>CM031237.1:67721589-68317913 GCA_018340775.1 Taxus wallichiana var. yunnanensis | reverse complement strand
ACATGTATTGCTATGCTATTACGTATTGTTTTAATGCGGTTAAATTGAAAGTATTAATGAGGGTGTATAAATAT
This sequence comes from Taxus wallichiana var. yunnanensis, assembly GCA_018340775.1. Classification (NCBI taxonomy): domain Eukaryota; kingdom Viridiplantae; phylum Streptophyta; class Pinopsida; order Cupressales; family Taxaceae; genus Taxus; species Taxus wallichiana. The sequence continues at coordinate 68,317,839 of CM031237.1, read as the reverse complement.
AATCAAGTAATTGAAGAGCTATCGAGGTATGTTAGAAGAGGTAGGAGAGTACATTTGTATGTATGAAAATGTGCATTGTCCAAGATCGATAATAGTGTGTCGAATGATAGATTACTAAATTTGAGTATGTACATTTATCCCCCTTTAAGTATGAAATGAAATCATGTTTGAAAAAGAAACTGATTACGCTTGAACTTATAGTGTATTTACTTACGATAACTTTATTTTGTAGATCTCGTTGTGTTTGTGTTAGGATATCAATAAAACCTACAACACGAGTATATTCAATACCCAAGATAGTAAATTAAGAATTTAACTCAATAGTTAAGCCTCCTAAACCTTAGATCATGTTGGTGTATTTTGATGGGTTTAAAGTAGGATCAGGGATCTTAATAGGGTTTTAAATCCTTTAACAAACTACATTTCCCCGAAGGCTTGATCCATGATGTTTTCTTGAGAATATAAGTACGTACATATGTTTGAAATGCCATGTACAAATCTTGCGAGATTAGGACAAGTCTACAAATATTGTGAAACCTTATAGTCCTTCGAAAAGCTACGAGGGATATAAAAGCAGCATCAAGATGATTAAAATAAGTTTATGAGAGGCTAAATCCCACATCTATTGTATGAAGGGGTTTTAGACATTGTTGATAATCATTAGGTATTTAGGAACCACACACCCTCAAATCTTGATTAAACATTATGCTGGATGCTATAAAAATCTTGGTAAGTTGTAATCACCATTAGTCATCTGAGAGGTCCAAAAAAGAGTAGTTTGTAGGTGCTTTATAAAGTTGTAGGGTCTTGGAAGAGCCTATGATAAGACTAGTAAGTGTATGAGAAGGGATTTTTCCTCCAAAGAAAACAATGAATTTTTTTGAATCATCGTACATGTAAGGGTTTTAAAAAGTCATTTATGATTTTGTTTATGATCATAAGATACTACGAGTTTGGTTTACCCTTCTTAAATTATTTAAAATGTGCTAAGGCTTGAGATTCATTGATAATATGTTTTGAAATACCTTTATTAGAAGTTATTACAATGGATTACATGACTTCTTGATAGGGTTAATAGATTTGAAAGGCCTAAAAAGGATATAGGTGAGGATAGCTTAAAAGTCATGTAAGAGTTGTAAATATACTACGTCTTGATAGAATACCTTAAAGAACCTGGCATTATTGATTCACCCCTGAGTTATCTTCATGATGCACTTTAAAGTTCGTAAGAGGTTTAGGAAATTCGATCCCGTGTCTTTAGAGTTTGTTGTGGGATTCGAAGTCGTGAGGTTTTAGGTATATGTGAAGATGTTGAACCCACATCCTGATTTTCTAGAGATATTCACATACCTAAGGCGTTTAACTAAGTTACTCGACCCTTTTTCAATAATATGAATTTGAAAACTATCTAAAAACAACCTTATATAATGACTACATGGTCTTTACGTAAAGCTTAGATTTGATATGAAAATATAAACCCTATTTTGAGAATAATGGTAGTGTCAGAGACATACGGTAAAGAGGGTTATTATATCTTTTGGAAAATGAGAGATAGTGACCTCATAAATCCTTGAGAGTGCTTATTGTTTCCAACCACCAATCAGGCTATCAAATAAGCTTACAAGGATTTTTAGGGTATCAAGTATGAAAGATCACTACATGTCAGATCATTCTGATCATGTCTGATCTATTAGGATATTCAAGAGGAAAACGCAAAATGGATGATCGAGAACCTTTATGTTATTAAGGATGGCAACATAGTTAGTATGATGGTTATCTAAAGATTAGAGAGAATGAAGGTTTCTGTCTCACTGATTTGTAGAAACGATAAAGTTGAATGTGTTAAGATAGGATAGTTTGTAAGATGTTATGAAGTGTTATAGCCACTTTAGGTTCTGAGTTACTCATATGCCATATGAGGATCAATAAGGTGTTTAATGTTTGAAGGCCTCTTCCATAATGCCCAAGATCAATGGAGAAACTTATGTTCTGAGTCGGGTGCGACCATTAAAGCATGTTGTGTGAATTTTTAGGGGAGTGTTACATGAGTATTTTAAGCCCTCTTCCATTGAAAAATCTAGTGAAGTATCCAGAAGAATAATAAGTCTAAACCAATCAATAATGAGAAGTTAAGTATAGATTTCTAGTTGAAAATGGTGAGTTCACAGAGATTTTTATGGATCTTCTCGAGTTGAGAAGCCACACGTTCGAGAATCATGCGAAACTCACCATGAGAAGATAAAGGAGAAATAATATAGGAGCACACCTCATCTAATATGCCTAAAAATTTTGGATTTGGTCAACAAACAAGAGTCAAGGGAATTCAAGAAGGTTCTCATTCAAGCATCTTCCACTCGATTCTTGGGTATGTGTAAATTAGGGACTTCGTCCCTCTTTGGATTGGAATTTGGATGGAATATAGGATTGTTTTGAACAAAAACATGTTGGGGATTGCAATAGAAAAACGTTTTTATCATTTTTGTAACTAGAACAACATTGGCCTTGAAATCAATAAAACTTATATAACATTCTTCTGATATTATGTATATATATGAATTTGAGTATGTTTGTGGATTAATGTTATCACATTAAGCATGTTTTGAGGTGAAATTGTAGACATTTATTATCCCTTATAAGTGTTGGTTATCTTTTTTTCCTTACCTTTATGCTGATGTTTATGTAGAAAGTTGTCACGAGTTTACATCATTTTCTAATATTTTTGTGTGTTTATGATAAATTTGAAGAGTTATTATAGAATGTTGGTTTCATCACCACATCTTGATTTAATTATATATTTCTCTCTTTTCACTACAAAGAGTAGTAGATTTACATTAAGATTAGGTGTTTTATTATATTAAAGCATATTTAGAAGAGACTAGCCATCTCTAGAGAGTTATTTCTGAGAAATTAAGTCCCAGCACACTTTAAATAACATAATGTTGCAAGCTAAGAGTACGTTAAATCTTATAGGGGTGTAATCTTAGAGTGGCATGAATAACATGATAAATGAGGTTAACTAATCATATCATGCATTTGTAATACCGAGAATGTGACATGATACATCATTATGTAGTAATAATGCAATTTACGAGAGATAGTAAGATTTATTGATGTAGACACCAATTTTGAAGTATCGGTTCCCTCATCCTCGTGTTACGCTCAAGTCACATCGTCTTATATAGACATACTCTCCTCTCACATAACTCCTTCCATTTTCCTTTGCTAAATTAAATTTATTCCACTTCATATTATTTCCCATCTTAATTCTCCCTAATTGATCACACCTTATAAATTAATCATTTATCGATATTAATCATCTTTAATCATATCTAAACCCTCATTTAATTCATTTTCTCTCCCTAAATCCTCCATTTTATCCTTCCTATACCTCATTTAATAAATTCACCTCCTCTTTTACCTTTATTTAATATTTTCACCTCACTCTTAGCCACATTTATCTATTAGAACCACCCTAATTCGTCCTAACCCTTGAAACCTAATCCCGCACCTCATATGGGCTCATTGCCTCAAGCTCATCACCTTTCCCACTACCTGCTAAATGGATGGATGTCGGTGATAAACGGTGACCCATCGGAGTCACCATCGACCTATAAACCGCTTCCCATATCCCTCCTTTTCTTAGGATGTAATTTTAGATATTCTAGGCTTCTTGTAATTTTGCCTTCATCTTTGCATTCTTTGCCTGCCTATCATCACCTTGAGATATTTTGACAAATGCTTGACTTTTGATATTTGGAGATATTTTTCACACTTTTGCATGTTTAGGTCCTATCATGTTTTGCAATTTTTTCAGCCATATCCTTCATCGATCTTATCGAGGTCTAGTTATCTTCCAAGAGTCTTGTCTACTGCCTTCCCAGTCCTTCATTTTACATTTCACTTGCAGGTCTTTATTCTCATCCTATCCATTTTCATCCAGACTCTAGTTGCTCACGAGTCATCATTGACCACCAGATCAGTCATCGACTTGACCCTCCATTTTTTAGCCTCTATGTCATTTAGATCCTGATGTCGCATCCTTTTGTAGTATTCACTATCACTTAGATCTTGTCATTTTATCATTTTGTCATCTCCTTTCTCTGTTCACATCAAGTCCAGGTTTCGTTAACCCAAAATCATCCTCGATTCATCGGCCGAACATCAACCAGATCGCATCTTTCATTGCATTTCACCATTAAATTCCTTGTTTTTTCTTACATCCTTTCTATGTTAGATCCCCAAGTTCCATATCTCTTTGAAGTTTGTCCATTTCATCTCATCTCATCACCAACCTCGGATCTACCTCTAAGGCCTTTAGATCTACATTTTTCGCTTATTTCATTTTTCAATTCATCTCATAGGTCATCATTGCCAACTTGACCCCTAAATACGGTCTTGGGTCATCAAAACCATCGGAGTTTGGTTTAATTTTTTTATAGATCATAAATATGCATCTTATGATGACATTTGATATACATGTTATGGGTTAATATTTTTGCACTTCATATTCTTATGTCCAATTCCCATCAATATTTTACCCTATCTTTGCTCAAAACATGGGTTGACATCCATCTTAGGAAGTTTTCACTTCTCGGGACTAAATTTATTAAATGACAGCTTTGTCATGTCCTCTTACTAATTCATTTTTGTGTTGAGTTTGTCATAGATTTATGGAGTCGTCTAGATCGTTGTGAAGAAGGATCTCTCATTTTATCCCCCTTATTCATATGTCAAGTCCATCTGAAATTAGCAAGCCTTAGACCCTCTGCATATTTTGAGTTGTTTGTTTTCCCTTGTTGTAGTACTTTTCACTAATCTAAGGCAGGGAGGCAGGGAAATTTGGTCCACTTACGTCATGCTTACTCAATTAGATGGCAACACCCTTCTTGGTGAGTCTTTTTATTTTTTCTTTCATTTTCATTCTCTTACACTACATCCACTCACCTTGTAGGAAGGATTGCATTGCTTTTATGTTCTTGGGTGTATGCATTGTGTTCTTGGATTGGATTTTGTTTGCTTGCTTAAAAATTAAAATTTATATAAAAATGAAAAAGCATCATCCAGGTAATCCCTCTGTTTTAGTTTCCATCTCTGTACATAATCACATTACGTCTCTTATCTTGATTTACTTTCATCAAATCCTACACATTTCATTTTGCATCTAATTACCTTTCATATCTACTTGGAAATTTTGTTTAATTAGAGTTAACACTTTTCCATACACTCTTATCACACACATCAAAACTACACATCTAAACATTTCCTCTTGGGTGGAACTCTTTGGGATTTCATCATGATAGGAAATTTTTCACGATATTTTGGTCATCATTACAAAAAAAAAAATTCTAGTAATTATATTGAGTTGCTCTTTGACTCCCTTATCATTTGTGGGACCGTGAAGTGAGGTGTGAGTCCCAGTCCAAACCCCGCTAATTAGTCATGAATATTTTACCTCATGTACATTTGTATATCAGGGACTCCATCCACTTAACTACCTGAAACCACATCATGGGATGGCTGATTTCCTAGGAAATAACCAAAGCCCATTTTCATTTCTTTTTCAGTACCTTTAATAATCAAGATGATAAAAAAATTAGTGTGTACCAACTTTGTTGATCTAATTAAAAATAAACATACGTTTGATATCATTATTTGTTTCATGACAGTTTATTACATGATCCCAAAAGCGAAACAAATGAGACATATTTATGTCATCGATTAACATTCCTATCTCAAAGCTGATCTTTCCTCCATAAAAATCTTTCTCTTTCTACTCATTACCTCCACCCCCTTTGGTCACTTCTTCTCTGATTTACCCAGCCTATAGTTTCCCATTTCCCCTCTTTAAGAATCCCAAATTATTCGACCTACGAGTAAATACTTGAAAGTAATCCATCTCTTCCTCGACACTTTGTTCCATCCAGACATTATACACCTCATGCCATCTCTGACCCAAACTTTTGGGCCTCTGTCATCCCTGGTATGATGTAGAATTTCAAGAGATTCTTTATGCTAATATAGTTTCTCTCCATGACTATATCCTTCATAAGACCACCAACCTCCTTGTTGATGGACCTCGCTGCAAAGAAAAAAATTACACCTACCATTCTCGATCTGAATGCTGCATAAGTCCCTGCGTATTAAAATTTTATGCCTTCTTCCCTCGAGCTATAAATGGAATTTTCACTTGGCCCAATATGACCAACTTGATCCACATAAACCTTCATCCTTCACATTCCTCATAATCCTGGAAGAAACCACTTTCAATCCCAGTATTGGTCCTCGTCGTTCCTAATTTACCTCGATGTTAACAACTATGCCATCACCTCTTTAAACTCTATCACCTCATCATCACTGCCACCATTATGTTCTTTGTATCTAATCAATCTCAATGGCTTCACTTACACACCTTTATCCTCCATCCGAACAACATAATTCAACATTACCTTATTTTCCACTTCCCATATCCATTGCCCGATGTGATCACTTTACAGCCCCATCATGTAATCAAATCAAATCCATCGACCTCACTCCTCACAAGAGAGTGTTTATACGGCTACATACTTTCCGATCAATCAGCTTAAGCATCCTGACCAACCGTGCCATCCCAACTCATCCCATATCAAACCAATCAAGTGTCTACATCTCTCAACGCCCGACCGCAATCTCATGTCGATCTTATCCATCCCCATTTCTCACTGACTGACCTTTATCTCGACCCATTCGGTCAGGAATCTTTTAATTACGTCCCCCTTATCGACCACTTCTACCAAAACCAAATCATCCTCAGAACATATCAAAATTATTAACAACCTAACCCATATACCTCCTTATGCATCACAATCTCATCATTAAGTTTATCAACCCATCCATGCCTGCATGACCCCGTACCAGGGTGTTATTAAGTAGAATGGTTTAATCTTTAAGCGGATACACTTGAGATCCGAAACCACCTTTTCATATGAAAAAATCTGCTTAACAAACCAATCAATCCATTCATCCCATTAGCGCTTTGATCACTCCTCATTAAAATTACCAAAAATTTCCAAGTTCCATTGCTTGAGCACCCATGTAACGACATATTTGTTTCCTTTTGCTCCCATCGTGTTACCTCATCACTTTGCATTTTCAGCGTTTATGCTTTACGTCATATCCAATGTCATTATCCAGGACCAGCGTTGGATTAGGTGCAATGGCATCCCCACAAAATTCTTTATTCTCTTTCACTAAAGCTCCACAAAAATATTCACGGAACGTTTTCTCAATCAACATTTTAAATGTAATATCATGCTATCCACATGCCTCTACGCAGCGATTAGACGATTGTGATGAAGAATCTATCATTAGACTTCGTCATGTGATGACATAGCATAATCAACCAACTATCATTCTCCCTTCACATGTTTAATTAATTGAAAATTTCCAAGTTTGAATTCACTAAATCCTCCATACCATGGTATGACAAATCTAAAGAGCGTCATTGCTAACGTCATTGTTGTTAAATAATCCCTCTGAAATCTACTTATAAAAACTTGAGCACTCCCCAAAGAAAGGGGATCCTGGACTTCCTCTTAACTATACCATCTAAGAGGAATCCTATAGTACAATATTTGATAAGTTAATGGCATTCCATCTTATTATTGAATTTCTCCCATCATGTCCCTTTGAGTGAATGCAGCATATTAGAACCATCATGGTATCACGAGGAGCATTAATATAAGTATCACCCGATTCCGTAGTTGTATGACATTGAGAAGTGTCACACTTTTAAATACCTGCGTCCAAAAAATCATAGACTGCTGGTGACCTCCAAGTGGACAGATTCTAATGCACCACCTAATCAGCCTCTCCCAGTGTATTAAACGTAACCTTTCCATAGTCATCTACCCAATAATGCAAACTCCACCCCTCCACATGTAGGAACCTAACGTCCATCTGATCAATCACCTAAATCAATATCTCTTGCCATTATTTCTGACCCTTCGTCTCATCATCCATCAAATTGACATCTATTTAGGAACTCTTCTTCCACACCCACATGACTGTCATCAACATCTACATCTTGCTTTATACCCATTATATCCACATCGACTATGTGCATGACTAACATGCACGCCATCGATATCAATTCATTCACCTCACATTCAGTGCCTACCTTGTCCTCACCTATAGCATTTAATGCTTCACCTATATCTAATCCAACATCCACTTTAACATCTCCATCTCACATTTCCCACTTCCACACCAAAACATCTAATACTATAGTTTGTACCCATACCTGCCCATGATAATCTATGATCACATCCACACACATCAATTAAATTATCTTCCCATTACGAGTTTACATCCACATGACAATGTTCCTCCGAGTGAGACTCTCGCCCCCCCGCCTGACTCTAATCATTCCTAATGAGACATCCATGCCTAATGTGCCTCTAAATTGAAACATCCACATAATGTGCCATCCGTATATTAATGCTTAAAAAGCATCACCATGACCATCCAACACCACATTAGTTCTTTGCACACATTTACACAACTGACAATCTGTGTTAAGTAATAATCCAACAAATAAACGATGCACAATGCTTACACTCATCTAATGTCGTTGTTCAGACCATAGCCATCGAATGGTAGGTCACCTTCCCTACTGACTCCTCCAATCGATGAGTGCGCCACTTGCATCTCTGATGGCTTTGTAAATAATAGCACTTGTTGATGTGTTTCCACCACTCGTTATAGGCTTGGGTGCATCATGTCATCCACCTATATTGGCTCTATATGCGCATCTACCTCATACCGGACACGGGTGCCGACTTTAGCTTGGTGCTTTTAATGGGACCCCAAGCCTCACTCCTGGATGTCTCGAAGTGCTCTGGTATCTCTCACCCAGTACATGTATGGCTCTGGGCGCATCCTAGCTTGAATGTCAAAATGTCTCAAGTCACTCTCTCGGCACTGGAACATCTTCGGTCACTCCTGGAATTGATCTACCCGGCCACGCTAATGGTGCATCAGAATGCACAACTCTTCCATCCTCTAACCACCCACCGTAGTCTCCATAATTTCCTCCATTATGATGGCCCCTAGTCCCATCCCGATCAAGCATCTGACCTATAAGTGAGTCATACTCTAGTCTCCTCTCATGGGTTCCTACCCACCTCATTACGAAAAATGTATCCGGTCTAGCTTGATCGCATGTGGCCCCCTAAGTGGCCTCAATATAGCAAATGTGCTCCATATGCCCCACATTAACATGTAATGGTGCTGGTTCTAGTCCACCCCATGGTCCTCCTACGATGTAAAACCTATATAGATCTTTACATATATTGGGCAGCACTATGCACCCATGTATACTAAATCTTGTCCCATGCTCCTCATGCATGGTGATAAAATATAGTGCATCTTATAGAATTACCACACCACCACCCTCTATCGTTATTGAATGAAGCTGATAACCATTCAAATGAACTTACGCGATCATGAGAACACCTAATCTCAATATGGCATCTAGAATAATATGGGATCTTTTTATGTACCCAGTGTCTTAATAAAGAATCATATCCTCCCTCCTTTTCACTCTGAGACATCCACCTACATACATCACACATGTACCTCTCACCCATCAAATGGTATTAAGAATATGTGATATACATCCTCTGGGGTCCTTGTCATCTCCCGATAGGTAACCAAAAAAGTACATGTATCACATGCACCACCTCTCACACAATGTAGGTAATCATAGGCATATTGTGGGTTGCCTATCCCAAATCTTATTTATGTGCCACATTAGCCGGCATGGTCTAGTATCCCCACTCTGACATCATATAACCTAATGATCAACAATGTCCGATACAAATTGGGACCTGGAACTCTCTTGAATGTATGTCTCTCTCATGACACAAACAACAGTTAAAAATTGGACATTTAGTACCTCATTATACATATTCAAAACTATAATCTACTCAACGTCAAAATAATTAAAATACTCATATTTCACGATTCTTGGCATTATCAAGAAGACCCTCTTTAGGTCACCATCTCGACAGCGAACCATTGGTTCAGCGGGTCCTAAGAGGTCTCATCGATGACCCCTAGAAGCTGGGCATTTGGCATCTTAAAATACATCAATGCCACCTACAGCTCATACCCAGGGTGCGAAATGCCTAAAAAAACATAAATATTTAATTTTTTGACAAAAATTCCAACAATTTAGCGATAAAATTCTCTACATTTTTAAAAATAACCTTACTCATAGATCGTTGTATCGTGCAGCGCCACCATTTAGGGCCTCCACTACTCTCTTGAACCTCGTCGGCCTCGTTTGCCCTAACACTACGGAATCCTCACAAGCTTTCAAGCTCATTATTTTCACTAATCGAGGTTTAAATTAATTATTATTCACTTTTTACTATTACTATATATAAAATTTTCCGAATTTTATAGTTACCATTTATTTAAACTCATTCTTCAGCTAATACATGACATACACAATTTCAACTCATATCTTGAGCTTCATTACTCATTTTCTTCCCATTTGCACCATTCGTTTGGTTCAAAATATATCCTATCCACTATAGTTTACATATTCCAATATTACATTCCATCGCACATACATTCCTCAATATACATGTGATCTTTGCAACATCTTCTATACTACATCTTATTCATCATTACGTTTGGTTTACACCTCACACTTTACAATTTGTCACATTATTTATCACCCCCCTTTTTCCAAAATTGGGGTATCTGATTCAGGATCACCTATGATACCTCTCAGGACTACTTACATGATCATTTGATACTCTAATGCGTCATTATCCCGAAAATGTTTCTTGAACCTTGACTCGAAAGAAATGAACAAATCAATCTATTGAATATTTTCTACCTATTCCCGAGGTAATGACCTCATTTGGAAACTTATATCTTACACATGAATAATCTATCAATACATTCGATCTCAAAGAAATATTTCAATATTCGAATCAAATCAATCGTCATTATAACATAGCATACTTTACTGTCTCTCCCGGATGACCTAACTTGAGGTTCCATGATTACTTCATTATCTTTCCCGGATAACTAACATGGAATCATTTTACATATCACTTCGATGACCTGACCCATGGAAGTTACTATCACTTTGTCTGATAATTGGAACACCCTTGGAATAGGGAATGAGATGTCATTGGCTTTCACGTATCACCTATCCCGCTCTTATATGGGTTATTCAGCACATAAGAACTAAATTTGGTCTTTTATTGCATCTGTGATGGTAGGACATTTTGAGGGATGTAGTCATAGATGGAGAGTAAAACTAGACCTCTCTCCCAACACTCTTCTTTGCAGCGGTAGGATGCTGAAAATCTTCCTAGATCCGAACATTTACAAAATTGGGTTGGGAACTCGAAATCACTCTGCCTTAGTCAATCCTCAACCACCGATCAAATATACCCAAATTGATTCCCAAATCAAGTCATCATACATCTCAAGTGCTCCCTTCTGATGGTTTCAAATCATCTCTATTTACACCACATGGATCGATACAACGATCCGTAGTTCACCATCATATGTTCATATATTCTATTACCATGTCTTGTGCGTCGAGGATTCTCGGGTGAACTTCTCACAGTATTTTCCAACCTTACTTTCCTTTTCATGAGCATTTGATTACGAATATCATAAAGGGGAATGTGAAACAAATCTTTGAACAAATTACTATGTTCTTATCTTCAGTCCACCATATGTTATTTATATGCATAGATCTTAAGTGCCGAAAAATATTCACATGATCTAAGCACACTCCACTAATCCATCATGCACTTTGGTTATTTCTTATTGTTCTTTACTCTCTCACATTTTTCCTTACTGCAGACCATTTAAGTCTAGATTGGTCCACTTGAAGGATCCCATTTAAACGGATACAGTTTCTCATCATTTGTCATTAATTATCCCGAAACACGACACCGATCGGACCTTTACAGTTACTTATTTCCCAGGAGCGCTCTATCCTTTACAGGATTACCTCACATCCTCTTTGTCACTTATTTGCATTTTTAAATTTGTGGATTTAGCCTTTTTGGTTTAATACTCTGTCAGAAGATCCTAGATTGGCATCATTGTATGTATGTGTGAAAATTCGATTTGAGATCAGTATATAGTACTTTACAGCCATTACGTATCATTATAATTGAGAAATTCTTAATGGAAAGCATATCTGCATCTGCTCAGTAAAGGGAATTTGCATTTTTGGAGTTTGATCACTCTACATACAACTTTGCATATGAAGGGGAATTTATGGATTCCATCCCACACATTTCCTTTTAACTAGATTTAGGCTACTTTATGGATTCGATGATCATTAGTTTGATGGAAACCCTAATGACATTATTTTCACTGGCACAAAACTACATCGATATGGAATGTGGTGCGAGGATTAAGCCAAGTGTAATTTCATCCTTTGGATAAACTTGGAGCGACCTGAAGCTTCATATACAGCTTAAACATTCACTAACCCGAAGATAGTTTTGCGTAAGCTGATGTGAGTAGGCTTTAGGGTTTGTGTCACGTAGTTCGTCTTACATCGGTGATCGAAGTACGATATATGAGTAACATTAACAGTGATAGATGCACCTATTGACATAGGATAAACATTGGCGTCTGAAAATCCTCTCGTAGTCGATGGAGCTTCCTTGATTGGTGTCATGATGCCTTGGTACCCTGCTTTAGACATTGATTCATGATTTTAGATGTAACATACATGTTCCGATAATTGATATAGAACATCTCATGTGACTACGCGTGTTTACAAAGGTGACCTTAAATTAGTTGATATAAATTTATATAAATAATTTGGGATTTGTATATATTAAAGCATAAGTTATAAAATCTGCAAATTTTCTTATTTGTTAAATTTTGTAGAGTAGTTCATTATTTAGCATGGTGATTGCATTTTACTAGTAGTGGTGTCTCACAATTAGATAAAGTGTGGTTCAGTCGCACATCTCTCGCTCACATTTTTAAGTAGCGAGTGTCAGATTTCATTCTTACAGCATGTCATATCCCAACAATCGCATCATTAAATGTGGTAGTCGACCACGATACTTCTGAGTGCGAGTCTCGACTCCACCTAGAATCACAATTTATTACATCTGCGACTTGCACTTCTACATGACGAGAAGTTGATTTAGCGTTTTACTAAGTATGTAGTCTTTAAATTCACATGCAATTAAGTGTGATAACTCACTATGTCGAATCGATTTTAGGGTACTTAGCCTCAATGATGTTAATGCCCTTCCTAAAATACAAAACGAATTTTATTTATACGATTATGTATTATAAATTTCATCTATTACTAATACTATTGTGTGCCAATTTTATAATGTTTACATAATTTATAGTGCTAAATCCTATATTATTTAATAGAAGGCCATTAGAATCATTAAAATAATGCGAGTTTGTTTGTGATGTTTAGCTTACGACATGTTGCTCAGTATTTATTACAGCGTATTCACTTGGTATTTTGCTGTTAATGATAACCATTTGTAAAGGCAAAATGCTAACTGAATCATGTGCATTGTTCCATCAACATTATGAATCTTAGCGTGGTTAATTTTAGCTTGTAAATATAGTGATTGCCATTTTAAAAGTACATGCGCCGTAGGAATTTTGTGCTCCTTATGTTGAAAGGCGTATGCAGCCCCATTAATAAATTGATTAATCGACCAGGTTAAGTGAAAAGCAAATGTAAAATCATATACGTGCCCTCTTAAATTTCATTGTATTAACAAGAGGTCATTAGCGTAGTTAGGTTTCATTTACATATCGGCTATCAAGTAGACGAGTTTAGATTTTCTTTTTTAACATTTTCCTTTCTATTCTCTTCGTCGGCGTAAGAGTTATTCATTATATAGAAAAATATATGTGTTATGTAGTATCAAGTTTATAATCAATGCAAGATTCTCGTTTTGAACATGATGAAGATTTTAGAAACATACTCAACGCAAAAAAATAGGTATGCATTGTCACCTATGGTCCCTCAGAGACAAATTTTGCTAATGGAAAGTTTTCCGTATTTAATATACGGCGCACTTCATATCCGTGTAAAATTTAGTACTTTAGTATGGACTTAGGGCTTATAGTGGCCATGTTTGAGCTTTTGTAGATCCAAATGATGGAGCCAACGAGTTTGCCGATTTAATAGCTTTGTACTGAAGGTAAAGTTACATTTTAGTCAACTTTAACAGTAAGTTCTCATAATATATCATGAAAATTGGTGTTAGATAAATTGAACAGAATGATGGAATGGAGCGTATCTTCGCGTTGAAGAGTCATGAGTTTAATATGTATAACGGTGTGAAGATTGGATCTAAGATTATTTAAAAACCCAAAACAGCTATGTCAAGAAACATGTGTGAGTCTTGTGAAAGAAGCTGGTGGTATGGATTGTACCACACAAGATTAAACTAGCGCGAAAAATATAGATATTGGAATTGATTTAATGGACATAGTGAGTGCGCGGGAATAGAAGAGAATATGGTTTTATAAAATTAAATATTATTTTGTTAGACTTGTTGATTGGTCTACAAACTTAAGTCTCTGTAAGCACATACTCATACAAAATTCAATGGTAACAATAACGTTGACATATTCAATGAGGATTAATATTATTAGAATATATTCATGTTAAGAATGAGTTTCCATTGAATCACATTTGGTGATGGATTACAAGGACCTATTTACGGTAAAATGTGGTATATAGTACGAGTGGGATAACCAAACAAATTGTTGTGTTTCATCGAACAAAAGAATGAATACAAATTTGTAGAGGAGAATTCGAGGAACAAGGAAAACTCTATAGATGAGTACTAGCTATAGGCACAGTAGAATTGTATCCTCGAAACATTTCTGAAAATGTAAATTTTTATGTTGCAGTAAAAGGATTCACGTATCTTTGAAAGCGATAATGGTGCGTATGACTACACTAATTGACCATTAAAGTATCCCGATCCATCATTGCGTGCATGGATGGGATTTAAATCCATTTTGAGCTTGCACACTCGCCATCCATTTTATTATGTAATAAAACACACGGGATTTATTTATTTAGGTTGGTTTTAGTTTATGTCAGCAAAATGAGGAGCATCGGTTGACGGGAGGTCACAAAAAGTAGTAGTAACGGCAGGTAGTCATAATCTTGGTTTCCTATAAACCCCAACGCGACCTTTTTCTAATATCGGGTTTTACCCCGAAGAATGAGTTATAAAGGGCTCAATTTACACAATAGCTAACCTCGATTTTCCGTGAAGATTCCCATGACCATTAGTTACATCTGCAATTATTAAATTTTGGCTTCAACCCATTATCTTTTACCCTTACACAAATTGTGATTATACATTTTCATAGAGAGACTGACTCAAGCGTTTTGTCCTCGACTCATGTCGATCAACTATAATGAAGAGAGAGACAAATTCGATTTATATGCACCCTTTAATGTCATTACTACCCTTCTCGTGGAATCTTGGTCACATCAATGATGTGGACCCCATAAGAGTTTTATGTACACATGTTTTGTCTTTGAACCTTTGAACAACGCTTAAGATTTAATTTTATGAATATTTTTGTGGTGTTATCAATTTTACTACAAATGATCGTATTAAATTTTTCATTAGTTGTGTGATAGGAGTTAATGTCCCTCATGCTCACTCGTTGTATCATTATGTGACTATCTTCCTTGTTGGTGAAGACAACACCAAGAACTTTCACAAAGGATCCATGGTTCAAATTGTGAGTCGTGCACATCTACACCTTCCCCGATCACACCCCTCTTACAACATCCAAGTGCAGTCATAAAAAAACATATTTCATAGATGAAAATGGTTGTCTACAAATTTCCACTCTCTATCCCCTTCTTCATCTCCCCCTTCTTTGTATTGTTCCTCCTTCATTGCATCAACTTTAACTTTTTTTCCGCCTCCCTTTTATTGTCCTCATTGTACTGGTTTAATAAAATCAACAATTGCATCCAAAGATGTTATGGTTACATCAATAGAGAAATTGTGAATGATTTTATATTTGGTGGATAGGCCTGATGACTTTTATATTGTCTATGTCATCTAATAGCTTAAAAAATACTTTGTGATAAAAATAAAAGAAGCCAAGATACAAATTTAGACGCTTCCTCTTCTTCTGACATGGCAGGTGGCTCTTTTGGTTATAATCAAAGCCATCCAAACAAATGTGCGCTATGATCAAAGCAATATATTCAATAATTTTTTATAATAAATCCACGAATCTCTAACCAAACAGAAGAGGCATGGTAACTTTGATCTTTCTACCTATTTTCTCAGAGGATATGGGTCACAAGATATTCCAAAAATTATATTGGACCTGTGGTGATTAAACCTTTACGGAGCCATGATAGAAGCTTGTTTGCTATACAGATTTAGATATTGGAGACACCATTTTTCCACTAGCAGCAAGCAATATGTATACAAGCGAAAAACCTTTTGAATTCGATGATGATTTGGATATTGATACGGTGCTGCAGGCAATTTCTTGTGCAGATTCATCTCACTAGAATATTGCAGCATCTGATTTCCCTCACAAGTTCCTGACATGGAGGCGTTTCCGATAAATTGCAGCGTATCTAGAGCAACTTCGATGCTTAAAAACTTGGAGAAACTCTTCTCTCTCTCTCTAAAGTCGTCGGATCTGCTCAGAGTCTAATCTTCCTTGCATTTGATGCAACTGCAAGATAGATGGACATCAGAAAGATCTGCTTCTCCAAATATTATTTGGAATACTAATGAAGAACAAGAAGAACAACGCATGCTTAAAAGATTATGGCGATTATAAAGTTGAACGAAAATTGGATAACATTTTCTAAGGTATGGGATGGAAGTGGAAAGTGATTTCAATGTTGGGGTTTGAGTAAACATGAGCGAGGCTGCAGAAATTGGTAAATAATTTCATCTTTTGCTGCCAATAGGTACTACAATTGGTATCGTTCCAAAGCTATTTTATAGTTTGTTTTGGGTCATTCACATTAAAATTTTGAATTTTTTTCAGGTGATTATATTATTCATTTTCACTAAATTATTACTCCCTAGAAGATGTAGTATTTTGTTTAATTCACTAGGATGCTCAATATGCATTATCAGTGTTCTTTTAGACATCAAAAGAACACATCAAAAGATATTGGGACAGTTAGAATGGAAAGTTTCTAGTAAGACATTCATAGTAGGACACAATACATGTCGTCCATGTATGTGTGTTTCTCCTTTCAATTTGCAGGATTGGTGATGTGGATGTCAAATTTTAGGACATGGGGAAGGCCAATGAAATCTGGAAAATAGTGAAACATTTGTTCCGTAACATTATATAGAGAAGATACAGACTCTGTTTAGTGATGTCTATAGAAATCTCATTTTTCTACCGAGTTCATTGGAATAAACACTATCATGTTTTATGCTCTTGTTATTTTCAATAGAACAAGGTTTGGAAACAATGCTCCTCTCATGTCTCTCCGGTGATAATGGGGTTGGTGAAAGTTGTTAAGAAATAAGGGATAAAAATATGTGGAATAATACCAATGACTGCATGCTCTTAATATTAGAAACTAATATGCAGAATAATAACACAGATCCCTGAAATAAAAGTGTAGAAAATAAAAAAAGCCAGAACACGAGACAGAGATTTAACGTGGTTCACCCAATATGAGCTACGTCCGCACAAAAATCACTTCCTCAAATTTTTATTACAAGCCACCTCTTTGTCTCAATACAATACCCAAATCTATTGAGAGCTATACTCACACACCTACAATGATATGTCTACACTATCAAAAGCTTAAAAAGTACATCAATAAGCAACTACTTAAGCGGTTTACAATATCGTGAGTAATCAAAACCATGGGCCAAACCACCCCCATAAATCTATGGGTCAAAAATCCCGCCCATATGAGAATAACACGCTTTCGATATATTTGGCACATTTTTCGAGGTCAAATTTTTTTCCTCGGAGGATCCCACCTCTAAACCCCTCGGGGCGAGGCCCAATCTGCAACCCAAGAGAAAAATGTGTGGAGAGTGTATATACTTTAGTGTACAATCTTCAACACTTTCACACATGAAAACAGTGGTCCACAAATTAACAAAATTTTCCACCATTATCTCCATTTTCACCATCAAAAAAAATATGGAGCCAGAGATTTCTATCCATCAGGTAGTATTCAAAATGGCATTCTCTCAAGTAACTATAATTTAGTGTTTCTTAAATTCTTTCATTTCCACTCAAGGAAAGAGAGACATCATAGGCTAAATTTACACAATGATGTAATGCATGTATTGATTGTGATTTTGTTGGGAGTGAAATTGAAGGAACAACATGGCGAGATAGAGATGTCGAAGGGATACTCCTTCTAGTGGTATTCATTGGATGCATATTCATTTCATTATTTTATTGGTTGTGGGACCACTTAGGTGGCATGTTCCCAATGTCAAAGGTATTTTTTTTATGGATGTACAAGCATTGATTTAGGCTTGTGTAAACATCTACATATAATTATTATATGTTTTTTAGCATTTAATAGAGCATGGAGAAAATATTGAAATGTATCAAAGGCAAGCATTGTGGGCATCACATCCTCCCATTAACAAATATAGAATACATGCTCCATCAATAGATGGGCTTGCTGATTAGTAGCACTAAATACGTCATACAAATAAGGGCTATATGGGATCCTTGATTTATTAGCGTTCTTTTCCGTTCATTATCCTAAAAATTCAATTCCTTTAGACTAAAAGGATGTGGCATCGTATAGACATGTAATGTATTTAATAAGACAAGTCACATGGGTTCATGACAATAATTTCTTTGTCAACAAACAAATCAAATTCTGGTTGGGTTGGGCTCTTTATGGCTCACCAATATGATGAAAAATTGAAGACCCTATAACCACCTATATGCCATATTTAGAACCATAGGTATATGATCATTAAAAAATTATTTAATCACACTTTCCTTTTGTCTTGTTGAGGTGCTTCTATACAACCTTCAATGGTTTCATTGTTCTAATTTTATAGGAAAGGTCAAAAGAAGATATTTATTCAAATTAGTGGAATAACTTGGGATAAGACATAGTCAAAGAGGAAAAATAAGCCTCACCCTTTCAATTTTCATTATTTCCACCTCCACTCATCGAGGAGAAGGTTTGTCACTATGATCAACAAGGACTGCATAATGGCATTGACTTCATCAAATTGTGCATACATCCATAACAACATCAACACCTTGTTTTAATCATTGGTTGTGAACAAACATTGAAAGTGTGAGTAACTTGACCTTGTGGACCATCCTCCTGTGACATCGTACAATAACCATTCATATGACCATTTGTTGAATGGGCTCAATTATCTTTTATTACTTGAGCATCCCATGTTATCCTCCGATTAGTTGAGATAAAAATTTAAAAGTGTCACCACAAAGTGTGATAAAAAGCCAATATTGCATTCGAGTTCGAACCTGGAACCTATTGAATTTTCCATGTTTTATTATTTTTCCCCATTAGCACAAATTAAACTCACGTAAATAATATGAGTGAGGTTGAGGTAATAAAATTGAGCATATAAATATCATCTATTATTGTCATATCAATGTCCTTCATATGAGTTTTGATTCTCTAGTGGGCCCACCAAATCTTATCATAGTATGTGCTTTGACTATCTAGCAAAAATAGGCTTGCATCGAATGTTTTTGAAAGAAAAACAAGTCACATGCAGTAAAATTTTCACTACACCAAATTGCATTGTCTTAGTCCATGTGTTGTCTACTCATTTGATGCTAAATGCCAAACTTAAGGCAAAGGATAAATTCACCCCTCTATAGATATGCTAAGCTTAGAAATTTATATTAGATGTGTCATCGGAAGATATAGAAGAGTGCGTAAAAGTGTGTATATGGCCAAAACCATGTCCAAATTTGGAAGATCCTTTTTATTTAAATGTCCGCAAATATTTCTAACATGTAAAAATTGTTTCTTGTTTGATATTGTATTTGAATTTGGAAATATCATGTTCCACTTCATCGTTAGTTTTTAAAAATTACACCAATGTCGTGTTGTGTAATTTGACATATCATCACTCATTCCCAAAATATTACTGATGAATGGACCCATTTATAGTATCTTTCTAAATACAAATTCCCATGCAAGCCAACCTTCTCAATTAGATTTAAAATTTTAGCCATATTATAAGATTTTCTTTTGTATTCATAGATTGTATGAGGTAGATTGTCACCTAAACTTTGATTATTTAAAAAGTATTTCTGAGGATTAATAAAATTGAATATTAATATGATTTATTCCCACTTATACATATTAGGTAATGTTATGAGTAAAGGCTCAAGACACTTTCGATAACGGTGTGAGGATTTGCTTTCATTTGTAGATGTCAAATATCATATCGATGACCTTTATTTGAAATTGATTTGATATATAATATCTTAGCAAGGCTCGAGGGACTCTTATATCCAAAGTGCATCCATCTAAAAACTAAGTAATGTATAAGTTTTAGGGAAAAATTCCCCTACCTTTCATATATAATTCACTAACTATAAACTTAAGAAGTAAAATATGTTCTTTTTAAATACAAATTTATTATTAATATTAAAATTAACCATCCACATTCTGTGATAGTTAAATAAATATATATGTTGTAGTGCTAGTTGATTTAGTTGAAAATTTTGGAGATTCCTTCAAAAATATATCTTTACAAAGTTGATTAGAAAATAGGAGAGGATGTGTAGTAGATGCATTTCTAGCACATCTTATATGCTCGTTTATTTTGAAATTATTGAATCCAAACAACTTGTAGGAAGTGCCCCATTTGACATGAGATGAATACAAAAGTATGAAAATTTATGGAATTACGAGTATATTTATTTTCTACAAATTGTACATATTTTCAAAACATGGAATATACTTTTCAGTATAGCTTCTAATTTCAATAAACTAAGGTTACATTGAAATTTGAATTTAATTGCATTGTTATTTTATTAGCGAGATAGAAACGATATAGATAGATATTATTAATAATTAATTTTTAGACTGTGGAGGTCATCACGAGTGTTATAAAACAATATTTTTATAGTTTAATTTAAGAAATTCATTTTAAATTAAGAAATTTGCAAAATCCTTCTTTAAGCTTCATATAGAATTTGATAATGAGTGTAAATGATATCAAATTGGAAGTTATTATGGGTAAAGGGTTTTATAAGGAAACACGGTCACTAAATGGATTCCTCTATGTGTTCATTTACCCTAATTCCCTCAAAGCGATAAGAAATGTAATATAATATAAAAACACCGAATAATAAATATAGAAAATTCAATTCATTAAAGAGATACATTTACATAGATGGAGTTTACATTATATATGAGGATGTTCTCCTTAATACAAATCAACATCAATCCTCAACAACCCACATATATCTCTCCAATCTCTGATCTCTCAAACATATCCCTAAGATATCTCTAGCTAATCCCTAAGATATCTCTCACACTAAAATAGATACGTGAGTTGTTCTCTCTACTCACCAATAATAAAACTATTACAACTATATTATTAATATGAGTTCTATAAACTCATTATTAGTAATATTACAATTTATTTAATAATGTTACACAATATTTTGGTAACATTCACTTCCCTATTGTTAACATTATTAACTCCCGATATACACTCGCCTAATGTTGACATTATAGAATCAACAATCAAACTTCCTTCTACATCTTGTCACATCGCCCATTGTGCTCATGATCCGGATAGTTTCAGAGCTTAACCAACAACCTAAAACAAAGGATGGGTTTACAAGAAACCAAACCCAAATATCATGTTGTTGCTTTTCCTTTGTGCTTTATATGTCCACTATGTCTTTCCTTCGGGAATATGTAGGAACCCTTTGTTTACTAAATACAAAGCTGAATAGAGGGAAATTGAACATTGAAACCATGTTCGGTTCCCCCTCAATGTGAACATTTCGATTATTCAAATAGTAACTCCTAAATAGAATCACACAACCTGAAACTAATTCCGCAAATCTGAAATAAAAGAAAACTAACACACACACACACACACACACACACTGTCACCATGATCCATGCAGCCGTCGTTGGTGACTCGCAAGAGGTTGTTGATTGACCTCGGCCTCCGTTGCCTCCATCTTCCATATTCATGCTGCTAGCTCAAACAGATTTGATCATGGAGCTCGAATATAACTTAGAAGTTGGGTAACACCGAAAATGCGTCTCGTAAGGCAAAAAAATTAATTTTTACAACTTTTGACGACTTGCAAAATTTGACACTAAAAAACATTGACATAGATAATAATAATCACTTTGGCTAATGACACAACACTATGACAATATGGCTTCTTTTAACTTGACACACAATGACACATACGATACAATCGACAATTTTGACAATGACTCCGACTATAGAACTTGATTTTAAAACCATACACATTTGGACTCTAGTTTTGATAATTGACGAAAAAATGATGACTCACTTTTAAATATTTATAACCGACAATGTAATTGACCGGTAAGATGACAATGACAATTATGGACATATATGGACTTTGGATTTAATAGACTTGACAAAGATAACAACACTATTTGACTTTTCACACTATTGCTTTGACACTTATACAAGTCTCTTTTTCCTTGACAACTAACTTTCAAAACAATACTTATCAATTTGAATGATTCCACACAAAACCTATTCAACGTAATACGAAACAAATCCAAAATTATTTTTCCTAGAATACTAATAGACTTATAAGGAGTGGAATAACACTACCTTAAATCGTGATTTTTCCATAATAATGGAAATCAAGCCAAAGACTAATTTGGCGTGGACTACTTTTTCTCACGTTTGAATAGAAGGTCGTGTGACAGTTAGATATACACGGAAGATATTGGCGCCACTTTTCATGGATGGTGAGGTCTCCACGTGGATTGTCAACTGTTGTGGGAAAATGGCAGTAAGATTTGGTGACAAAACAATGCAACGACGTGTTGAGAGGTGATTCTGATCTGAACAATAAATGCAAAATTATGGAGAACGCAAACCTGAATAGAATGTTCCCACATTGAAAAGTCTGTCAATAAATCCAACCTGAAAACCACGTGCCAGATCAGATCTCCATAGGATTCCAGTGCGTGATAATGGTTCAACCGCATATACAAAACTTGTATGTAAAATTTCCCTTGAATACAGCCAATGCAAAACGAAATCACGCGAGAAATTATGATAGCAACCAGCCACAGAAGGCCATCTGACAGATCCGCGTCTTTGACAGCTTCCCAGAATGTATTTTCTCTGGCATCCACGTTGGATTCTTCACGTTCCACAAGTTTATATGTGTTTTTATTCTGATTCACGCCTTTATTTGTGTAATGATTTATATTCAAGATGATAAACAGCTTTGGTAAAATCAGACATACATTCATCCGCCAATCATGAACATTTCTAGATAGAGTAGTCACTACCAACAGCTAGGACGTCCGTGATCTCTGTTCTCAAATGCAAACCAAAATAATTTTAGTCAAACTGCTAATACCATTTTTCTTGGAGAAAGTCACGATCTCACTCTTATTTCTCCATTATATGGATCAGAAGTTTCTCTGATACCACAGATAAGAAATGTAATATAATATAAAAACAATGAATAATAAAATATAGAAAATTCAATTCATTCGGGATACATTTACATAGATGGAGTTTACATTATATAGGAGGATGTTCTCCTTAATACAAGGAGTCAACATCAATCCTCAACAACCCACATATCTCTCTCCAATCCCTACAATCTCTCAAAATTATCCCTAAGATATCTCTAGCTAATCTCTAGGATATCTCTCACACTAAAATAGCTACATGAGTTGTTCTCACAACTCACCAATAATAAAACTATTACAACTATATTATTAATATGAGTTCTATAAACTCGTTATTATTAATATTAAAATTTATTTAATAATTGTACAAAATATTTTGGTAACAAAACTTACCATTTATGCATCCTCGACACATGTTGACTATAGGATTATATAGGAAAGCCCAAACAATTCATTTTCTAATCTATAGATTTGAGTTTTTTAATAATCATATGATAGAATTTTTATACCCACTATGCTCTATAAAACGAATAAGAAGAGCACAATATTTTCTACATATAATGGTATTAAATGGGTGTGGGCTTTTTTTTTTTATCCCATACCAAATTCTCATGCTTCTAAAATTTTAAGAATCCATTCTAATGGGTGTATCTTGTCTATGCTTTCAATTTGTAATTGATTTGTTTTTAGGAATTACAAGGAAAATGAATATTAAATAGATTTATGAGAGTGACAAAAAATGTAGGAAACTAGAGTTTATTTACAAAAATGATGACATTCGATCTTATCATTCTCTAAAATCGTCTACTTCATTAAGAACAAGAAAAATTTAAATCTTTGTATATAGTTTCCTTATGTCAATTTAGATATTCAATAATTACAAATTGGAAGTTAAAAGGAATTTTTTGGCACCATCATACATCAAATATTCAAGATTGCACGTAGATAAAATAGGAAAAATGTGTAGATAATGTTCAAAGTTTAGTATGTGCACAAATATTAAATACTTTTTGCGAGTATAAAATAATTTACACTTGTTAAAAGACATTGTAAACAATTGATTGTGAATATAAATTCCATACTAATGATGTTTTATAATATCTATATTGAGCATTATTTGTGTGAATTTTTGTATTGATTGATGGTTAAACATCAATTTTGTAATTAATTGGTCGTTGGTGGGTTCTTTGTAGAACAACCAAATTCATCACTAGACTTAACAACATCTTGACAATATAGACATATTTTTGTTTTGGAAAATTTTAATTTTGTATTATATGTTGTAAAACTTGAAAGCATAGATTGCATGCAAATTTTTATATAATGCTTCAAGATCCAATATTCTTCACTAATGAATTTATATTACAAGTCCATTACATTACCAATTTCAATAAGTATATATAATAATTTTCTATGTTGGTTGTTTTCCACCATAATGACCTTCCACAATCACCTATGGATGATGTTGCTACTTGATATAATAGCAAATGAAATTATTGATAAAGCGTTATCTTTTTAGGAAATTGCAAGTGAGAGATGTAAATTAAAAATCAGTAATGTTCAACATTAGCTTATTATGTGCGAAAGAGAGCTTTGGAGCAAGATGTGAACATCCAAAAAAGATATCGAACTTTGCCATGTTTTCCGATATTCATCATTGTACACCAAAAATGGGAGCTTTGAAACGAAGTGCGGGGAATCCACTAAAATATAAATGAAAACAAATAATATTGATAGGATGTTTGTTACACCTTAAGGCGTGTGGAGATGAGATGATGAGGATTTGGGGAGATGGAGGGCTAATCAAGTTTGGTACTCGGAAGATGGTGGCGTTCAGTGATATTAGGAGATGGTAGAACTAGTGTCCTTGTCGGTGTTGGAGTTTTAGGCATGGCTATGAATATTTTGGAGCTAGGCAAATTGGTGTTGGAGATGGTTTTGGTGGAGATGTAAAAGGAGGTAATGTTGGTCATGAGCTTAAGGAAGGAGGTGAGTCGATAAGAGGGTGGACTAATGGGATTTGATGGAGGTTCTATGGATGTGGGAGTGGAGGATTTAGCCGGAAGGGTTAGGAGAATGTGGAAATGGTTTAGGTGGTTGCGTGCGAGTGGGTGGTGGAGTGTTAGCAAGAGGAGGTGGTGATTGAGCGGGAGGAGTGGATTTTGCAGAAGCGGTGGTGATTGATTAGGGGTGGTGCATTTGTAGGAGGTGGTGGTGATTGAGTACGGGGGTGGTGCATTTGCAAAGGTGGTCAAGATTGAGCAAGAGGAGGAGAAGTGAGAGGTGGGGCTGAATAATTTGATGGTGGAGGAGGAGAGGAAGTAGGTGGAGGAAAAACATGATGTAGATATGTAGGATTGGTTGAAGGAGGTGGAGGAGATGAGGTGGAGGGAGAGGCGAGATCGATGGTGGGGATGATGCATTTGGATTTGTTGTGGCGAGGAGCAGAAATATTGCTTAGGAGATGATCCATTCTGCTAGAAGGACTCAATGCATTCGTCTTTAGTAGGTGAATCATTACCAAAAGTAACAGGGGATGGAGTATGTGCATACATATTATTGTTAATGTTTTTGTCCAAATCTCCTAAACCCCATAATATGTTTGTGTAGAAATTTTTTAGAACCACGTTATTTGCAAATAAAAACATAGGAACCGATGGGGTAACACTCAAAGAAATTATGAAATTCTAAGCCATACATACTAACAAAATTGATCTTGTTTGAGATCACCAATCCAAATCCATCGAAACTAGACTACTTCCAATCACCTTAATTTCTATCAATCTAAATCCCCTTACAAAAACAATTTTGTGCGATTCCCAAAATAAATAACCTCTTTTCCAATCCCAAAGTGTCCCAAACCTGCATTTCTTTCATTCCTGAGGTTAATGTTATCCATTTTACCCCCAGAAAAATGAACAACTCGTAGAAAGTGGACTGGGTAATTGATCGATATTTCAATGGAGAACACGGAGTTTAAGGTAAATTTCTATGTTTTTCAACACTTGCAGATGATTTGGAAGCATTTGGGGTTCATTTGGTGTAATTAACCCTCTTTTGGGATCCATACTTGGTCAATTTGCATTTAAAATAGAGAAAATTGGATAAAATTGGCTTTTGGATACTTGATCTATTTTCCCTAATTCCTATCCAAGAAAAATCTAAGGAGTTAGTGAAAATTTTGGGAAAATTGAATTTGGGGTAAAAAAATAGTGATGTGCAACTAATGCGAGTCTTGGAGGTCTACAAGGTCTTGAATTCCTTAAGTTCCTCAGGTGGCCGAATTTTCCACATTGCATTGGTTGAAAGGCAGATTCTTTGTATTGGGGAGGTTGGGGAAGTTTCGTGCATAAAGGGCTCGTGGGGAAAATTTTTCAGCATGGCATCGGGGTCCACAATGCAAAGGGGGCGGGTGGGGGCATTTGGTGTGGGTTAAGCAGATGATGCAGACCTAGAGGGCCCGGGCGGAATGGGGCATTGGTGCCTACAAATAGCCAAGTGCCCGCATTACAAAGGGTAAGTCAAAAGGGTAGCTAGGTGAGCTCGATGAGGAGTTAGAGATGGGGCAGCAGGTGTAAGTGCAGTCGGCGAAGCATGTGGGATGCGAGAGTGCATGGAGCGTTTTCCCGCATGAACAAGTTCCACATAGAGAAGTAAATGCTTGGCAAGGTTGACGGGAAGGAGAGCGAGCCGAGAGGAGGAGCTCGATGAGCTAACCAAGCTCTCAGAGTTAATAAAGCATTGGTCGAGAGTTATAAGGTGCGGAGAGTTTAGGCATTTTGGGCCTCGAGAGAACTCATCTCCCAAGTACCCCACCAAGCTCAATTTCCCACAGCGCCCTTTGATCTGCAAAACAAAAAAAAAGGAGGCTAAACCATTACGGACTATGGGGATAAAATAGGAACAAGGCCAAAAATTGAGAACTCGAACTCCTGACCCCCACAAAACATGTATGGTAATATCTCTCTCCACACATCCATTTTTACAAAATCAGATCATTGAAATCATAATTATTTCCTCTACCTCATGAAACAATAAAAATTGGAGTTAGGTGGAATAGATGAGAGAAAAATAAGGAAATGTCCAGTGTGCGAAACCATCACATCCTAGATAAGGAAAAATGGCATTAATGGAGACAAGGTGGCGAGTTTCTTCTTTCATGAGGAAGAGTACATTAGGGATGAGTTTTAAAAAGTGCCCATGCCTTTTTTAGAGTAGTTAATGAATTTTTTTGGTGGTTAGGAGAAAAAATCCGAGTTTCTTTTCTTTCTCTCTTCTATCATCAATTATATATATCATAATCTCTTCTCATTTTGAAAAGGAGATATTCTGACACATGGGAAAACTCCTGCAAAAAACATCTCAATTCCAGGTGACTTGTAAGCCTTCACATGGGCCTGTAAAATGTATTATTACCTCTATTTTCAGATGTAATGGATTGTGCAACTATTATGGAGTAATAAAATTTGTTTTTATGGTGTTCTCACGAACCCTTGCATTTTTTTGTTGCATCTCCTTACCCTCTCTATTATTATTTCGTTTATTATGTGCATGTCTCTCTTCATTTATAGGTCTTTTTGTTATGTTTCATGGATATTTGATGGTGGATGAAACCTTGGCTTGTATCACATCTATTCTAGCCTTTCCTAACTCCATTTCCCTTCTCTATTCTCCCTCGGTGGTAGGATGTCGCATTCCCTTTTCTTGGTGATATCACCTATATAGTGTAGGATTTCCTTTTTCTTGGTGATATCACCTCTATAGTGTAGGATTTCCTTTTAACGTAATTTAGTGCTAGGATTAGGTAGAGGAACCAACCTTCTCTGAAGGTCTATCTCATGTATGCAAGTCCCTACAACTTGAGATATAGTCCCATGTTACCCAGATTACATTGATAGCTCATGCACACACACGACAAATCAAAGGGTGTTGTAATTTTGTGATAACAATTAATCAAATTGTTTCCATCACCATTACCCAATTGAATTCATATATACCAAAGGGATTCAGCCTATTCCGTTAAACTCAAAGACTTAGGTAATTCTTTATCTTACAAAACACCGACAAGATATTTTATGTTTCCCACTATATTCCTTCCCAAGCGTTGCTTCCAAAAACACCCCCACTTGAAAGAAAAATAAAGTAAAAAATGTCCAACTTAATAAGTTGGTGAGAAAAATATTATGTATATAATTTAATATACATTGATTATTTGAGGTAGATTGTCACCTAAACTTTGATTATTTCAAAATTATTTCTCGGGGATAGAAAAAATTTAATATTAATATGATTTATTCCCACTTATACATATTAGGTAATGCTATGAGTAACTAGGATAGGCTCAAGACACTCAATAATGGTGACAAGGATTTGCGTTCATTTGTAGATGCCAAATATCGTATCGATGACCTTTATTTGAAATTGATTTGATATATAATATCTTATCAAGGCTCAAGGGACTCTTATATCCAAAGTGCATCCATCTAAAAACTAAGCAATGTATAAGTTTTAAGGAAAATTCCCCTACCTTTCATATATAATTCACTAACTATAAACTTAAGAAATAAAATATGTTCTTTTTTAAATACAAATTTATTATTAATATTATAATTAACCATCCACATTACGCAATAGTTAAATAATTATATGTGTTGTATTAGTTGATTTAGTTGTAAAATTTGGAGATTCCTTCAAAATATATCTTTACAAAGTTGATTATAAACTAGAGAAGATGTGTAGTAGATGCATTTCTAGCACATCTTATATGATCATTTAATTTTGAAATTATTGAATCCAAACAACTTGTAGTGCCCCATTTGACATGAGATGAATACAAAAGTATGAAAAATTATGGAATTGCGAGTATATTTATTTTCTACAAATTACATATTTTCAAAACATGGAATATATTTTTGTTGTTGTCATTTGAACACAATATAGTTTCTAATTTCAATAAACTAAGGTTAGATTGAAATTCAAATTTAATTGCATTGTTATTTTATTAGTAGATAGGCCGATATAGATAGATATTATTGATAATTCATTTTTTTAGATTGTGGAGGTCATCACAGTGTTATAAAACAATGTATTTATAGTTTAATTTAAGAAATTCATTTTAAATTCATCATTAGACTTAACAACGTCTTGACGATGTGAACATATTTTGTTTTGGAAAATTTAAATTTTGTATTATATGTTGTAAAACTTGAAAGCATAGATTGCATGTGAATTGTTATATAATGCTTCAAGATCCAATAT
The DNA here is from genome assembly GCA_018340775.1 of Taxus wallichiana var. yunnanensis. Lineage (NCBI taxonomy): Eukaryota > Viridiplantae > Streptophyta > Pinopsida > Cupressales > Taxaceae > Taxus > Taxus wallichiana. The sequence continues at coordinate 68,287,901 of CM031237.1, read as the reverse complement.
TCTTCACTAAGACCATACAAATCTATATTTCTATGAATGAAATTAAATAAACCCATTGTTTATTAGAATCAAAATCTTTTGTTGTGATATTAATTTTTATAATATATATACAATTACAACTTTATATTACAAGCCCATTGCATTGATAATTTCGATAAATATTTATAACAATTTTCCATGTTAATTGTTTTCTACCATAAACGGCCTTCCACAATCACCTATGGATGATGTTGCTAGTTGATATAATGGCAAAATTGAAATTATTGATAAAGCTTTATCTTTTTAGGAAAGTGCAAGTGGGAGATGTAAATTAAAAATCAGTTTATGATGTGCCAAAAGAGAGCTTTGGACCAGGATGTGAACATCCAAAAGATATCATAACTTTGCAATGTTTTCCATTATTCACCGGTTGTACACCAGAAATGGGAGCTTTGAAACAGAGTGCGGAAATCCACTAAAATATAAATGAAAACAAATAATATTGATAGGATGTTGTTACACCTTAAGGCGTGTGGAAATGAGATTTACCAGCCATTGTCTCCGACTCATTTTTCTCGGCAATTTGAATGGCAGCTCTGAGAAGAACGACATGATAAGTGTCATGCCCACAAATATAATGTTCCCTGTGCTTAGAACTAAGAAAACTATCTTTCTTTCGTTAGAATCGAGAAAATCATATTTTCTTCCATAACAATTTTAACGTAATTTATTTGTTGCTGTTTTTATTCCTGGGGAGTGGTAAACACATTTTTAATTTTATTTCTTTGTTATGTTGTTTTGTCATTCTGGAAAACACGGTATTTTTTTTTGAATCACCTACTCCGGTTGGATTCTAATACCCAAATACCGCCTCAGATTATACAAATGCCAACGTCTGGACCACCGTTGATTTGTTCGATTTTGTATATGATTCTTAACAGTTTAGTTTCCTTATAACCTTTGGATCGAGTCTATTTTCATTCCAGCTCACGATTTGTACATGTTCCTGTTATAATTGAGATTTTTACATACCAGGGAAAAGTTACAGCGGTAATTCCTTTGCGTATAACTACTTAAACTGAAACATTTTTTGTTTTTATATGCATCATACGAAAATGGTTTTCCACATTTTCTTCTGTATTTATTGTTCAAATATTGTTTACCTTTGTCCGGGAATGCATGTCACTAAATACCAACTAGCAATTGCACATGAGTTGCAAATTACGTCGGAGAGGATAACAATGTTAAGTTTGTTGGAGTAGTAATTTACGGCGAGTGTATGCAAACTTAAAAATTAAACAAAAAATTCTAGAAATTGAGAATAATCAAGCACATGACATATTATTATAGTGCAAGCTTATTTGTTTAGATTGTTTCATTTTGCTTCACCAATAATCTCCACAAGAACATTCTCCTATATTCCTATGTGATCTATAGGAATCAAGCAAACACTTCCACATAACACCCACGGGTTCATGTGGAATTTAGATCTACACTGCCAATTGCATTATGCATATCTTGTAATCGGCGATATCCATGAAACCCACTGCATTTTTAGGCATTTTATCAAATAGTTCACGTGCCTTGTGTAATGTTACACATTTTACATAACTACGAGCATTTACAACTACAACATCTACTAAAATGTATCTATCTTTTATGCTTTGATGGATGCCCACACCTTGTTCCAGAGCTGTATTTTCGCACGAGTTGGGAGTATGCTAATAACTGTAAATTGAAATGGTTAGAGACAATTTTGTTGCATCTGATGAATCAATGATTGTCTCTTGAGAAAACCCATGTCTTTTGTTGATTGGCATAATCATATTCCATGAGAATCTATCTCGGTCTTTCATTTGGTCAAACACTTTACGAGAACCTAACAATCTTCCGCACTTAACATACATGTAAATACATAGATATTTTCACAAACAGGACAATTTAAAATAAGCAATCTTTTTACTACGTAAATTACTTCAATAGGCGTCGAATTTGGAGTAAGAGATGATGAGAATCGGGGGAGATGGGGGCTAATCAAGGTTGGTGCTCCATAAGATGGTGGCATTCTAGTGATATTAGGAGATGATGGAGCTAGTGTCCCTACCGATGTTGGAGTTTTTAGGCATGGCTATGAATCTTTTGGAGTGGGAAAATTGGTGTTGGAGATGGTTCGGTGGATATGCAAAAAGAGGTGATGTTGATAATGAGCTTAAGGAAGGAGGTGAGTCAATAGGAGGGGGTGGACTTCTGGGATTTGATGGAGGTTTTGCGGGTGTGGGAGTGGTGTTATGTTTGTGGAGCCTATTTTCATGTTAGAGTGTGGTACACCTTCTATGTGTTACACTCGGGTATTTTTATGGCGGTCTTGCTCGCCGGTGAGTGGGTCGGGGGTTCGAGGGGGTGAAGCCCCCAATCGAAGGGGTTAAGAGCGAAGCCCCGAAGCAAATTTTCATGGGTGGTTTATTAACCCATGGGTAATGGGTAACCGTTATGGGCTGTTTTTGGGCCCATGGTTTTTTCGGTACCCATTGTTTTGTAAAAATGCCTCTTCGGCTACCCATAGGTTTATGGGACGGTTTTGTTTTTGCCCATTGTTTGATACCCATGGTTTTGTAAAGCGCTTAATCGGATTGTCTATTTATATGGTCTTGTGCATATGATAGATAGACAAGCAAATGTATTGCAAATGTTTTGAATTCGAGTGTGAATTCAGAGAGTTTGTTGAGCATAGCTCCAAACGGATCTCGGGTATTGTATTGAGAGAGTGGAGGCTTGTAATAAAATCGAGCAAAGCGATTCTTGGTGGGACGTAGCCCAAATTGGGTGAACCACGTTAAATCTTGTCTCTCTATGTTGTGTTTTTATTACGCACTTTTATTTGAGATCTGTAATATTTTCTACATAGTAGTTTCTCTCATGTTGTGATTACGTGGGATTATTCTCTGCATATTTTATCTCTTATTTCCTAACATGTGGAAGGTTTAACCGATGGGGTAGGGGAATGTGGAAAGGGTTTAGGTGGTTACGCCTAAGTGGGTGGTGTGGAGTGTTAGCAAGAGGAGGTGGTGATTGAGCATGAGGAGTGTATTTTGCGCAGGAGGCGACGGTGATTGATCGGGGGTGGCGCATTTGTAGGAGGTGGTGGTGATTGAGTAGGGGTGGTGCATTTGTAGAAGGTGATCAAGATTGAGCGGAGGAGGAAGAATTACGAGAGCTTGAGGAGGAGAAGTGAGAGGTGGGGTGGAATAATTTGATGGTAGAGGAGGAGAGGAAGTAGTTTGGAGGAGAAACATGACGTGGATACGTAAGATTGGTTGAAGGAGGTGGAGGGGAGACAAGATCGGTGGTGGGGATGATGGTTGGATCTGTTGTGGCAAGGGAGTGAAACTATTTCCAAGAGATGATCCATTACTAGAAGGACCGAATGCATTTGTGCTAGCGGTGAATCACTACTAAAAGTCGCGAGGATGGAGTATGTGCATGCATACTACTTTCAGTAATGTTTTTACAAATCTCACGAACCCCACAATTTATTTTTGTAGAAATTTTAGAACCCGTTATAGCAAATAAAAACATAAGAACCAATCAAAGCTAACACTCAAAGAAAATTATGAAAACCTAATCCATACATACTAACAAAATTGATCTTATTCGAGATCGCTTGATCCAAATCACATCACAAATGCAATACTTCAAATCACCCACAATTTCCATCAATCTAAATCCCCTTACAAAAACAATTTCACGCAATCCCCAAAATAAATAGCTTCTTTTCCAATCCCAAAGTGTCCAAAACTTGCATTTCTTTCATTCTATGAGGTTAATGTTATCCATTTTTACCCCTTGCAAAAATGGATAACTCGGGAGAAATTGAACCTAGGAATTTGATTGGTATTTCAATGGAGAACCTAGAGTTTTAGGTAAATTTCTATGTTTTTAGACACTTGCGATTGATTTGGAAGCATTTGGGGTCATTTGGTGCAATTTCCCCTTTTGGGATCCGTACTTGGTCAATTTGAGTTTAAAATGGATAAAATTGGATAAAATTAGCTTTTGGGTACTTCAATCTATTTGGATTTGGGGTCAAAACCGGTGTTGTGCATCTAATGTAGGTCTTAGAGGTACAAGGTCTTGAGTTCCTTGAGCTCCCTGGGTGGCTGAATTTTTGCATTACATTGGTTGGAAGGTGCATCCTTTATATTGTGGAGGTTGGGGGAGTTTCAGCACAAAGGGCCCATGAGGACAAGTTCTCGGTATGGCGTCAGTTCTACAATGCAAAGGGCATGGGTGTGGACATTTGGTGTGGGTTAAGAAAATGGTACGGACCTAGAGGCCCAAAGGAATGGGGCGTTAGTGCCTACAAAGAGCCATGTGTCTCCATTGCAAAGGGTGAGTCAAAAGGGTAGCTAGGCAAGCTCAAAAATGAGTTAGAGATGGGGCAAGCAGTGTAGTGTGGGTCACAAAGCCCACGGGTACTAAGGATCGCATGGAACTTGTTCTCTGCAAGAACAAGTTCCCCATGGAGAAGGAAATGCTGATGGCTGATGGGAAGGAGAGCGAGCCAAAGGAGGAGCTTGATGAGCTAACTAAGCTCGCTGAGTTAGCAAAGCGTTGAGCGAGTTATAAGGTGTGGGGAGTTCGGGCATTTTGGGCCCTAAGGGAACTCAAGTCCCAATACCCCACCAAGCTTAGTTTTTGCAGCCCCCTTTTATTCACAAAAAATGGAGGCTAAACAATTATGGACTATGGGAGAAAATAGGAACAAGGCCGAAAACCGAGAAATGAACTCCACTGACCCCTTGAAACCCGCATGGTGATATCTCTCTCCACACTTATCCATTTTTTTATAAAATTTGTATCATTGAAATCATAATTTTTTCCTCTACCTCATGAAACAATAAAAAATTGGAGTTAGGTGGAATAGATGAGAGAAAAATAAGGAAAAATCCCAGTGCAAATCATCACATCCTAAGCAAGGAAAAATGGCATTAATGGAGACAAGGTGGTGAGTTTCTTCTTCCATAAGGCAGCGTAATGGGTCGTTGTATTCTTCCAATCATTTAACTAATAGATTAATCTACTAGTGTCATTATCAAACCAAGGTTGTGTCCTAGGATGTATGCAATGGAGTCCTATGTAGCCAGTTATACTATTGGGTCTTTTATTGGGGTTTGTTAGATCTTTCTGAATTTGCTACTAATATACGGAAACTCAATGTAAATCTATGGAATTAAGTTACTGTGATAAAATGAATTTTGAAATTTGTACTTCTAACTCAAATGGAAATGTGCACACAGAATTGAAAGAATAGAATTGAAATTACACACTCATAATTAAAACTTGCAGTAAAAGTAAAAGCACACACTAACTAGAATTTGCATAAGAGGAAACACACATTCTGAATGGAAATTTCAATAAGGAAAATAAACACACTTGAATATGAATTACATGAAACACATTGAAATAGAAATTGTAGTAAAGGAACTGAGTGATTATGACTTATCAGAAAACCATATGCGTACGTAAATGTAAACAACCTCCTGTCTCCTCGGTCGAGTGGGCCCTTGCTCTTCCTTGGGACAGAGGAAATCTTAATAGCTCAAGATTCTCAAAATGATATCTCCTTATATTAATTCAAATAAGTTCCATGACATATTCAGTGTGGAAAGGAAAAGTACTAAATGCAACAAGTTATATCGCATATTATAAATATTACCAACTACTACATTTTTCTTCAAGGAGGTGTCTTTATATAGACATAGGTGGTTACAAAATATGCCAAAATTACCGGCACTAATGTCTTCCACTAACAAGTATTGATCAAGACTCATAAATTTATATAGATGCTAGAAACAAGACCCATACTTATAGGCCGATAGATGGAAAAAGTCTTCCACTTCGAACTCCAACTCCAAACTCGGGGCTCCTTAATTGCATTGGCAATAAATGTTCATTATTTTCCTACACACATCACCACATTTCTCTCATGAAGGAAGTTAGTAGGAAGTTATATGGTTAATCAGGTTGCATGAGCAAAAGAAAGGAAAATGCATTAAAATCACTAAGATATACCTATACAAAGCATCCCCATGCATTAGCAAATCATGTTTAAATGAAAAATTATCAATCATATGAATGATATAAATAAGCCAAATAATGTACTCATCATAGAGTACATTGGGGATGAGTTTTTGTAAGTGCCCATGCCTTTTTCGTGTAAGGCGGTTAATGAAAGTTTTTGGTGGTTGGGAGAAAAAATATGAGTTTCTCTTCTATCATCAATTCTATATATTGTAAACTCTTCTCATTATTTTGGGACGTGGCAAAACTCATGCAAAAAAATTTCTCAATTCCATTGAGTTGTAAGCCTTCACATGGGCATGTAAAATGTATTATTGCCTCTATTTTTCAGATGTAATGGATTGTGCAACTATTATGGAGCAATAAAATTTGTTTTTGGTGTTCTCTCAACCCTTGCATTTATTTTCTTGCATCTCCTTGCCTCTCTATTATTATTTCGTTTATTATGTGCATGTCTCTCTTCATTTGTAGGTATTTGTTGTTATGTTTCATGGAGATTAGATGGTGGACAAAACCTTGGCTTGTATTGCATTTGTTCTAGCCTTTCCATTTCCTTCTTTATCTCCTGGTCCCTTGGAATTGGTAGATTAGGAGTAGTTTAGTGCTAGGATTAGGTAGAGGAACCAACCTTCTCTAGAGGTCCATCTCAAGTATGCAAGTCCCACAACTTGAGAGATGGTCCCATGTTACCAGTTACATTGATAGCTCATGCACACACACATGACAAATTAGAGGGTGTTGTAATTTGGTGATAACAGATTAATCAAATTGTTTCCATCAGCATTACCCAATTGAAGTCATGTAGACCAAAGGGCTTTAGCCTATTCCATTAAACTCAAAACTTCTAGTAATTCTTTATCTTACAAAAAGCGACAAGAGATTTTCTATTTTATTTGTATTCCTTCCACTTGTTACTTCTAAAAACACCCCCACTTGAAAGAAAAATAAAGTACAAAAATGTCCAGCCTAATTAGTTGGTGAGAAAAAATATGTATATAACTACTCCAACTAACGAGAAACATCCATTATTGCTACTTCATTACAAAACAAAATTGGAAAACATGAAATCCATTAACTTAATAGATCTATAAGCCAAAAGAGACCATTAAGAACACATGTGATCTCAAAACCTTCCGGTACCACACATCTTTAAGGATCAAATGGATTTAACAAATAAAGCATGGCAGAAAGGTGGTCTATGTAATATCTATATTAGAATGGCGGTGAGATATTTCCCACTATAAATGTTAGAGGAAATCAGAAACAACCCCAACAACAAGGCAACTATAATTTTTTTGAGAAAAGTTAGCATAATAAATGTTTGACACATACCTCAAATATATATATATAATGGTGGTAGGGAAAATTTCAGCTGAAAATAGTCATCGGATTTGAGACTTTCCACCAAGGGCATCTTCAAAGGTGGACGCCTTTAGTGAACTAGAAATTGCACGTGGAAAGTACGATGGAAATGTCAAAGGAATGCGGTGAGTAAAATTAAGTGGAATGTTTAAGGGGAACGACAACCGAGGAATGAATGGGATCATCATGCTAGGTGGAGGGTGGAAAAGTTGGGGAATAATGGAGGAGGGATGATAGTGGAAAGTGGATGCTTGTTAAAGCGTAAATATAGATATTGTATGTTGGAGAAGAGGATGAAAATGAACTTGGATGTGTGTGCAATCCATGTTTCAATACAAGTAGTAGAGGTTAAAAGAAAAGAAAGGGTTGGTTAATTGTGATGGAAGAAGTGAATGTTTTATACATATATATTGTTTAGGAAACATATATGCTTTTTATGTGATGGAATGTCAATGCGCAAACCATTTTAGGTGGTGTTTGTTTGTGGTTGGCTCTGGAGATATGTGGAATGGGAACATGGTAAGGGTTAATAGCATCCTAAGGAGGACCTATGTACTTATCAAATTTCATGATGACAAAAGAAGGAAGATTTTTCATGGTAGTAGAAACATTGAGGACCATGTTGTGATTGTGCCTATTGAACCATTAACAATGCTAACTTCAACACATGAATTGGGTGTAAGCATTTATTTTTGAAATCAAAACTTTGTATTCCAATTATTCGTCATTAGAATGAAGAGAGTTACATTACCTAATGAGTTGTGCAGGAGAGAGAAGGGCCACTAGTGTAGTGCCCACTTCCCTTCGACTTCGTTTTGTTTTTTTGTTTTCGAGACTGATTACTTCACTATGGATTATTATGACCTCTTGTTTTAGCATGCTAGTAGATATCATTGACATGGGACTGTTATTGATTTGATCTTTATATGATGCATATGGTTTACTGGTGGACATTTGATGATGATATTTGTATACTTTTGACAGGGATATTTATCTTAATTCTGACATGGGATATATTTAATCATATTGAGTAGAACTTGATAATTTGACTAATGTGATGATCGTTTTGATATAAATGAAATGTGGAATAAGAATGTGCTAGAAAGTGTTAAGTGATATCGTACTTGCATAGATGATAGTAAATCAGGTGTTGATTATTTTAGATTATATTGTATATTTGGCATGAATGTTTTAATGCGGCCAACAGGCCGAAGGAGGTATTTTCTGTTCTGCAGGTATATTATATTCACAACAAAATTGGGGAGTGGAGACCAACCACATCGGAATTTGAGAAGAATCCAGCTAAGGTCACCATGGCAACAAGTAATTGTGTGTGTGTTAGAATTATCTGGTAAAGGGAAAATTGTGACCTAGGGATCATGTGTTGTTTTGTTTTAATTTTTCCCTTTTTGTTTTATGTTAGTATGTGTTGCTCTTAGTAAGTGAAATTTTTACTTATGTTATTATTCATATTTCTTGGATTTGAGTTTACCCCCTTGTTAGCCATGGGTTGTAGTGGGTTAATTAAGTTAATTTGAGATTGTCCTAAACTAATTCAAAGATGTGACAAAAGAAAGTTCATTTATTAGGATTTGATTTACTTGGGATTTTGTGTGGATTGATGTGTGTGTTTGAGTTTGAGTGTAGCACACTCTACCCCACATGGGAAACTCGAATTTAGCCTTGGAGGCCAAATTTCAAAGCTTGTGGGACAAGTCAAACTTGTCCCACACCTCTTAAAACCCCATGCCAACCCTACCTATGGGTTGGAAGGCCAAATTTAGGGTCTTTTAGGTGTTTTGGGGGGATAAAAGGGTAAAAATATTAATTGCACTTCCTTTCAAATTTAATTTTGTCCTTTGGGGGGAGTAGGCTTAGTTGGAGTGTGTAAGGTGCTTGCTTTTCTTTCAACCACCTAATAATGGTGCATTGGAATTTGATGTTGACCAAATGATGTGGAGTGGAGGGAAAAGGAGGTGGCATCCTACTTGAGCCACATCATCCATCCCTCTCTTTTCTCTATTTATTGGAGCCTCTTGTTTGTTTTGGGGGTTGGAAGTTTTCATGTTTTAGTCTCTTTTGTATTTTGGAGAGGAGAGGATTTGGAAGGAGCTTGTGAATTTTTGGAGCTTGTGGATGCTTGCTTGATCCTTGGAGGGATTTGATACTTCATATTTGGAGCAAGCTCTACCATGGAAAGGTAGGAGCTTCCCCTTTGTTGCATTATGTTTCTTTTGTCATATGAATGTATTTTTATGTTGTGTTGAATGTTGTTGTTTGAAATGCTTGTTGGGAATGGGTGGAATGCCTAAGTTGGGAGTGAGAGGAGACTATGGGGAGCTTAATTGAGGGAGGCATAAGAGATCATGTGCTTGAGGAGGGAGCTTGGGTTGGGTGTCCACCTTGTAAGAGAAATGCTTGCATTTCTTCTTGTTTTACTTTGAGGGAGCCATAAGAGTTGAGGGAGGCATAAGAGTGAATGGAGGGATAAGGGGTACTTAAGGGAGGCATAAGAGTTGTTAGGGGTATTGTGTTTGCATTGGAGACTTTTAGGTGGCACCCATTCCCATTGGGAGGCATAGGTGGCCTCCCCATATGTCTTACTCTTGTGGCTTTCTTGGTAAGCCTTGTGACTTGTTGTTGTGATTGTTTTTCCTCTTGTTGTGTTGTTGTTTATCTTGTTTTGAAGGATTATGGAATGCATGTGAAATGTTATGTTTAGTTATGTGGAAGCTTGTAGTTGCCATGAGTTGGATTATCTCTCATTGTGATGTGGTTGGGGCTCGGGGCTAATGGAGAGGATGGCTTCTTTTCTCCATTGGGTATTTGGTTGGGAGGAGAGCGTTGCCTCTCCCCTTATTTTGTTGTGAATCGAGCAAACTATGGAGGAGCCACCTTGTTGATATTTGGAGCATTGGTACCTTGTTGTTGACAATGTGAAACCACCATGTACTTTACCCACCTTGAGTGGAGGAAAAATGTAATATTGCTTTGTATTTTAGCTTCCATTATTGTAAATTTGTTTCCACATGAAGTAGAAAGTGTTATAACAAAATGTTGAAGGAAAGTATTTTTTTTTTTAACTTCGTTAGTAAGCTTGTAATGGAGATGGAATCAAAATTTGAAAGAAGGACAATCTAATTACTCTCCTTCTTACTTGGCTTAGAACCTCATATGAGGATTTTGGTTGTTGTATTGTAGTAATTCTTACTCTAAAGCTTATTGGAAAGGTTGTTGAATTTTTTTGTAGAATGTTGGAAGAAAATTACAAAAGAAACTATATTAAATTATTGTTTTGTTACTTGAAAGTGATGTATTGAAAAGGTTGGAAACATAGTGCATTATCTCTTGCTTTGTTGAAAAAAAAAAAAAAAAAAAAAAAAAAAAAAACTTAACTTTTAGATAGTTGTAAATATGTCAATTAAGAAATCTATTCTCTAGCTCTATCAAGTTTTTCTTTCTCCATTTATGAATCTATTACAAAATTAATTGCAAATCAATAAAAAAAAAAACTGATATTTAAAATATGATTCATATTACAGTGATATTGAACTTAATGAAACTACTATTAGTCAATTGTAATATGTCAAGATACTATTTAAATTCTTATATATTAACGGTATACTAATAAGTATATATACATTTAAAAACAAAACCTACGTATGAAGCTGTCCATTTAATTGCGAAGAAAAGCGTACTCCATGAATTTTTTTTTATAAGAAAAGATATGCCTCTTTGTGACCCTCCACCACGAGCTTCACTATAAAACATGCGAGGTCTCATTAGAGAATCCTGTGATAAATTTATTCCGATCTTCGGGTAACACTCTCACTGTCCCTCAGTCGTTTTGGGGAGAAGAAAAATAATATCTAGAAGGCGAATCCCAGAATTTTGAGAATGCATTCAATCTTGAAAAGATAACAACATTATTATCAAGTCATATTAAATATTACTTATTATCAAGTAAGGGAAATAAGGATCGGGAGGCTTCGTTGTGTAGAGGCAGCAATGGAGCTTTCGTTGTGCAACTAAAACCACAAATATTAACAATAATGCTCCTACCTCCATTATTTTTCCCCAACTTTTAAACCATTTTGGCCTCAGATGTAATAGACGCGATGGGAGAGCCCCATTGCAAATGAATTAAACCGTTGTTTGAGCTCTATGGAAACATCCTCCCATTTCTCTTTAAGTGTCTTAACTAAAAACCATTATCCGATACTAAGCAGAGATAACAACATAGTGGACAGTTTGTTTGCTTGCACGCCTACTACTGTCCGCCTCCAGTGTGGATCTGTGGACTCCCGCCAAGCTTACACCTTCCAGCACCCAATGAAAGTGATGGTAATTGCCGCTTAAGCCCACTTGTAACCTCACACTCTGAAATGCTCTTAAATGTAAAACAAATGGGGCTTCATGATTATTCGATATGAAACGGATCCACCATTGTGAGATTCCCTCCTACTCTGTACAAACTCAAGCCGCTTCGTGATTTCTCCAAGTTATTTTTTTGATAGTATCATTTGCCGCTTACCAAGTGCAACAGTTTAAAGCGGCTGCCCCCACCGGTCAAAATGAACCTACCACCTCCTTTCACGCAGCCGAGGTGGTGGGGCAAGGCTAGCAGAGCCGACTTAGTAGGTATAAGATTTTGCAAATCTTGGGGAAATAATTAAGGCACGCGGCCAGCAAGAGAGTAGGTTACACGCCAAAGGATGAGGGAGTAAATTGCTGGCAGGTGGCCATTATAGCCACCCACCTCCACCGTTTTCTTTTCAAACCAAACTTTGAATGCCTTCCCACCGATAACACTTATGTTCCTTTTGTCACATTCCAAATTTTTGTCTAAGCGTATAGATTAACCCAATGTAATTTTTGGTTATATTTATAGATCACTTAAAATTTAGAAATTTGGTTATATTTATATATCTTCGGTTTCTCTTATCGTGGAGGTGGGGATTCTGCATGAAATACCCATACGAAGAGTTAAATAATTTCAAGTTTTGGTAACATCTCTGATTGTCTTTTAAAGTTGTAAATATTCCTCTATAAATGTGAGAGGAAGTTTATTTTATTAGATGGAAACGAATAGGTATATCAGCCGACATCAGGTTTTAACCCTTGGTTGTTGAGGTTGGGTAATTATGCAACTGCCATGGGCATAGTTGTGCATTCGATCCTACTATTAATCTCTTGGACCTTTTTTTTGGTTTTGAGATGAGCCATTTTACCATCTAGAACAAACGTAATTTCTTCCTCCTTTATATTCGTTTGTAAAATTGCGATCATGACCCCTTGGATAATAACTAGCTCATGACGTCGAACTTTGGCGACAATGCTAAAAGCAAGAGGCACTTTAGGGAGGCTCTTAGTGACCTAGCTAGATTCTTTTTCCAGCGTCCAGTCCTTGACACAATAGCAAAGTGACCCGATTCAAATGTTCAGCAATTATAAATTTGTTCTCTTAAATCTTGATCCTCTTACACCTTAAAAAAAAAAAATTGCATTTTCGGGTTGATTGTTTGTGGCACGTCGTCGTCGTCGTCGTCGTAGCATCGTTTGTCTTTACGGCGTTACAACTAGGAAGTTAAAATATTTCATCATGTTTAGGTTTTGGTTGTCAACGAGATCATTCTTATGGAACAAATGCTCGTAGCGAGAATTGAAAGATGAAACATCTTATATGGACATCCTTTCATCGGTCTGCAAAACATGATTATTTCCCAATCTTTAATGTGTGGATTTGCATCTCAAATGTTGCATAAGAGCCTTAGAAAATAAAATTGACTTTGATATGTCCCTTGTTATTGGAAAATTGTTTGTATCATTATTGTAACGTGGAAGCTAAACCAAAATGTTGTTCCATCCTACATAGAAGGGAACATTGTTAACAATGCAATTCGCCAAGGTATCTAACAAGAATAATGAATCGGCACTAAAAACTTATGTTTTGAAGTGGTGAAAAGCTTCACACAACAAATTGTTGACCTTGGAAAGTAGTTTGGTCCCAATGAATTTCATTTCATCTATGAGAATATAATAAACATGTTTGAGGCTATCTTGAAAAGGTGATAGTGTTCACCCTTCAAGTGGTTTGATATCCTTAATTGGAAACCACATAAAAACATGTATAATAGAGGCAGAAATGTTGAAGGCAGCGAATCTCGTTGGCATAAGTATTAAGAAAAGAGACTTATTTGAAAGATCAAAATTTGAGTGTGTTGTTCGAATAGTGGTTATGAGATTTGATTTACATGTTCTTGTAGTACCTTGAATTATCAATTTGAGTGGTGGCAATCGGCGTCTTTACATGAAGTGATGAAGAACAATATCAAAATGATTTTTGTTCAAACTACAATGGAAGTGAGCATGAGGTGGATCCAAATTAGTTGAAATGGATTGCAGAAGAACCATTGCATACTTGAATGAAACATGGATGAGTAGTATGCAAAGAAAGAGGAGCATGATTTTTCAACCATATGTCATGTTTGTCGATGTTTCTTTGGCATAAAATTTTAATGTTATCAAGGACCGTGTGATTTCTATAGTGGAGTTGGGAAAGAAGCTCTCATTCATCCAACGTAGTAGAAATGTTGACCTTAGCATCTTCATATTTTGAATCCTTGGAAGAAGGAAAGTCTGGCATTGTAGACAACCAAATGAGATCTTTGAGGTCTATAAGTTTTTGCATACCCTCCTAGTTATAAATTATAGTCTCCTTGTGCTCCCTATATTAGATAAAATATTGTTGAATGGTTTGTATAGGAATTCACTCCTACATAAAAGTCCATAGGAAATGGAGTCTTAAGCAGGAATCTGATAAAATTTAGGGGTGACACGTATAATAGTTGGAATAGGATAGTGTCTCCATATATATTATTTTATATTTTTCTCATCCACACACGCCAACATAGATTGGTCAATATTCCTTTCAGTTCTTGAATCTCAACAACATTTTCTTAAAACGTTAAATTTTTGTACAAAGCATAGTTTACCCATTTCTAGTTTTCCCTCCCTATCAATGCACTCCACATGGGAAGGATGAAAGTAGAGCACGGCACGTTTTTTCCCGGTGCTTAAACCATCATTCAATCACAATGTAATATGTAGCAAGTGAACTATCCCGATAGGAAACATGTGCTTGGAAATTTTTAACAAGTGATAACAATCCTCTTCTGAGATGGGATCCATACTGATATATTTAAATAGGTTGGAAATTGGAAGAAATGGGACCCACTCTGAGGACTTCACATTTTTATACACCGTGGAGGGGTCCATTAGCAACATGAATTTCCATTCTCCATTTGCTTTATGTATGTAAATGATTATTTTAGCTATAGATGCGTGAGAAATATATGACGGGATTTTTATGTATAAATATCTAATGAATGAATGTTAATGTGAACGCAATTATGGAGATTTCAATGGCGAATATTTTATCCTAGTTGTGGATAATCGGTAGTTTTGTAAAATCTCAAAAGGGGGTGTATGCGCCAACCATGTTTGTGTTTGTTGATTCATTAGCGACGCAGAACAACAATATTTTATTCCACACAATGTCACTTGAGAAAATTTCACACCATATGGCTTCTCCTTTTTGTAGCACTCAAATTGTCACTTTACCAATGGTTTCATTGCTTACAACTTTGCAAGATTTTTTCTATATAAATCTTGATTGAATGATGGTCTATGTGAAGGCGAGAATGTAGATTTTATATTTTAGTCTTCATGTGGATAATCAGTAGTTTTTGCATAAGCTCAAAAGGGGTTGTATGTGCCAACCATGTTTGAATTTGGTGATTCATTAGCAATCACGGGGAAAAATATTACATTCCACAAAGTGTCACCCATGAAAATTTCACACCATATGGCTTCTCCTTTTTATAACACACAACTTTTCGCTTTATCAATGGCCATAATGATTTTGACTTCATAGGTATTATAATAGATATAAGTGTTCTTTCATCAAGTTTTTAATGGTAAACTTTATGTCAGATCGACCACATTTCTTATCAATAATGTGTGGTGCATGAACCATGATAACACTTACAAAAAAACATAAATGAAGAAAAAAAGAATAAAAGTGTAAAATAATCATTGTAGTCACAAAATCATGCACATTAGACATTATTTAGCTCGGTTTTCATACTACTATTTAGAAGGTTCTTGAGTGAAGAAAGTAGTAATTAATCCCATCTTTTGGTCATCTTATTTTACCTTTTATTTCGTCATTCCCACACATTTTTATATACATGTCCAGTCTGTTTTGGTACTTTCCCATCATTTTAGCCTAAACTAGGGTTCTCATGCCTGTACTAGGGCACCCCGATCCTTTTTCAACTTTCCGCCACTTTTTGGGCCCTTTCTAGTTCTTTTTCATCCTTATCTTTTTCCTAGTCATCCATGTCGGGGTTAATTATGAAATTAGATCAAGAGAACCCTATAAATATAAAGTTATGAGACCATAATGAGGGTCCTAGTGTCATCTACTACTATCACTACATCAGGAGTTGCATCCATTGCATCACTTGCATCCACATAGTTCCATGCATCAAGGCTAGGAGATCTGCATCAACACACACTTCATAAGGAGAGGGATTCTATTTTATTCCATGCACATATGCTATTACATTTTCTACATTTAGTTATTGCTCGCTACTTCACATAGTATGACTGGCACAAGAGCACCTAGGGCACGACATGCTTACGCGCGCACGCACACACACACACACACACACACACACACACACACCATAGCTACATTTAGGTCCAAAATGTAGTGCAACGCTTAGTTTAGTAAGCCCACTATTGTGGCAGCTGAGGTCAGTCCGACCCATTCATTCTACATCTTTATTTTTAGGGTTTTGATACTTCCTTTACCTTTGCGAGCTTTTAATTTATCTTCCAATATTTGATACATTCGGTGCGGTTCAACAAATCTAGTGCGACAGAAAATGAAGGTCACAGGTCATCTTCGACCTTGAAAGAGTCAAGTTCTAATTTTTTCGAGAGACCAAGGTGCCTATTCCTTCATACCAGGGGCACCTTGGGGTGCCCCACTACCCTCCCGAGCGCTACTGAGTCTACTCATATTCCAAATCCACCCTTTTCGGGACCTTTGTCTAGTCGTTCCGATTCGGAATTTCTAGTCAAACACAGGACACTCTATGATAACCTTTTATAATCGGTTGAGTTCTTTCCTCACTTTATTCTTGCACATTAGGGTTTTATTTCTATTAGTTTAATTATTTAATTACTTCATATTGTTTTAGTGCATTTATTTATAGTGTTTATGTCCTCCTATATTAGATTAACTATTACTATACTTCTCTTAGTTTAGTTAATTTTAGTTAATCATTTTGGTGAACCCGACCTCTCATCATGGCTAAACATAATCCTTCTGAATCTCCACTCATTCTATAATTTGATACCTCTAGGCATGCCTTTGTTGATACCCATGCTAATCCTTCTGGTTATAGACCTTTCCCTTCATTTATTCATCTTCCATCTTCGATATGGATCCTAAAGCTCTTCATGTCATCATTTTTTCTTATATACGTATTATTGATCCCACTATTTTAGAACAAATCATGAGGAGGCATAAGCTACTTGACCTAATCCCATAATTACAACTCCCATTATTGTTAAACCACAAGATGATTCACGAGATGATTTATTGTCTTGACTAAGGTCATACGGCCTTATTTTACGTTTTCCTACTAGTTGTGAAAACATCTAATTTTTTCTTGGAGGCTAAGGGACTACGTTCGAAAATTGTCTTCTGATGAGCAGATGCACAATGGTTAAGTTCCTATGTGTACTCATATATACCCAAAATTCACAAGAAGGCGTGGAGTTCGTAAGCGCGGCAAACGGTTTACAATTGGCGGCTAGATTTCCAAGGCCATCGGTTGTAATTGGGCTAGTTGCAACAACAACCAATTTTAGCTCAAGGGCTAAGAAACCTCATCCAAAAACAGGTTACAAGTGATGGGATTTACGGAGCCCCTTTGGTCATAGTTAGTCGGGTTTGACCTAGTCAAACAATGACCGAAGGCCTACAAAACCCCTTTGGAAAACTAGCTAGAAATATGTTTTTCTCCATATTGAAGATTGTAAGATATTTTCTAGTAGAAATACTAGAGGTTTGCAAAGGCAAAAAAGTGTTCCTTCACTTAGGGTCCAAACAGTGAGACGAAATGGAAACCAACTTTTCAATTTTAGCAGCTTCCTAAAAGTGCAAAATGGGGTACAGGGCTCCTAGAGGGGTGGGGATGAGAGCAAAAATGGTCAATTGGGGTTAATCTAAAGCTTGATATGACTCCCCATATAACAAGGGACACAAACAAAACTCAACATCTCTTTTTGGGTTTCAGAATGTTGTTTTGTGAGTATTTGAATATTGTGTTTTTTCTAACTTTGCAAGGTAGACAAAAATGGTTGTTTTAGTTGATGACTCATCTAACTCTTATTGGTACTAGTGGACACAAGAACCTAATTATGATACCTTGTTTTAACAACGCATAAGGTTGTGGTAGCAACACGTTTGATGGTCAAATTGTAAATCGGTAACATAAATCACAAGGTGGAGTTTTATTGTTTCGCACTAACAATCTAGTTAAAATATCCAATTGTTTAAGTATCTAATGGTTTAATATTTCTATTATATTGCAAATGAAGAACCAAATTATATGAAAATTATAAAATATGAAGGTAAGGAGACCATGCCTAGAAATACTAGCATCCGTAGTGCAAGTGGTGCTCTAGGTGGGTTTACCCGAATTTCTACAAGGCTCAACTCTCTTTTAGAATTCTATCAAATAGTTCACGTGCACCCAAAACCCCTCCATTTGTACCATTCAATAAAACATCAAGGCCACATATGTGCTATCCCACTAAGCACGATGAGCTCCACTAAACCAACAAACTTTCCATAAAATCAACCAACTCGTTATACCTCCAACCAAAGCAACTCGCCACAAAATACACATTTTCCAACCCAACACATTATCTCCCGCTAAACATAGTGATTACCACATTCAAATTCCAATACACCTTGCCAATAGAAGAATCCACTTTGTGACCGCAGCCATCAACAAGCTATTACTCTTGCCAACAAGCTATTATTCTTGCCAACAAACACTAGGTCATATGGATATGTGGTTCTATGACTTGCTCCAAATTCCCCATTTGACATAGAATAGGGAGGATACTGGTGACCGCTGTGGAAAAAGGACTTCCCTTTACTAATAGCATTCACTTGGAAGTTTCTAAAACTTTTTCAACAAACCTAAAAAGTGCATACCCGAAATGGTTGCATTCCATGAGGCCACGCTTGCCTAGGGCATTTCTTGGGAAATATTATAGCCTTGTCTAGAGCACCATTTGTGCATGTCCTGCAAATAAGGCATTACATGGGACTACATATGGTTGAATCATTTCGTCCAATAGTCCACGTGCCTTGGAAATGCTCCCACGTCTGCATACATTACTAAGAGTGCATTTACAACTATAGCATCTGGAAAATCTCTCATTCTCTCTATGCTTGATTGACTCCCATACCCTGCTCTACATCTCTTATTTTGGCACAAGCTGGTTTTATGGTGGAAAAGGTGATATGGTCAGGTTGCACACCTGTGAGTTGCATTGGTGAAACAACGGCTAAGAATGGAAAGCAGAGCGAGAGTGAAGGAGATAGACATTGTAGAGACACATAAATGGGGTAGCAGGAAAGGCACTTTCAAAGTCTTTGACAATACAACCACTACACAAAATAAAGATAAGGAGCAGGAAGGAAGTGGTAGCCGATGTCAACCAGAGAATAGTGCAGCAAGGTTACAATGCACGTAGCACAACTCAGAAGTAGAATGAGTAAAATCAATACAGCTAAACAAAACGCCCGAATACAGAGCCTCCTATTACTCAATCTTTTCCTCTTTCTTCTTTATACAACAAACAAACCAGCGACAGTAGTAGTTCCTCTCATAGCCAAATGAACCCGCTTCAAACATAGATACAACTCCAGATCAATCAATTTGTGCATAGAAAAATGACAGGATATTGGGTTTTGATTTCTCTCAGTGTGCAAGACTGATTTAACCCATAATGGTACTGATTGAAGGATGGCTATTAGTTGTAGCTCTATTTAGCAAATTTAACCCATAATGGTATTGATTGAAGGATGGCTATTAGTTGTAGCTCTGTTTAGCACAGTTCCACGCAATGTTATGATTATATGCACTTGTTGTGACCATCCAATTATTGTTAGCTTTACCACGTTAACTTGGGTTCCAACGTGGTTACTCCTCTAGACCTCGAACAAAGTGCTATTATTTTTATGCAAGCGAAAAAGACAAGTCTGAAGCCTTTTTGGGACACCCATACTACCCCCATGTCTCCATCCACTTGCCCACCAACCCACGAATCCTCAAGTTTTTTTTTTCTGTTTTTATTTTTATTTTTTTATTTTCGTTTGTTTGTTTGTTGGGCACTTCAATATCCTACAATGAAAACATATTTTGGTTATCTTCTTGTACACCCTTTTTTGTTATTATAATATTACATCTTTGTTTAGAGACTCAAGCATATGAAAAATGCATGAATAATTGAAATGACAATATGATTACTTTTCATAAAGGATGGTCGTTGAGATCCTAAAAATACACATTTAATTTACTTAATTTGTAAGATTTAATTTACTTAATTTGTAAGAATAAAAAACTCATAAAAACCATATAAGAATCATGTCTCCATAATATAAAACGAATCATCAGCTGTGTAAATTTTTAGAGTCATTTCTGCATAATATAAAACGACTCATCAACTGTGTAATTTAACAAAAAAACACATGAAAATATAATTATATACAACATTCAGTTCGATAAATTTAAGTTCCTATTTGTATAGTCCCTTACCTCTATGCCTATAAAATTTCAAAGAGAACTAATTGTGTCTGAATCATTCTCTACATGCTCCTCCACGAGTACCTGTACAGACCTCTCAACGTTATTTGTACTAATCTCAGTTTTACCTTCGAGCAAGAGAAGAACCTGGCCCATGCTTGGCCGTAAATTTTCATTCTCCTGAATGCACAACATGCTTACTAGAACAGACCTCCTAACCTCTTCGACATCTGCGTTCTTTGATATCCTTTCATCAACAATATCCATAATATTGTTTTCTTTCTCAATTTGAGTTGCAACCCACGAGGGAAAGTAATACCTACTGGGTTCCTCCACAGTCATGTCCAGATTTCTCCGGCCAGATATTATTTCCAGGAGCACCATGCCAAAACTGTATACATCCACTTTCGCGGTGATGGGAAGGCCGGAGATCCATTCTGGAGCCAAGTAGCCCCTGGTTCCTCTAGTAGTTGTGAGTACGCCGCTGAACTCTCTCTCCACCAGCTTTGCCAGACCAAAATCTGCTATTTTTGGACAAAAATCTGTGTTGAGCAGAATATTTTCTGGTTTGATGTCGCAGTGAATGATTCGGTCTCTGCATTCCTCGTGCAGATAAATTAATCCTTTTGTAATTCCCGTAGCAATCTCAAATCTGGTTTTCCAACCCAGCACGATCTGTGCTCCTGCAGACTCACAGAATAGTAAAGAATTGAGAGATCCGTTGGGCATATACTCATAAACCAGTAACCTTCGAGATCTCTCTGTGCAAAATCCCCGAAGCCTGACCAGATTCACATGATGTATGTTCCCTATGGTGCTTATTTCAGCACGAAATTGCTTCTCCCCCTTTCGAAGAGCTCTGTAATTTCTTGACGGCCACAATTGTACCGTCTACAAGAGTTCCTTTGAATACCGAGCCGAATGCTCCACTACCCAACTTGTGGCTGAAATTCTTGGTCGCTATTTTAAGCTCTTTGTAAGTGAATGTCCTTAGCAAAGTTGTCATTTCATCCTCTCTGTGTTTATTGCGCCATCTTCGATAGGTGACCAAGAAAGCTAAAATAGCACCAGCGGCCACTACAGCAAGCCAAATTGGATGGGCGCCGACTCTACTACTTCTTCCTCCTGCCTTGGATGAGGAAGTTATCAACTCAGACGCAGCCAACCGGATGAACAATGGCAGTCCATCGGTGGAAGGACGCATGTTTAACAGATCGCCAAACCACAAACTACAAATTGCAGGATTGGAATCAATGAAAGCAAAGGCTGTGCAGGAGCAATTGCGGAGACACGCAAGTTTACATCGCTCTTGTGTGCGCTCTTGGAAATATAGAACAGCGGTGTCAACCGGTAAGGACCTGTCGCTGAGTTGGAGGAAACCATCGGTGGTGCCATTACTAACAGAGCAGTGTAATGGGCTAACCCGAGCACAACCGTTTGACCATGACTTGTCTACATACCAGGCGTGGTCGTCTGCTGGTTTGAAGCCATTTACACAGGTGCAGGAGAGGATGACATTGTTCATGCACACTCCAAAAGGCCCGCACACAGCATAAATATCGCACACTTGTTGGGGCACCGATTTAACAAGTGTCCAGATTGTATTGTCGAACAACCAATACGTTGTTCCGACGCCATTACTGTTTACAACAATCCGTGCAAGCAGATTATTTGTTACCGTAAATATGTAATACATTCTTGTCGGAGAAATCTGCTTTATTTCTACAGTATTTAGCGACGGTTGTATTGAGGCTTGAATGCTGGAAAAATCGTCACCTCTCCACTCTCCGGTGCTCCAATAACGAACACTGTTATTATAAAGTAACATAAGCTGTGTCTTCCCTGGAGCTGGATCCATTTCTAGGGAAAAGGGTCCGGGTGCTGGATCTACTGAACTTTTCCACGGGTTAGTTTCATGCCTTTCCAAAACTTCATCCCGGGCAACAATGTATCTGTAGGATTTCCGAAGCTTTCCCAACAAATCTCAGAAGTGTTTCGACCACATACCATGATAAAATTACCCGAGTCCAATATCAAAGCTTTGGAAGCTTTAGCTTTCTGATCACTCTTGTTACTCAACCAAATAGTTCGACTATTGATATCAGAGAGTGTGAGATAACCATCTTCTTCCAGCTTGAATATGCCTGGCATGTTAACAAGGGGAGATTCTCTGTTAGCCACCCAGACAATGGCCTTCTCTGAGACTTGGGCATACCATATGCCGATGTACCAGTTATTGGTTCCATTCGCATTGAAAAATCCCAATTCAAATGTTCCAGTCTCTGAAAACTATAGTCTGATTTCCGGTGAGAAAGTTTCCCAATCCAAGCACATCTCCAACAGAATCGCAATTGTGAAGTAATGTAAACATGGAAATAGCCAATAGAAAATATTCAAAACAGTTTAATGCCATTACACCCTGCTTTGCAGTTTCTTCCACCATTGTATTCAAGAGAAGAAAATATCTAAACGAAGCATGTCTCCACTTCCACCACCTAAAAAGATACAGTAAGCAATCCAAGAAGAATGGGTATGAACTCCAACTGGTTTGGTTTGAATATTTATCATTACTTGTCGCTTGGGCCGAGGGCGAAAACGATAACAGCCTCCAATATTGACCTGTACATTCACCTGTCTCCCTCTCAAAGAAATAACACCTTCGAATCTTGACTTTTTCCATGTTTACATTACATCACAATTGCGATTCTTTAGAGATATATACTAGACTCTTATTTAAGTCTAAATTATTAGTGTTGAATATATAAAAATAATTTTCAAGCAATTATTTGGGCACTTCGACTTCGATAGGTTTGAACCTTTCTAACGTAACAATATTTGTTAATTGTCAAATCAAAAGATATATATATATATATATATATATTCCGATGATGTCAATCATACCTAATTTTACGAAACTATGTATGTAAAGTTTTTGAACATGTTGTAATGGAAATAAAATGCAAGGTAAAAGAGTTGTTATGCAAATCTACATGTATCACTAATTTGATGTATGAATATGTTTTCTTAGTATTTCTTTATAAAATATCGTAAATCATTGATGTGTGTAAAGAGTTTTGAAGAGTGGGTTTGTATTGTTAATACATATTATCCAATAAAATTATTGTGGCCACTAACTAAAGTGAAATTAGACATATCTATGTGAAAATCTAGCCATTATATATCTACAATTGTTATTATGAAGAAAAATGTTGCGTAACTTAATTTTATGGTTGAATCTTACAACTCACTATGATAATTTTTCCAATAAAATATCGTACTGAACATTACCAAAAATACATATATTTCTTGGCTACAAACGTTTCTTACATATTGTTCTTGACATAAACAACAACGATTACCTAACTCTAATTATGCAAACTATAGTTTAGAAAGAAAAAATTAAACCTTGGATGGCTACTAAATCTTCCATCATGGTATTGCATTTTATGCATTGCATATTCATGCACTTTTTCCTCCTTGATGGACAATCATTTACCTAAATAATGTTTTGTATATGTTTTGAAGTTAAAACAAAAGTACATGCGATAATAAAAACTATTTCATTATTGTATTCAATTATAGGAAATAGACCTGTTTGCATCCATGACATTGAAAGTCTTGGGTTTTTTTCTTTAGATTTTAAGTCACTCTAAAAGTTTCTCCATTTGTGCTTCCCTAATAGAAAGTATGGACACAAAACATGACTTTTTATTATCTATTTGGTAATGAAAATATGTTCAAATTGATCAAATGAATCTATTTGTTCAAGGTTTTATTGTCGCGTCGATAACACCTCTTGGTGTCACTCGGGCATGTTTATTGGAGAGGGAGGAGTGACCAAACCTAAGTGATCCACAAATGGACACAAATTTTCAACTTTCGCAGTGGTTATTTATCAAAATATTATCAATTCAAGAATGAAGCAAATCAATACATCATAGCATAAATTGGTCCCAATTCGGATGTCTCTTGGGTGGTAATTTGAGATAGTATGGGTATTGAAGAAACTAATGATAATGTTTCATTCATCCCACATGATGATCTATAAGAAAACATGTTTAAATTAAGGTATTATATTGATAAGAAAACTGAAATAGCTGAACCATAGAAAAATATTGAAATTGAAATGAATTTAGGAATGAATACACATGCGTTTATACAAACCAAAATTCCCCTCAAGAACTTTATTGGAGAATGATTGGGGTGAATATGTCATAGGAGATGTAATTGTTGAGTTAGAGAGGTAAAAGCATAAATTTTCTAACTTCCACTAAAGAAGGCAAGTGATAGAATTCAAGAATTTTAAAATTCTCAACCACATTAGCCTAGGTGTCTAAATAATTCCATTTGAATCGAGAAAAGTGATCTAACATTATTCTATTCTTAGTCAAAGTCTCTTTTGATGCAATTTTTGACACGAGGATCCAATATTCTTTGGGGTGACCCTATACATGTAAGAAAGTGTAGGGCTATTTGGGTGCATGGACTCCTCGTGAGTCCGGGACAAGCTAGTTAACGTAGAGGATGAAAGGATAGTTTTGGACATGGGGGATATAAATAGTGTCAAGATGGTATGAGTTAGGTGTAGGAATGCAAGCAAACCAGGAGGATATCCCACTACCTATGCTCTCGAGAAAGTAAGACTTCCTCATGTAGGTCCATGAAACTCATGTGAGATTTATATCGGTGGATGGTATGGTCAAGGATGATAGCGGCATAAATCCCCATATCTATGTCCTAATTGGTGAAGGGAGAAATATTAGGTTTCACAATGAGAAAGTGGTCATTTCAAAAAGGTTGGCCCTGATCTAGAAAATTCATGTGGAGAGTATGATGGGAGACACTAGACATGTTAAGAAAACTCATATCTTCAATAGGAGCAACTATTTAATTGATTTCATTTATTATTGTGAATTTTTTCATTTCTTTTGAAGTTTCTAGAACGTTTCTAATTAACATATATAAAAAGGATGAAATAATATTTTTTTATTATTGGTAAATAGTTTTTTGAAAGGGACTATACCCTTGTACAATATGACTCAAAATCCAGATATAACCAAAGTAACATAACCAAAAGGGATCAAAATCTAGATATGAACAAAAAGCCCAACGGCAGAAAACAATCTGCCAAGAGAAAATCCTGCAACTAACAAACCAACAGCTGAAAAATAGCTAATAAACAACAACTAAACATCGAACAATTTGCCCAAAAATGCACCGCATAGACCAACAACCCGATATAACAATAAGAGCTAGCAAAAAGACAAGAATCATGCCTTGTCCAAGATGGTGGGGGATTTAGGTTTCCCATATCCCTTCTTTTTCCTATCCACTACCTTCCATTCTTCGTTTCTTTCTTCCATTGATATTGGAATAACCACTTCAATTAGTTTGAGTGAGGTGTTTTCAATAAGTGGAGTCAAGCGAGTTGATTACTATATTAGTGTTCTGAAAAGTAGAATCTGGGGATAACTTCTCTGCATTATTCGAAGAGACTTCCATGATGGGTGAGTTATCTTGCATGTGGACGCTAACTTTTGTAACTGGAGTTTCCTGGGGATCGATTGTTAGATGCTCTAGCAGAGAATATTTCCACCATGCGGGCTTGATTTTCCGTTGGGAATGTTCACAATATTTTGTAATATGACCAGTGTTAAAACAACATCGACATCTGAAGGAAAGTCCTTCATAGTCTAACCTCTATATCCAAAGTCTTTCACCAACTCAGTAGTTTAATTTCATTGGTAAGGCTATGGATAGATCAAGATCCATAAGGATCCGTGCATAAGTAGTGTGGGTTTGAATGGATGTTTTCTCATCAATAGCTGCACATGAGCCTAGAGTATCCCCTATTGTAACCAAACAAGATCTGTTCCAAAGCTGGAGTGGGAGTCCAGGTAAACGAACCCAAATCGGGTAGGTGTCAAAAGAGTCTTTTGAGGGATCAAAAGATGGAAACCAGGGCTTAGCCATGAGTCCATGTTCACCCCAAACCTAGTGTTGCATAAGAATTAAATCCCTATCTTCAGGGGTTTCAAAAACAACAATGAAATATGCTTTTGCACAAGGATAAAGTTCAATCTTACCTTGAATCTTTTCTCTCCATCTCTGCGCAATCCAGTCATGTAGTTGAGAAAGTTTTGGCCAAAATTTATGAAATCTATAGATGAGACCCAGTTGGGAGAGATTTTCTTCCTCCTTACACACCTTTAGAAGTAGATCCACCTCAAGCTTCAGTATCGGGGTCTCCTCCAAGGGTTTCAATGGCATATCATAGTTCCTTGTAGAGATCTTTGCTTCTGCACCACATCGCCAAAAGGATTTTCTGGTCTTCTTACCACCGCATAGAGGGTATAGATTTTTTTTAGGTCCTTTTCCACATCTCCACTTCCCTCGCCACCATAGGAATTCCTAGGAGATCTATCATCCCCAAAATCTCGACCATTCTCCTCTATCAAAGGAGAGAGCAGAGGTGGATCACAAACATGGCCGCCGCCACCGTCAAGTTTTTTTCACGGCAGAGGAGCAGAGACATCCTTCCCTTCTACTTCTACGCCATTGTCAAGGTGTCTCACACCTTTTTCCACCAACTGGAGAAGAGACCTCGAAAAGGCGATCGTGTATCGGTGCATCCGATAGCAAAATATTTAGGGTTCGAATTGTGTGCTGAAAGTGTAAGTATTAGGTTCGAATGAGTAAATGAGTTTTCACCGTCGGTGATATTTCCAACATTAACAATATTACGAGATGGATATTTTAGTTTAATTAAATAACAAAATTAATTCCAAAATCAAAATAATGCTTTTCTCGATTCAATAAAATCTAAATTTTATTATGAATCTAAGAGTATAGAAATGCAATAAATGAAATATACTAAAATATAAATGCTAGGTAATTTATTTGATTTTATAAATGAAAAGAAATAAGATGATAAGATAATTACCTAAATTTGACTTACCTCACGATGACTGGGACTCGTAATGTGGTGAAATAGTAGAACAAAGTGTCAAAACGAAACTTAGAAAATTACACAGAGAGGTGGATCTCAATGCATGGGGTGCCTGGGAAGGATGAGAGTGCCTGGGTTCCCCGGTCTATGGGATAGGTCTGAATCTAATTTTGATATGGTATCTATATCTTTGTAATTATTCTCTTTTGATCGCATGAGTATCGCACTTGGTTCTTTGATGTCATCGTAAACTTGCAATGAAGGATCACCTAAAAACCTCACACATAAAGATCAAACCCTAAGAAAAGAAAGATGGAAATGGAGGTGTCGATTGTCCTCAAATGCCACAATGGTGGTCTTATAATTGAGTGTTACACTACACCTCGCACTCCAATGTAGTTCTATGTGCTTGTGTATGCAATAGTGCTCCTAGGTTTCCCCTACGCAATGATGCCAAGATAGAGGGCAATAACTAGATAAAATGCAAAATGGTGCATGGAATAGAATGAAATCCCCTTCATATGTACCGTGTATGCGAGAATAGTATCACAAATGCGAGTCTCTATCTCAATGTAGATAGCTAGCCATTGATAAGAATAGTTTGCCCATATAATGGTATGTATGTTGTGTTTATATAGGGATCTCTTGTTCAAATTTCAACACTAATGACTCGACATGCCGACTAGTACCTAGGGAAATGGGAGATAAAACTGAAAATGCCAACCTCAAATGTCAAAAATAAGATCAAACACAAAGACAACAAGGAATCCTAAGTTGGAAAGGAGCACCTGTGGCTCCTTCTATCCATGGGCACTATTTTCCAAATACAAGTGACAAAAATGAGTGATAACCGATGACATGGATCCCGAGACCGAACGACACTGTGTGTGTGAGTGAAAAGTGTGTAAGACAAACAATAATAATGACCAACAAGACAGACAGATGGACTAGGGAATGGATCATCAATGAATACTTTTCTTATACAAGATCCATAAATAAAACAACATACTTAGCGGTATAATAATAGTGTTAAGTGTGTGATTTTGTGTCTACATTTTCCCCCACTTTATGTTGGTGAGAAAATCTTGGTAACATAAAGTAGATAGAGATGCATACCTAAGAATTCCAAATAAGCCCATGTCACTCGAATATGCGAAGAGTGTAGTAGAAATACATGGAGAGCGAGAACATATAGCATGGTGAACCATGGATTAGCGTGGAGAACCATGGATCAACGTGTTGATTCATGTGGCACAACGACATATGTGAGACCATTATAAAGAGTTCCAAGTGATATTTGATGATTGTAGCGTTGAACGATTGAATATTTTGATTGTCGTCATTGATGGAGATGTGATGGGAAGGGAGTGATCAATTCCCAACCCACTTGCACATGTGTATGTGTGAGAAATTGGGGATTTGGGCATCCTGCTACAGAGAGGAAGAGTGTAGGGAGAGAATTATTGTGTCTCTCCAATCTTTAACTACATCCTCAAAATATCTGGCCCATTTGTAGATGGGCACGAGATCAATTTTTGGTGATTTTGGATCCAAATTTTCTTATCAAACATGTTGACCCATATAAGAGTAGTATAGGAAAGGAAATGACATCTCATTGCCCCCACTCATAGGGTGTCACCACAATGCATATGTGTTTGGCTTCTATGTTAGGTCATATGAAAGTAATCGCTAAATGTAGAATAACTTCCCATGCTAGATCATCCGGGAAAATGGTGACGTAACTCCTAAGTTTGTTCATATCGGAGGATAAATATGTTATGTTCATGTTGATTGGTTGATGTGATTTTTATTAGTTTAGAGATTGAAATATATGTGATTGATTAATAGGTTACTCATAGAGAGATTTTACGATTATTTCCCCCAAGTTAGGTCATTAGGGGGATTCACTAGAAAATGATGTGAAATATCGTATGGTGTATAAGTACTTTTTCAATAATGATGAAATATAAATGTATATTGGTTACGTAGTGATGTCAGGGGAATTATAGGATGACCCCAATTTTATGCCCCGCCTTTTAGCGAAAGGGGGAGCGATAATGAGAATGAACATTGAGCCGAAAGTAAGCGCATGATAAAGTATGTGTGATAGGTATCAAAAAAGTTTGTGTGTATATTGATTTTAGAAGGATTTCAAATAGTAATATGGTGCATATAATGTATACAATATGATAGTGAGTGGAATTCTAAAAATAATGCCACAAATAGGATAGAAATCGGAGTAAGAACACTCAAGATATGTGTGAAATCATGTGGCATGTATTAGTTGGGAAAATGAGTGTGAAGAATGACCATAATAAAGTGAATAATGAAAAGTTACTCTAAATAGTAGTGTGACAAAGTGATTAGGAAACTCATCTATATTTTTTATGTGTATGGGCCTACGAGCATATTGCAATATTAAGGTCGGTTGGTGGAGTGCATGGAGATTGGGTGAGACTAGATATATTCATTGGGATACGGGTATGTGTACGTGGCAAGAGCTTGATACTGATGCCTATAGGGTGATGATAGATCACATGGGGCTAGAGGCTATGGTATGGAGGCCATATTGAGACTATGGAGGATGTCCTCACAATGTCGTAGAGTTATGATACATATGGTGGACAACGTGGTTAGAGGATCGATTTTCAAGGGTGAATGAGTTGTTTTAGGTTGAGTAGGTGTCACGACACTTTGACATGGCCTAGGATGTGCCCCCAGAGCCATATATATGGTTAAGAGTTGTTAGGGCATCGAGGAGGGTAGGAGTTAGACCAGGGCTCACTGGAGAGTAGTTAGTACCTCCAAGACCGGACGAGGTGGATGCAGTGATTGTGTTAATAGATGTGGATGACACAGGGTGTACCAAGGCATACCGAGCATGGTGGGCCTCACATCGGTGGGTAAGTTTACATCTAGTATTTGTATATGCAATGGGATTACCACCAGGAGGAGGAGCGGATGGGCAAGCACATGGCCCCGATAGTGTAGCAGCAGTAATAACAAAGCGTAAGAATTTTTATGGTGTGATATTGTATAATTTGTGATTTGGTTGTGTAATGATCATGGTTGTCTAATGTATTGTCCTTATGGTTGTAGGTGATGTGTATTAGTCATTAATTGTGGACACATCTATCTTCACATTGACATGGAATGTTCCCACCGATATACTCGCGGGTGGAGGCATGTTAGAGCATGTAGATGATATTATGGGTGATCATTCCCTTTATTTGAGCACGTGGAAATAGCAAGTAGTGACATGTACCATGTTTTTGGGTGAGAGGGATGAGGCACGCAAGGATACACGATGAGCTAGATAGGCCACAGGTGGTGGTCCTCTAGCACATGATGTATTTGCACATTTTGTTGAGTTACCGATCTTCTTTGGAGAGTAGTCAACAAAGGTTACACTACTACGCAGTAGAGAGGTCTAGAGGTCGTGATCAATGATGCAGAGTTAGTGGCAAGGCTTCAAGTTATAGAGATCTTGCACTTGTAGATATAGTGATAGCACTGTTGAGATATGATATGTACTGTTGTATTGATGTATTTGACGTAAGGGAGTTGGCCCCTCAATGATGAGATATTTTTGTAACTATGGTTTTGTAAAATATATATATATATAGGAGTCATTGATGTATGGTATTTGATGTATATTGTTGTGTTGTTGTGATGATGATGTATTGATCCATTGATTTTTGTCATGATGTGTGATATGTAATGTGTTGAATATTGTGTGTTTTTTGATTCGCAATGCACCGTTGATGATGTTGAAATAAGGAAATAATGGATGATTAGTGTGATTATTGATATATAGATAATGAGATAGCATAGATGATGAAAGATGATGTATGTAATGTGATTTCACAAAGTTGAATTGTATTTATGAATAAGGTTGTGACTAAAAATGAATAATTTGTAAGAGTAAGAGATGATCGCATGTTAATATGATGAGGATATAGAAGGAGGGAGATTAGCTATACCCCAAAGTGTATAAATGATGAGGTTCATTTAGATAATACCCCTTAGCATTCAAGAATGAACTATAAAGCAAGAGTACATCATCGGGAAATGATTCGATAATGTGTGCTAGATGAATCAAGAAAGCACGTGAAGAGAGGTTCTTATTGTAATAGATCCCTCAACAATCATGTAAGAACCATAAGAACATGAGTGCATCATCATGGGGTAAGGTGATAGAAATCACCTACCAAAGACAAAGTCGGCATGAAGCCATGAAATCATGCGGAATGGAAAAAGCATGAGTGTAGGAGCCAAATCTGAATGTCATGTGGAGTAGTGCCAATGATGGGTGAAGTGGTGGGGAAGTGCAAATGATAAGGGTTGTGGAATCCAATGTGTAGCAATAGATGATGCGGCGGGTGAGATGGTGCAAAGTTGATGGATGGATGTGATGAAACTCACGTATGAGTAACAACCTGCGGCGGTAGATGAATAATGACCTTAGAACTAGACGAAGGAGATAACTCAACTGAAGTAACAACATGCCTATAAAATAGAGGGTATTTAGATTGTTCACATGAGAAATAACCAAAATAAATGACACCTTTGTCTTCTAATTTTTTCGAGCGATCATGGAAGGTGTAACAGTCATTATCCCTATGACCATTGATACGGTGATAATTACAGTAGGTTCTATCACGTTGGAGTTGTAAGTGGTGTTGTGGATGGTGTTGGTTAGAAGGTAAGAAAATCAAGTTCCTATCAAGAAATGCACGCAACACATCATAAGGCCTAGCGTGGTGAGAGAAATGTAATGGTCCTTGTGAAACAGGTGTAGAAATCAGAGGTGTAGCCTGACTTGGAGTAGGAGATGGTGGATGCATATGTAATGGAGTAGATTGAACTTTTTATGAGGAGGATATGGAGATCATGTAGGACACTCAAAAAATGAAAGTGGAGAAGAACTATAACATGTGTAGCAATGAGGTCTTGTTCTAGATCAATGACTCAATAGTATAGAAGCGTGTATGATTCACATGTGTTATATTGCGATATTTGTTTTAATGTTGGAATCAAACCACGGAAAAAGACAAATTACATCTCTAAGTCGATAGGTTGAAATGCTAGTTGATGCATACAAGTATTGAATCGTAAAATATAGTCCATGATAGGTTATGTTTTACCCTGATGCAAATTAGGTAAATGATCATATGTAACTCGAGGGTCATTATTGATGATAAAGTGACAGAGAAAATCTTCTTCCATCTTACAATAAGTGCTAATAGATCCAAATGGTAGATGGGTATACCATTAGAGAGCTTCATCCATAAGATTGTGGTGAAAGGCCTTAAGTAATAATCAATCATTAGAATATGAAGCCATAGCCATATGGTAATGCTTGAGATGCATATAGGGGTTTTTAGTAGATCGAGACATGAAAAGGTACACATGATAAAATCCTTAAGAAATTTTGAGTTCTCGAATCTTTTTGGGAATGGGATTACCATGTAATGAATTATTATCAATTAAAGCATAATAGGCCTTGCTTTATAATGTAAGAGATTAGACACGAGACTTTAAGTGACCAAAAATATGCATGAGGTGCAAGATATCCTATGAAGGAATAGTAGAGGATGGTAATAATGTGTTAAGCGATTGTAATTTTCCATTATGAGTAATCATAGGGATATTAAGATGAGACAAATGAGATTCTGATGCTAAGGGCACACTAGAAGGTGGTGCCAAAGGAGTAATAGGTGAGGAACGACATGGAACATCCATAGAAGCGACTAAAACTAGCATCGGAAACATACCTAGGAGATGAAGCATCAGATGGAGATGTGGTGATAGGAGGAGACAAATTAATAGTAGGAGATGAAGTAAGAGATGGAGATGAAGTGATATAAGGAGATGAACTAACATATGGAGAAGAATTATGCATGTTATTATATATAGCCTTAGAAGAAGATAAAAATGGAGCCAGGGATTCCCACTCACTAAGTATGCAAGGAAGTAAAATCATGACTATTAATTATTTCATCAAAATTAAAGACAGACTCAAATAGAAGAATTTCATTGAGTGTATCGTCAACATACTATGAGGGGGAATGTGAACTAGTATACGATGTATTGTGAGAAGCATTTTTAGAAATAGAAGCAACATGAGATGTAGCTAGAGTAGTGTCTTGACTTGATTGAGAATCAACATGCACATGTTTATTATCATCAAGGCCAAGCATGAAATTAATGAGAGTATCATCTAGATTTTCTTTGGAAATTTCAGAAGGAGGATCATGGCTAATGGTATAACATGGTGTACAATGAGTGAAGCTCATTGGATTAGAAATAATGCCAATAGTAGAATTATCAAAGCTAGTAGGCACATTACATTTGTTAGCTAAGAGTTATTGTTGAATATGATCCGACATAGTAACATCATGATATAGAGCAAGTGAGCTCGGCTTATGGTTGCCTCATCATAGATGGGATTGACAGTGACGTGAGGCATGACTAGCCGAGAAGGAGAGGAGATATCCTTAGCCATTAGGGTTTTAGTGGATCCTAGGGAAAATAGTTCTAATCTAAGGGTTCACCAAAATGATTCAATAAAATATGAATTTTATAATGAACCTAAGATTTTGAAAATGAAATATACTGAAATATAAATGCTAGGTAATTTATTTGATTTTATAAATGAAAGGAAATAAAAATGATAAGATACCTAAATTTTACTTAACTCGCTATGACATGGGGATCTGTACAATGTGGTGAAATGGTGGAACAAATCATCGCAACAAATCTTAGAAAATTGTGGTAGAGGTGGATCTAGACAAAATGGGGTGCTTGGGGAAGGATGAGGGCCCCTAGTGGTGCCTTGGTATGAAATTTGGGCACCGGTCGTCGGAACAGTTGAAATCTAATTCGATATGGTTGATATCTCTTCATAATTATTATACTTTAATCATGTGAGTCTCGCACTTGGTTCGTTGATGTCTCCATAAATCTATAATGAAATATCACCTACAAAACCCCAAACAAATCATCAAATCCTAAAAAAGAAAGAAGTAAATGAAGGGGTCGATTTTCCTCGGATGCCACAATGGTGGTATTTTAGCCTGAGCATTTCACTACGTCTCAAATCCAATGAAGTTTTGTGTGCTTTTTTTGTGCGATAGTGCTCTAGGTTGCACTATCACCAATGACGCCAAGATAGGGGGTAATAACTAGATAAAATGCAAAATGGTGGATGGAATAGAATGAACTCCCCTTCCTATGTAGTGTGTGTATGCATAATAGTAGCCCAAATTTGGTCCCTTGCTCTCTGTAGATAGTTAGTACTTGATAAGAATAGGCTTGCCCTATAATGGTATGTATGTTGTGTTTGTATAGGGATATTTTGTTCAAATTTCAACACTAATGACCCGACATGCCAACTATTACCTCGTGAGATGGGAGGTAAAAATTAAAATACAAACCTCAAATGTCAAAAATAAGATCAAAAAAATGAGGTTAAGGGCACCCATGGTGGACTGGAGTGTCTAGCACTCCCATCCAAACCTGGGCACTATATTCCAAAGATAGGTGACAAAAAATGAGTGATAACTAACAAATAGGGATCCCTGAGACCTAACTAGAACTATTTATGTGAGTGACAAGTGTGCAAGATAGAAAACAATAATGACCAACAAGATAGATGGATGGACTATGGAATGGTTCATCAATGAATACTTTTCTTACGTAAGATCCATATATAAAACAACATACTTAGCGGTATAATAATAGAGTTAAGTGCGTGATTTTGTGTCTACATATTCAAAGTGACTATTGATCTACCAACTATCAAAACATAAGGGATAATTTTCACTTGGATGATTCTTTGTGGATTTGGAAGAGTTTGGGTGATTAGAGTACAGGAATAGGCTAGTCTCGAGACTAAAAATTCTTCATTACTAAAATTGGCATCTTAAAAACAAACATGGTCAAAACCATACAACTAGTTCGAAAGTGTTTGTATGGTCGTGAACCTTATGTATGGTCTTGGACCTACTTGTAATTTGGGTCTACAACTTCCCGAGTGCTTCACCTACCTATAAATGTATGTCACTATTTTTTATTCATCTTTGTGCACCTCAGGATGGCTCTGTAAACTCTGTTCAAACCCTAGAACCCTTATAGTGTAAGAAGGATTTCCTACAAAACAAAGTTAGGTGGGTTGTGGAAACCCCTATTCACCAATGACATCACCACTAATCTAAAGAGGGATCAAACCACATGTCATTCTCTTAGCATGTAATATCTATTGTAGTGCAATCAGAACTTGACAATCATGTTTTGACAATGCTTTGTTTGAGTTTCACCCTTGTTAAAATACTTGGGAACAGTCACTTTTCTTTATTTTGAAATGAAGATGAAGAATCCTAGACCTAGAAGGATACTTCATACCTATAGAGGTTGCTTCCCTAATGGATGTGCATGAGTTATTTTATAGTTTAGGGAACTTGGGGTGCCTTTTCTTCTTTATTTCACATGAGTTCTTAATGTGTTTGTTTCTCAAATGAGGTATGATTTACTTTCTTATATATACTTCCAAAGGTTATTATTCCATGAAAGGATGAACAAGGGGATATATTTTCTCTTAAGAATGTGATAGAATCAAAATAATTAACCCAAAACATCTTAGTCTAAAACCATTTAGTAGGTTCTGGGTTTGTAGATTTATACAACCCGATTGAAAATAGTGCTTTCAACTAGGAGGGAAAATCATGTTTTTACTTTATGGAGTGGAGGATGAATGATTCTCGTGTTTTTAATGCAGTTAAAATTTAGAAAATGATGACAAAGAGGTGTGTAAATATAATCAAGTAATTGAAGAGCTATCAAGGTATGTTAAGAAAGAGTGAGGAGAGTACATTTGTATGTATGAAAATGTGCATTGTCAAGATCAATAGTGTCAAATGATAGATTACTAAATTTGAGTGTCTACATTTGACCCCCTTTAAGTATGAAATGAAATTACATGCTTAAAGGAAAATAAACCTGATTTTGTAGACACACTTTGTATTTATTTGCAATAAATTTCTTTTGTAGATCTCGTTGTGTTTGTATTGGGACACTCCAAAATGAAACCTACAACACGAGAGTATATTCAATGCCCAAGATAGTAAATTAAAATTTAACTCAATAGTTTAAAACCCTCCCTAAACCTTAGATCACGTTGGTGTATTTTGATGGGTTTTTAAGGTAGGATGAGGATCTTAGTAGGGTTTTAAATCCTTTAACAAACCTACATTGTCCCAAGGAAACATCACAAATTTTTTCTTGAAGATATAAGTCTCGCACATATGTTTGAAATGCCATGTACAAATCTTGCAGAGATTAGGACAAGTCTACAAATATTGTGAAAACCTTGTAAGGTCCTTAGAAAAGCTTACAGGATATAAGATAGCTCAAGATGATTAAAATAAGTTTATAAGAGGCTAAAAGCCCATCTATTGGTATGAAGGGCTTTTTAGACATCATTGATAGCTCAGTAGGGTATTTAGGAACCACACAACCTCAAATACTGATTAAACATGGTCTGCATGCTACAAAAATCTTGGTAAGTTGTAATCCCCCTTGTTGGTCATACAGAGGTCCAAAAAGTGGTTGTAAGGTGCTTTATAAAGTTGTAGGGTCTCGGAAGAGCCTATGATAGGACTAGTAAGTGTATGGAGGGATTTTTCCTCAAAGAAAATAATGATTTTTTTTTTTAATCATCTACATGCTTGTAAGGGTTTTAAAGTCATTTATGATTTTGTTTTATGATCATAAGATACTACAGGTTTGGTTTACCCTTCTTAAATTATTTAAAATGTTGCTAAAGGCTTGAGATTCATTGATAATATGTTTTGAAACACCTTTGTTAGAAGTTATTACAATGGATTACATGACTTCTTGATGGGGTTAATAGATTTGAAAGGCCTAAAAAGGATATATATAGGTGAGGATAGCTTAAAAGTCATGTAAGAGTTGTAAATATACTACAATCTTGATAGAATACCTTAAGACACCTGCATTATTGATTCACCCTACAAGGTTATCTTCATGATGCACTTTAAAATTTTGTAGAGGTTTAAAAGGGAAATTCGAGTCCCATATTGTGCTAGAGTTTGTTGACAGGATTCCAAAATTCATCAAAAGGTTTTTAGGTATATGTGAAGATGTTTGAACCCATCTACAATTTTTCTAGAGATATTCGCATACCTAAGGTGTTTAACAAGTTTTTCGACCCTTTTCAATAATATGAATTTGAAAATTATCTAAAAACAACCTTATATAATGACTACATGGTCTTTCATAAAGCTTAGATTTGATATGAAAATATAAACCCTATTTTGAGAATAATGGTAGTATCAAGACATCGTGAGAGGGTTATTATATCTTTTGGAAAATGAGGAGATAGTGACCTCATAAATCCTTGAGGTTAGCATTGTTTCCAACCACCAATCGAGCTATCAAATAAGCTTACAAGAGTTTTTTTGAATTATCCATAAGTATGAAAAGATCACCTACATGTCTACAAGATCCATTACAATCATGTACAATCCTAATGAGATATTCAAGAGGAAAACATAAAATGGATGATCAAGAACCCTTTTATGTTATTAAGGATGGCAACATAGTTGGTATGATGGTTATCTAAAGATTAGAGAGAATAGAAGGTTTCTCTATCTCACTCAATTTGTAGCAAACTTGATAAAGTTGAATGTGTTAAGATAGGATAGTTTGTAAGATGTTATGAAGTGTTATAGCCACTTTAGGTTTGGCAAAAGGTTACTCATATGCCATATGAGGATCAATAAGGTGTTTAATGTTTGAAGGCCTCTTCATAATGCCCAAGATCAATGGAGAAACATGTTCCTAGTTTGGTGCAACATTCTAAAGCATGTTGTGTGAATTTTTAGGGACTGTTATGGTATTTTAAGCCCTCTTCCATTGAAAAAAATCTAGTGAAGTATCCAAGAGAGAATAATAAGTCTAAAACAATCAATAATGAGAAGTTAAGTATAGATTTCTAGTTGAAAATGGTGAGTTCTAGAGATTTTTATGGATCTTCTCAATTGAGAGACTATTTTTGCATTCAAGAAATCATGAAAACTCACCATGAGAAGATAAAGGAGAAATAATATAGGAGCAAACCTCATCTAATATGCCCTAAAATTTTGGATTTGGTCAACAAACAAGAGTCAAGGAATTCAAGAAGGTTCTCATTCAAACATCTTCCTCAATTCTTGGGTATGTGTAAATTAGGGACTAGTCCCTCTTTGGATTGGAATTTGGATGGAATATAGGATTGTTTTAGACAAAAAAACATGTTGGGGATTGCAATAGAAAAACGTTTTTTATCATTTTGTAACTAGAACAACATTAGCCTTGAAATCAATAAAAAAATTTCTCCTCTTTCATTACTACAATATTATGTATATCTCTGAATTTCAAGTATGTTTGTGGATTAATGTTATCATTAAGCATGTTTTGAGGTGAAATTGTAGACATTTATTATCCCTTATAGTGTTGGTTATCTTTTTCCTTACCTTTATGCAATGTTTATGTGAAAGTTGTGTGAGTTTACATCATTTCTAATATTTTTGTGTTTTTCAATAAATTTGAAGAGTTATTATAGATATTGGTGCATCGCCACATCTTGATTTAGTATATATTTCTCTCTTTTCACCACAAAGAGTAGTAGATTTACATTAGGATTAGGTGTTTTATTATATTAAAGCATATTTAGAAGGGAACTAGCCATCTCTAGAGAGTTATTTCGAGAAATTAAGTCCCACACCTTTAAATAACATAATGTTGCAACTAAGAGTAAGTTAAATCTTATGGGGTGTAATCTTAGAGTGACAAGAATAACATGATAAGTAAAGGTTAACTAATTATATCATGCATTTGTATTTAGAATGTGACAATACATCATTGTGTAGTAATAAGCAATTTGCAAGAGAGATAGTAAGATTTATTGATGTAGACACCAATTTTTGGTATCGGTTCCCCTCACCCCGTGTTCGCTCATCGTCGTCTTTTTCTACCTACATAACTCCCTTCCATTTTCCTTGCTAAATTAAATTTATTCCACTTACCATTATTTCCCATCTTAATTCTCCTTGATCACCCTTAAATTAATCATATATTAATCATCTTTAATCATATCTAAACCCTCATTTAATTCATTTTCTCTCCTTAAATCCTCCATTTTATCCTTCCTATGCCCTCGTTTAATAAATTCACCTCCCTTTACCTTTATTTAATATTTTTCACCCTCCACCTAGCCATTTATCCATTCTATACAACCCTAGCTCGTCCTAACACTTCAAAACCCTAATCCCGCCCCTTATGGATTCATTGCCTCGAGCTCATCACCTTTCTACTACACAAATGGATGGATATCAAGTGATCGACGGTGACCCATCGGGTCACCATCAACCCTAAAACCGCCCTTACCCCTCCTTTTCTCAGGATGTAATTTTGGAGATTTCGGGTTTTCTTGTGATCTTGCCTTCATTTTGTGCTTTCTCTTGCAACTGCCATCATCACCTTAGATATTTTATGCTTCAACCTTGGAGATTTGGAGATATTTTTCACCCTTGCATGCTTAGGTCCTTTGTTGCAATTTTTTCACCATATCCTTCACCAAGATCTTATCCAGTGCGGTTATCATCAAGAGTCTTGTCTCTACCTTCCCAAGCCTTCATTTTTCATTTGCAGGTCTTTGTTCTCATCCATCCATTTTCATCCAACCCTAGATTAGCACCAGTCATCATTGACCCTTCCCGATCATCATCGACTCAAACCTCCATTTTTTTAGCCTCTTTGTCATTTAGATCCTCACCAGTACCCCTTTTTTATTCCGAGTCACGAAGCCTCAAATCCTCGTCATTCTTCCCTTTGTCATCTCGATTTGTTCCGCCAACCCCCATTCATCATTGACTAGATCATTTTTCTTGTATTTACCTTCGGATTTCATAACTTTATTGCATCCTTCTCGCGAGATCCAGTTCCATATTTCTTGTTGATTTTTTTCATTTCATCTCAATGCATCACCAGCTCAAGATCTACCCTCGAAGCCTTTAGAGATACATTTTTCATCATTTTTTCAATTGATCTTCTCTGTCACCATTGAATGGACCCTACAATATTGATTCATCGTCGACCCATGTGAGTTTGGTTTAATTTTTTTAGATCATATCTCGTGTCTTATCGCTTTTATTACATTTTAGTTAATGTTACACTTCATATTCTATTATATCTAATTTATCAATATTTTATCTTATATTTTTCAAAAACATGGGTACAAAGTTTTCACTTCTCGGGATTGAATTTGTCAAGCAACCTACCCATGTATTTACTAATCCATTTTTTTGTGTTGAGTTCACTTGATTTTGCGAGGTCATCTAGATTGTTGCGAAGGAGGATCTCTCATTTTTCCCGTATATATCGACATCCCATCTATAGGTACCTTAAACCCTCTCATACGTGGAGTTGTTTGTTCCTTGTTGTGATTTCATTAATCTAAAATAGATAGCAAGGAAACTTGTTCACCGTTTTGGCACACTGGTGGGACGCACTTTCTTGGTGAGTCTTTTTATTTTTCTTTCATTTTCATTCTCTTATATCTATCCACTAACCTTGTAGTAAGGATTGTTTCCTTCTTTCTTGTGTGTATGCATTTATTTGTTTGGATTTGATTGTTTTCTTAAAAATAAAAGTAATATAAAGGAAAATTGCAACCGTGGTATTCCTTTTTTTTAGTTTCTCCTTTTGTATTGTACTTACCTTTCTTACTTGATTTTCCTCATCAAATCTACACATTTCATTTTGGATCTAATTACCTTTCATATCTACTTGGAAATTTAGTTTAATTAGGGAGTTAACACTTTTCATACACTCTTATCACACACATCAAAACTACACATCTAAACATTTCCTACTAGGTGGAACTACTGGGATTTCATCACCCAATAGGAAATTCGTCACAGATATTTTGGTCATGTTACCAAAAAAATTCTAGTAGTATATTGGCTAAGCACCCGACTCCCTTATCATTGTGGGACCGTGAAGTGAGGGGGTAGGCCCCAATCCCAAGCCCCACACCAGTATTCATTGAATATTTTTACCTCATGTA
The DNA here is from genome assembly GCA_018340775.1 of Taxus wallichiana var. yunnanensis. Taxonomy (NCBI): domain Eukaryota; kingdom Viridiplantae; phylum Streptophyta; class Pinopsida; order Cupressales; family Taxaceae; genus Taxus; species Taxus wallichiana. Next base: position 68,246,497 of record CM031237.1, on the reverse strand, counting down.
CATTTGTGTATATCAAGGACTCCATCCATAACTACCTGAAACCATCCATAGGGTGACTATTTCCTAGGATCCCTTAAAGCCCATTTTCATTTCTTTTTCGTACCTTTAATAATCAAGATGATAAAAAAATTTGTGTGTAACTTGTTTGATCTAATTAAAAATAAACATAGGTTTGATATCATTATTTGTTTCATGACAGTTATTACACGATCCCAAGAAAAACAAATGGAACAAAACATGTCATCCAATAACATTCCTATCTCCACTATCTCCTCACAACAAACTTCCGCTCTTTCTATCATTACCTCCACCCCTTTGGTCACTTCTTCTGCGTGATTACCCAACCTATAGTTCCCATTTCCCCTCTTTAAGAATCCCAAATTGTTCAACCTACCATCCATGTTGAAACTAATCCCTCTCTTTATCAAAACTTTGCTCCATCTAGACCAGTAACACCCCTTCTACCATCTCTATGGAAGCTTTTGGGCCTCTATCATCCCTCGTGGATTTGTAGAATTTCAAGAGATTCTTTATGCTAATATAGTTTCTCTCCATGACTATATCCTTCATAAGACCACCAACCTCCTTGTTGATGGACCTCATTTGCAAAAAAATTACACCTACCATTCCAATCGAATACATGCAAGTCCTCGCATCAAAAATTTATGTATTCTTCCTCGAGCTATGAATGAACTTTTCATGGCCCAATATGACCTTGATCCACATAAACCTTCATCCTTCATTCCTCATAATCACCAAACCACTCAATCTAAAGTGGTCCTCATTCCCCCTAATTTACCTCGTGTTAACACTATTATCACCTCTTTTAACCCCATCACCTCATCATCTACCACCATTACTTGATCTTGTATCTAATCATCTCAATAGCTTCACTTACACCTGCCTCCATCTGAACAACATAATTCAACATTACCCCTTATTTCCACTTCCCATATCCATGCCAATGTGATCACTTTACAGCCCCATCCTTCTTAATCAAATCAAATCCATCAACCTCCTCCTCGAGGTGTTTATCGCTACATACTTTCCAATCAATCAACTTAAGCATCCAAACCAACCATTACTTACATCCCAACTCATCCCATATCAAACCAATCAAGTGTCCCCATCTCTCAACACCCAACACAATCTCATCAATCTTATCACATCCCCATTTCTCAACAACAACCTTTATCTCAACCCATTCGGTCAAGAATCTTTTAATTACATCCCCCTTATCAACCACTTCTACCAAAACCAAATCATCCTCGAACATATCAAAATTATTAACAACCTAACCCATATACCTCATATGCATCACAATCTCATCATTAAATTTATCAACCCCATCCATATGACAACCCCATATAAGTGTTATTAAGTAGAATGGTTAATCTTTAGCGGATACCTTGAGATCCAAAACCACCTTTTCATATGAAAAATCTGCAACAAACCAATCAATCCATTCATCCCCGTGACGCCCTGATCCTCCTCATTAAAAATTACCAAAAATTTCCAAGTTCAATAGCCAAGAGCACCCATAACAACATCTTTGTTCCTTTATACATGCATGTTACCTCATCACCCATGCTCAACAAACTTATGCTTTGCATATTCCCCATGTCATTATCTAGACCCGGGTTGGATTGGTACAATGGCATCCCACAAAATTCTTTATTCTCTTTCACTAAGCTCACAAAAATATTCCTGGAACATTTCTCAATCAACATTTCATGTAATATCACTATCACATACCTCTACCCCATTAGACAAGTATGATGAAGAATCTATCGTAGACTTCGTCATATGATGACATGGCATAATCAACCAACTATCATTCTCCCTTCCACATATTTAATTAATTGAAAATTTCAAGTTCGAATTCACTAAATCCTCCATGCATGGTGACAAATCTAAGAACTTCGCTAACGTCATTGTTGTTAAATAATCCTCTAAATCTACTTATCATAGGAAACCTCCCCAAAGAGATCCTAGGCTTCCTCTTAACTATACCCATCTAAGGGAATCCTATAGTACAATATTTGATAAGTTAATGGCATTCCATCTTATTCGAATTTCTCCCATCTGTCCCTTTGATGAATCATGACCCAAACCATCATGGTATCCTGAGGAGCATTAATGTAAGTATCACCAATTTCGTGGTTATGACATTGAGAAGTGTCACACTTTTAAATACCTCGTCCAAAAAATCATAGACTCTAGTGACCTCCAAGTGGACAATTCTAATGCACCACCTAATCAGCCTCTTGACGTATTCAAACAACCTTTTCCTAGTCATCTACCCAATAATCAAACTCCACCCTCCACATCACGGGAACCTAACGTCCATACTGATCAATACTATAAATCAAAAAACTACTACCATTAGCTACAACCATCGTCTCGTCATCCATCAAATTGACATCTATTTCGAGACTCTTCTCCACACCCACAACTTCATCAACATCTACACATCTTGCTATACCCATTATATCCACATCGACTGTGTCCACAACTAACATTCGCATCAATATCAATTACATTCACCCCTCCATTCATGCCTACCGCATCCTCACCTATCGCATTTAATGCTTCACCTATATCTAATCCAACATCCACTTTAACATCTCCATCTCACATTCCCACTTCCACACCAAAAACATCTAATACTACGTTGTACCCATACCACCATGATAATCTATGATCACATCCACACCATCCATTAAATTATCTTCCATGCAAACATCCACACTTAATGTTCCTCCAAGTGAGACTCTCACCCCACTTACAACTCTAATCATTCCTAATGAGACATCCATGCCTAATGTGCCTCCAAGTGAAACATCCACACTTAATGTGCCATCCATACATTAACGCTTAAAAAGCATCACCCGCATGACCATCCAACACCACATTAGTTCTTGCACACATTTACACAACTACAACAACTAAGTAATAATCAACAAATAACGATTGCACAATACTTACACTCATCTAATGTCGTTGTTAGACCATAGCCATCGGTGGTAGGTGCCTTCCCTTCTACTCCTCCAATCGATGGTGCACCCACTGCATCTACGGTAATCGTAAATAATAGCACCCATTGATGTGTTTCCCACCACTCGTTATAGGCCTGGGTACACCCTGCATCATCCACCTATATCAGCTCTATGTCCGCATCTACCTCATCTGGACTGGGTGCACTAGCAAAGTGCTTTTGTGGGACCTAACCTCACTCCTGGATGTCTCGGTGCTCTAGTATCTCTCACCCATACATATGGCTCTGGGGGCGCATTCTAAGATGTGTCAAAATGTCTCGATGCTCTCTCACTGGAACATCTTGGTCACTCCTAGGAATCAATCTACCAACCACATGGTGCACCGAATGCACCACAACTCTATTCCATCCTCTAACAACCCACCATAGTCTCTATATTTCCTCCATATGATGGCCCCTAGTACCCACCCAATCAAGCATCAACCTATAAGTGGTCATATCTAGTCTCCCTCTCTCGGGTTCCTACCCACCTCACTACAAATGTATCGAGTCTAGCCCAATCAGCATGTGGCCCACTAAGTGGCCTCAATATAGTAATGTGCTCATATTCCCACACATGTAACAATGGTGTGGTTCCTAGTCCACCCCCATGGTCCTCCCGAGTAAACCTATATATATCATTACATAAATTGGGAAACGCACATTATGCACATATAAATCTTGTCCCATGCTCCTCTATGCATTGATAGATATAGTGCATCTTATAGAATATACCCACTTTACCACCCTCTATCGTTACTAATGAAGCAATAACCATTACAATGAACTTCCACAATCACGAAACACCTAATCTCAATATAGCATCTAGACTAATATGGATCTTTTCTGTACCCATGTCTTAATAAAGAATCATCTATCTACCCGCACCTACCTATGAGCATCCACTACATACATCACTTATAACCTCTCACCCACAACTAGTAGTCACAATATGTGATATAAATCCTCTAGGGGCACTTGCATCTCCCCAGTAGTTAACCAAAATGTACATGTATCAATACACCACGTCTCACACAATGTAGTCATCATAGGCATATTATGGGGAACCTCACCCAATCTCGCTATGTTTCATTGGCCGGAATGGTCTAGTATGTCCCACTCAACATCATATAACCCCACGGTCAACAATGTGCTCAAATGTCAGCCCCATGGAACTATCTCAAATGTATGTCTCTCACGCAACACAAACACCAAGTAAATATTTTCCAATAGTACCTCATACATATTCAAAACTAGCTAATCATCGTCCAAAAAATAATTAAAATACTCATATTCCAAGTTGCACTATCAAAGCCCCCTCCTAGGTCACCATCTCCTAGGAACAATTGGGTGCCTAGAAAAGCAGTCATCAATGCCTAGAAGCGGGCATTTTCGCATCTTAAAATACATCAACACCCTAGCCATTCCCACCTAGGTCGAAATGCACAAAAACATAAATATTTAATTTTTGCAAAAATCAACAAATTCAGTGCAAAATTCTCTACATTTTTAAAAATAACCTTACTCACTAGATCATCGATCATCTCGTGAATTTAGGGCCTCCACTACTCTCTTGAACCTCGTCAACCTCGTTGCCCTAACCCTACGGAATCCTCACAAGCTCAAAGATCATATTTTCACTAACCACGGTATAAATGACATTACTATCCACTTTTTACTATTACTATATATAGAAATTTTCCATTGACTATAGTTACCATTTACACTCATTCTTCCACCTAATACACAACACACAATTTTGCTCATATCTTGAGCTTCATTACTCCATTTTCTTCCTTTTTGCACCTTTCAGGTTTAAAATATATCCTACCACTATAGTTTACATATTCCACAAAGTTACATTCCACCACTGCACATACATTCCTCAACATACATGTGATCTTGCAACATCTTCTATACTACATCTTATTCACCATTACGTTGTTTCACCTTTACTTTCAGCTCGGTGCTCATTATTTTTCACCCCTCACCTTTTCGGCTGAAAGGGGGTATACTGATCGGGATCACCCTATGATACCTCTCAGACTACTATACAATCATTTGATACTCCTAATACATCATTATCGAAAATATTTCTTTCACACTAGTCAAAAAAGGAACAAATCAATCTATTCAAATATTTTCTATCTATTCCCCCTAATGACCTAATTTGGGGGAAACTTAAAAATATCTCCATGAGTAATCTATCGCATACATTCAATTTCAAAGAAATATTTCAATATTCGAATCAAATCAATCGATCGGTACAACATAGCATACTTTACTATCTCTCCCAGATGACCTAACTTGGGAGTTACATTACTTCATTATCTTTCCCAGATGACCTAACATGGGAATCATTTTACATCACTTCCAAATGACCCATGTAAGTTACCTATCACTATACAAATTGGAACACCCATGGGAGTGGGGACAATGAGATGTCATTGGCTTACATATCGCTTCTTATATGGGTTATTCAACACGGAACTAAATTTGGTCATTATTCATCTCGCAATAGTAGGAAATTTTTGGGATGTAGTCATAGATGGAGAGTAAAACTAGACCTCTCTCCCCAACACTCTTCCTCTGGCGGTAGGATGCCAAAATCCTCCCTTGATCGAAAATTTACAAAATTGGGTTGGGAATTGATCACTCCCTACCCCTTCAAATCTCCATTGGCAACAATTCAAAATATCCAAATTCTCCAAATCAAGTCATCAATTTCTCCAAGTGCTCCTTACAATGGTTCATCATCTCTATTTACACCACATGGATCGACACACTGATCCATGGTTCACCATGCTATATGTTCTTATATTCTACACGTACTTATGCATCAAGGATTCTTTGAACTTCTCACAAGTATGTTCCTTACTTCCTTTACACTACTTGAATTTCATTCAAATATCATAAAGGGGGAATGTAGACACAAAATCATGCACAAATTACTATGTTACTATACTGCTAAGTATGTTGTTATATGCATAGATCTTAAGTACGAAAAATATTCACATGTGGCACACTCCCTAATCCATCTGCTTGCTTTGGTTATTTCTATTGTCTTTATCTCTCACATTTTTCACTTCACAGCCATTTTTGGTGGGTCACAAGGATCCCTATTTGTCTATTTTCTCACATTTGTCATTAATTATCCCAAGACACCAGCACCCAGTCTAGACACTAGTGCCTAGGCACTCTTGTCCACCCTGGGTGCTCCTGTCCTCTTTGTTCTTATTTGCATTTTTAAATTTGTGGTTAGCCTTTTTGGTTTTCTTACTCCTATCCGAAGATCCTAGTTGGCATGTCATGTATGTAATGTCAAAATTCAATCAAGAGATCCATGTATATACACAACATACATATCATTATAATAGCGGGAAATTCTTAATGGAAAGCATATCTACATACTATCAAAGGGACTGCATTTTTGGGTTGATTACTCTACATACACTGCATATGAAGGGGAATTTATGAATTCCATCCCACACATTTTCCTTTTAACTAGATTTAGCTTGTTATCTTGCAATCATTGGTTTGATGGAAACCTAATGACATTATTTCACACACAAGCACACCAAACTACATCGATTATGGAATGTAGTGCGAGCTTGGTCGTAATTTCATCCTTTGGATAACCTTCGGGGTCAATACTAATTCATATATTACTTTTTCATTCCAATTTTATGTGTTTTGCAAGCTTGTGTAGGTAGTTAGGGTTTGTGTTGCAAGTTAGAGTTACATCGTGATCAAAGTCCGAATATCAAGTAAACAACAAGAAGTGATAGAGAAACCCTAGTGACATAGGAAAAATTAGAGTCTAACCCTCTACGTAGTCAATGGAGCTTACAGAAGGTCTATGGTGCCTAGGTACCCTCGCCCCTAACCCAAGCTCCCGTGTTCAGCTTTCTCGCATGTTCCATAATTGATATCAAACATTTTCGACACTCTACACATCATGTTCATTAGTTTTTTTAATTCCAATCTGCTTTGGGATAAGAATAAATTAGATAAGTTTCATATCTTTCTTATTTTCTTATTTAGTTGTATCTTTAGAGTGCTTATCATTTATATCATGTTGGATTTTACTATAGTAGTGACTCTAAAATTAGATTTGATATTGACGTTTTTAATAAATTACCTAGATAGCAAGGAAACAAACATACATATCATGTCAACAATCAAACATTATGTTAGTGAGAGGACCACCTCTAGTGAGACCTTACCCCTATTAACATAAGAATCATAATTTATTATCATGGACCAAGCCAACCAACCAAGGCAAGAATGACATTTTGACTAAATGTGTATTTTTAAATTTATAGAAGCAATTTGAAGATGCACCGAGCCCACATAACAAATCATGTCTACTACCATAGCCTCGGCAATGTCAATGACATTTCCTAAGTGAAGACGAAGGAGTGGGGGTTGTATTTTATCTATCTCTTTCTCATGTGTACCAACTATGTGTCCACGAGGGAACATGGAGTAGCTCACCACCTATTTGATGAAGGCCATTTTCATTAGACTAATGAAGGTTTGGTTTAGCTTGCACATGGCATTGACCAACCATAATTCTTAGGCTATTAGTAGATAAGATAGTTGAATATGTGATTGTGCCATGAAATTATGAATGTCACAAGAGCATGGGTAATTAACATGGAAATATAGTCGATTGCCATTTTTAGAGGTGTCATAGGAAAATTTTCTCCTTATGTTCAAAAGGGTTCAGTAAGACCCATTTATTTTTCGAAGGTTAAGTGAGCAAATATATTAATCTTGCAACCAATAAACCATTATATTAATAAGAGGGTCATTCGTGTTAGAGTTTCATTTTTATCGGCATACTATGATAGTGAGAGATCCACCTCCATTGTGGTCTCATCCCTATTAGTGTAAGGATCATGATATATTAGGGTTTACATGTTATCACAGATCAAGTTTACTAATCAATGCAAGATTAAGTTTTTAACATGATGAAGATTTTTAGAGCCATATCTGATTTAGGTAGTAAGTCATGTATTTAGAGACAAATTTACAAGATGTTTTTGGATTTTTGTAAGCACCTTACTAAGCACAATAGTTTAGTTCTTTTGTATGGACTTACATTTATAGGTAAACCGACTTGAGCTCAAATCCAAATGTCTATGCCAAACAAGCTTAAAGCTTCATTTGAAATAGGTTATAACAAGTCACTTGCTAGTAAGTTCCTTATCATACATCATGGGTTTGGTGTTAATAAGCCAAACAAATTTAAATGCCTTATCAACACCTTAGTTTGATATTTTGGTGTGGTTTGGATGTAGTTATTTTTACAAATCAACTCACCTGAGAACAAATCTTGACAAAAAAATAGAATATCTTTACCACACAAGATTAAACTTAAATCTGGCAAGAAATTAAATAAATTTAATAAAATGTATTTCACTCATTTGAACATAGATCTATATATTTAATATCCTTGGGTAATAGTTGATTGGTCAAAAACTTAAGTATTTAAGAATTATAAAAATCTAATTAGCCGATAGGATATATTATGAGGGATTAATATTATTTATACATTACTATTACATATTTATTCAACCTTTTTTTTAATATGTATTTAAGTATATTTACGTTGAAGGTGTTCTATATAGTGCATGTGGGTGACCTACATTTATTGTATTTCATCAACCATCCTTAACAATAGAATGCATAAGTTTTCATTCCTTAATAATCGATAGTGAGTTGTGACTAGGATTGATTGTTTTGTGAGAAAAGAAAAGTAATTTTTATGTGCATAAGTAAAAGGATTCCCATATACTAGAGCAATGAGCAGGCGCTAACAACTACACACTAATTGACCATTAAAGTATGCAATCCATCATTGGCCACATGGATGGGAGCTCAAGAATTTGGGATGTGTATATTGGGTCAAATATTTACGCAAGATTCTAACGACATTGTTTTTAGTCTTTAGCAAAAAAAAAACCCTTAAAAATCCAAGCAAGTTCTTTATTTGTAAAGCGTCATCATCTCATTTTTGACCAACTTTGTGTTAGTTGCTTTACACGTGCATTTTATGAGAGTATGTTAGATCTTGGGTTAAATTTAAAATAATTATTCTTCAAAGTTTAAAGTAATTTGTCTCATGATGGTGACATGTTCTATAATTATACTTCTAATGAGGATTGTTTGGGATTTGAGTCTTAATGTAGAGGATTTAAACCCATTTGGCTTGTCCCTCACCATCCATTTTATTATTTAATAAAATACCTAAGATTTATTTATTTAGGTTGGTTTTTAGTTTATGTCAACAAAAATAGAAGCATCGGTCGATGGGAGGTCACAATAGTAGTAGTAACGGGTAGGTCATAATCTTGGTTTCCTATAAACCCCAACGCAACCTTTTTTTCTAATATCACTTTACCCAAGGAATGGAGTTATAAGGGCTCAATTTACACAATAGCTAACCCTCAATTTTCAGGTAAATTCCCTTGACCATTAGTTACATCCTGCAATTATTAAATTTTGGCTTCAACCCATTATCTTTACCCTTACACAAATTGTGATTATACATTTTTCATAGGACAACTCAAACGTTTTGTCCTCAACTCACGTCAATCAACTATAATGAAGAGAGAGACAAGTTACGATTTATATGCACCCTTTAATGTCATTACTACCCTTCTTGTGGAATCTTGGTCACATCAAGGATGTGGACCTCATAAGAGTTTTATGTACACATGTTTTGTCTTCTGAACCTTTGAACAATGCTTAAGATTTAATTTTATGAATATTTTTGTGGTGTTATCAGTTTTACTACAGTCATATTAATTTTTTCATTGGTTTTGTGATAGGAGTTAATGTCCCTTATGCTCTCGTTGTATCATTATGTGACTATCTTCCTTGTTGGTGAAGACAACACCGAGAAATTTCACAAAGGATCCATGGTTCAAATTGTGAGTCGTGCACATCTACACCTTCCCCGATCACACCCTCTTCCGACATCCAAGTGCGGTCATAAAAAAACATATTTCATAGATGAAATGTCGTTGTCTACAAATCTCCACTCTCTATTCCCTTCTTCATCTCCCCTTCTTTGTATTGTTCCTCCTTCACCGCATCAACTTTAACTTTTTCACGCCTCCCTTTTAATATCCTCATTGCATCACTTAGGTGTGATTACTGGTTTAATAAAATCAACAATTGCATCCAAAGATATTATGGTTACATCAATAGAGAAATTGTGAATGATTTTTATATTTGGCGGATAGGCCTAATGACTTTTATATTGTCTATGTCATCTAATAGCTTAAAAATACTAAAAAAGATGCCAAGATACAAATTTAGACGCTTCCTCTTCTGCTGACATGGCAGGTGGCTCTTTTGGTTATAATCAAAGCCATCCAAACAAATGTGCGCTATGATCAAAGCAATATATTCAATAATTTTTTATAATAAATCCACGAATCTCGACCGACAGAATACGCATTTTAACTTTGATCTTTCTACCTATTTTCTCAGAGGATATAGGAGACACCATTTTTCCACTAGCAGCAAGCAATATGTATACACCATTTTTCCACTAGCAGCAAGCAATATGTATACAAGGGAAAAACCTTTTGAATTCGATGATGATTTGGATATTGAGCGGCTGAAGCATGATACGGTGCTGCAGGCAATTTCTTGTGCGGATTCATCTCCTAGAATATTGCAGCATCTGATTTCCCTCACAAGTTCCTGACATGGAGGCGTTTCCGATAAATTGCGGTATCTAGAGCAACTTCGATGCTTAAAAAACTTGCAGAATCTACAAATAGACTTGGAGAAACTCTTCTCTCTCTCTCTCTAAAGTCGTCGGATCTGCTCAGTCTAATCTTGCATTTGATGCAACTGCAAGATGATGGACATCAGAAAGATCTGCTTCTCCAAATATTATTTGGAATACACGAAGAACAAGAAGAACAACGCATGCTTAAAGATTTGGCGATTATAAAGTTGAACGAAAATTGGATAACATTTTCTAAGGCATGGGATGGAAGTGGAAAGTGATTTCAATGTTGGGGTTTGAGTAAACATGAGCGACCTGCAGAAATTGGTAAATAATTTCATCTTTTTGTTGCCAATAGGTACTCACAATTGGTATCGTTCCAAAGCTATTTTATAGTTTGTTTTGGGTCATTCACATTAAAATTTTGAATTTTTTCAGGTGATTATGTTATTCATTTTCACTAAATTATTACTCCTAGAAGATGTAGCATTTTGCTTAATTCACTAACATCAAAGAACACATCAAAAGATATTGGGACAGTTAAGATGGAGTTTCTAGGAAGACATTCATAGTAGGACACAATACATGTCGTCCATGTATGTGTGTTTCTCCCTTTCAATTCGCAGGATTGGTGATGTGGATGTCAAATTTTAGGACATGGGGAGCCCAATGAAATTTGGAAAATAGTGAAACATTTGTTCCGTAACATTATATAGAGAAGATACAGACTACTGTTTGGTGATGTCTATAGAAATCTCCTTTTTCTACCGAGTTCATTGGAATAAACACTATCATGTTTTACGCTCTTGTTATTTTCAATAGAACAAGGTTGGGAAACAATGCTTCTCTCATGTCTCGGGTGATAATGAGGTTGGTGAAAGTTGTTAGGAAATAAGGGATAAAATATGTGGAACAATCCCACACAAACTCTTAATATTAGAAACTAATATGCAGAATAATAACACAGATCTGAAATAAAAGTGTAGAAAATAAAAGAATAGAACACGGAGATGTATTTAACGTGGTTCACCCAATATGAGCTACGTCCACCAAAAATCACTTCCTCAAATTTTTATTACAAGCCACCTCTTTGTCTCAATACAATACCCAAATCTATTGAGAGCTATACTCACACACCTACAATGATATGTCTACACTATCAAAAGCTCAAAAGTACATCAATAGGCAATTGCTTAAGCATTTTTACAATATCGTGGGTACCAAAACCATGGGCCAAAACCACCCCATAAACCTATGGGTCAAAAATCCCGCCCATATGAGAAGAACACGTTTCTCGATATATTTGACACATTTTTCGAGGTAAAATTTTTCCTTGGGGGATCCCGCCCCAAACCCCGCTTGGGCCCGCCACCGAACCCGATGAGAAAAATGTGGATAGTGTATAGTACTTTAGTGTACAGTCTTCAACACTTCCACACATGAAAACAAGGTCCACAAATTAACTAAAGTTTTTCGCCATTATCTCCATTGTCACCATCAAAAATATAGACAGAGATTTCTATCCATCCAAGGTAGTATTCAAATGGCATTCTCTCAAGTAACTATAATTTATGTTTCTTAAATTCTTCATTTCCACTCAGGGAAAGAGAGGACATGATAGGCTAAATTTAACGGTGATGTAATGCATGTATTGAATGTGATTTTGTTGGGAGTGAAATTGGGAACAATAGGGCGAGATAGAGATGTCGAAGGGATACTCCTTCCTAGTGGTATTCATTGGATGCATATTCATTTCATTATTTTATTGGTTGTGGGGACCATTCAGGTGGCATGTTCCCAATGTCAAAGGTGTTTTTTGATGGATGTACAAGCATTGATTTAGGCTTGTGTAAACATCTACATATAATTATTATATGCTTTTTTAGAATTTAATAGAGCATGGAGAAAATATTTAAATGTATCAAGGCAAGCATCATGGGTATCACATCCTCCCATTAACAAATATAGAATACATGCTCCATCAATAGATGGGCTTGTTGATTAGTAGCACTAAATACATCATACAAATAAGGGCTATATGGGATCCTTGATTTATTAGCATTATTTTCCCATTCATTATCCTAAAACTTAAATTCCTTTAGACTAAAAGGATGTCGTCGTGTAGACACGTAATGTATTTTATAAGACAAGTCACACAAAGTTCACAACTATAATTTCTTTGTCAACAAACAGATCAAATTCGGGTTGGGTTGGGCTCTTTATGGCTCGCCGATATGATGAAAAATTAAAGACCCTATAACCACCTATATGTCATAATTAGAACCATAGGTATATGATCATTAAAAATTATTTAATCACACTTTCCTTTTGTCTTGTTGAGGTGCTTCTATACAACCTTTCAATGGTTTCATTGTTCTAATTTTATAGGAAAGGTCAAAGGAATTAGATATTTATTCAAATTAGTGGAATAACTTGGGGATAAGACATAGTCGAGAGAGAGAAAAATAAGCCTCACCCTTTCAATTGTCATTATTTCCAACCACCACTCATCCGAGGAGGAGGTTTGTCACTATGATCAGCAAGGCCCACATAATGGCATTGACTTCATCAACTACATACATCCATAACAACATCAACACCTTGTTTTAATCATTGGTTGTGAACAAACATTGAGTGCCCAGAACTTGACCTTAGGACCATCCTCCTGTGACATCATACCAATAACCATTCATATGACCATTTGTTGAATGGGCTCAATTATCTTTTATTACTTGAGCATCCCATGTTATCCTCCAATTAGTTGAGATAAAAATTTAAAAGTGTCACTAAAAAGTGTGATAAAAAGCCAACATTGCATTCCGGTTCCGAACTTGGAACCTATTGAATTTTCCATGTTTATTATTTTTCCCCATTAAGCACAAATTAAACTCACGTAAATAATATGAGTGAGGTTGAGGTAATAAAGTTGAGCATATAAATATCATATATTATTGTCATATCAATGTCCTTCAGATGAGTTTGATTCTCTAGGGGCCCACCAAATCTTATCATAGTCATGTGCTTTGACTATCTATCACAAAAATAGGCTTGCATCAAATGTTTTGAAAGAAAACAAGTCACATGCAAAGAAGAATTTTCAATACACCAAATTGCATTGTCTTAGTCCACGTGTTATCTACTCATTGGATGTTAAATGCCAAACTTAACACAAAGGATAAATTAACCCCTTTGCAAATATGCTAAGCTTAGAAATTTATATTAGATGTGTCATCTGGAAGATATAGAAGAGTGCGTAAAAGTGCGTATATGGCCAAAACCATGTCCAAAATTGGAAGATCCTTTTTTATTTAAATGTCCACAAATATTTCTAACATGTAAAAATTGTTTCTTGTTTGATATTGTGTTGAATTTGGAAATATCATGTTCCACTTCATCGTTAGTTTTTAAAAAATTACACCAATGTCGTGTTGTGTAATTTGACATATCATCTCTCATTCCCAAAATATTACAATGAATGGACCCGCATTTATAGTATCTTTCTAAATACATTCCCATGCAAGCCAACCTTCTCAATTAGATTTAAAATTTAAGCTATATTTTAAGATTTTCTTTTGTATTCACAGATTGTATGAGGTAGATTGTCACCTAAACTTTGATTATTTCAAAATTATTTCTCAGGATTGAATAAAATTGAATATTAATATGATTTATTCCCACTTATACATATTAGGTAATGTTATGAGTAAAGGCTCAAGACACTCAATAACGGTGACAAGGGATTTGCTTTCATTTGTAGATGTCAAATATCATATCAATGACCTTTATTTGAAATTGATTTGATATATAGTATCTTAGCAAGGCTCAAGGACTCTTATATCCAAAGTACATCCATCTAAAAACTAAGTAATGTATAAGTTTTACGTGAAAATTCCCCTACCTTTCATATATAATTCACTAACTATAAACTTAAGAAGTAAAATATGTTCTTTTTAAATACAAATGTATTATTAACATTATAATTAACCATCCACATTACCAAATAGTTAAATATATATGTGTGTGTGTGTGTGTGTGTGTGTGTGTGTGTGTGTGTGTGTGTGTGTGTGTGTGTGTGTGTGTGTGTGTGTGTGTGTGTGTGTGTGTGTGTGTGTGTGTGTGTGTGTGTGTGTGTGTGTGTGTGTGTGTGTTGATTTAGTTGAAAATTTTGGAGATTCCTTCAAAATATATCTTTACAAAGTTGATTAGAAAATAGGAGAAGATGTGTAGTAGATGCATTTCTAGCACATCTTATATGATTGTTTTATTTTGAAATTATTGAATCCAAACAACTTGTAGTGCCCCATTTGACATGAGATGAATACAAAAGTATGAAAATTTATGGAATTATGAGTATATTTATTTTCTACAAATTACATATTTTCAAAACATGGAATATACTTTTCGTATAGTTTCTAATTTCAATAAACCAAGGTTACATTGAAATTTGAATTTAATTGCATTGTTATTTTATTAGCAGATAGGCCGATATAGATAGATATTATTGATAATTAATTTTTTAGACTGTGGAGGTCATCACAGTGTTATAAAACAATACTTTTATAGTTTAATTTAAGAAATTCATTTTAAATTAAGAAATTTGCAAAATCCTTCTTTAAGCTTCATACAAAATTTGATAATAGTGTAAATGATATCAAATTGGAAGTTATTATGGGTAAAAGGGTTTTATAAGGAAACACAGTCACTAAATGGATTCCCTCTATGTGTTCATTTACCCAAATTCCCTCAAAATTGATAAGAAATGTAATATAATATAAAAACACCGAATAATAAATATAGAAAATTCAATTCATTCGGGATACATTTATATAGATGGAGTTTACATTATATAGGAGTATGTTCTCCTTAATACGAGTCAACACCAATCCTCAACAACCCACATATATCTCTCCAATCCCTATAATCTCTCAAACATATCCCTAAGATATTTCTAGCTAATCTCTAAAATATCTCTCACACTAAAATAGCTACGTGAGTTGTTCTCACAACTCACCAATAATAAAACTATTACAACTATATTATTAATATGAGTTCTATAAACTCATTATTAATAATATTACAATTTATTTAATAATGTTACACAATATTTTCGTAACATTCGCTCCCTATTGTTAACATTATTAATTCTCAATATACACTCGCCTAATGTTGACATTATAGAATCAACAATCAAACTTCGCTCGCATCTTGTCTCCCATGCGTGCTCATGATCTGGATGGTTTTGTAGCTTAACCAACAACCTAAAAAAAATGATGGTTTTGCAGGACAACAACCAACAACCTAAAACAAAGGATGGTTTTACAGGACAACCAAAAACCCAAATATCATGTTGTTGTTTTTCCTTTGTGCTTTCATCTATCCACTATGTCTTTCCTTCAGGGAATATGTAGGAACCACTGTTTACTAAATACAAACTGAATAGAGGGAAAATTGAACATTGAGACCATGTTCCAATTCCCCCTCAATGTGAACATTTCAGCTTATTCAAATAGGAACTCAAATAGAATCACACAACTGAAACTAACTGCAAATCTGACACACACACACACACACACACGGTCACCACATCTTTGTGCAGCCCTGTCGTTGGTGACTCGCGAGAGGTTTTTGATTGACCTCCAGCCTCCATTCCCTCCATCCTCCAAATTCATGTTGCTAGCTCAGCCATATTTGATCATGGAGCTCAAATATAACTTGGACGTTGGGTAACACCGAAAATGCGTCCGTAAGGCAAAAAAATATATATTTTTTACAACTTTTGACAACTTGAAAATTTTGACACTAAAAAACATTGACATAGACAATAATAACCACTTTGGCTAATAACATAAAACTATGACAATATGGCTTCTTTTTTTTAACTTGACACACAATGACACATACGATACAATCGACAATTTTGACAATGACTTTGGCTATAGAACTTGATTTTAAAACCATACACATTTGGACTCTAGTTTTGATAATTGACGGAAAATAACTGATGACTCACTTTTAGAGATTTATAATTGACAATGTAATTGACCGGTAAGAAGACAATGACAGTTATGGACATATATGGACTTTAGATTTTATAGACTTGACAAAGATAACAACACTATTTGACTTTTCACACAACTATTGCTTTGACACTTATACAAGTCTCTTTTTCGTTGACAACTAACTTTCAAAACAATAGTTATCAATTTGAATGACTCCACACAAAACCTATTCAACGTAATAGGAAACAAATCAAAAATTATTTTTCCTAGAATACTAATAGAATTATAATGAGTGGAATAACACTACCTTAAATCGTGATTTTTCCATAATAATGGAAATCAAGCCAAAGACTAATTTGACGTGGACTACTTTTTCTCACGTTCGAATAGAAGGTCGCGTGACAGTTAGATATACACGGAAGATATTGGCGCCACTTTTCATGGATGGTGAGGTGTCCACGTGGATTGTCAACTGTTGTGGGAAAATGGCAGTAAGATTTGGTGACAAAACAATGCAACGACGTGTTCAGAGGTAATTCTGATCTGAACAATAAATGCAAAATTATGGAGAACGCAAACCTGAATAGAATGTTCCCACATTGAAAAGTCTGTCAATAAATCCAACCTGAAAACCACGTGCCAGATCAGATCTCCATAGGAGTCCAGTGCGTGATAATGGTTCAACCGCACATACAAAACTTGTATGTAAAATCTCCCTTGAATACAGCCAATGCAAAACGAAATCACGCGAGAAATTATGATAGCAACCAGCCACAGAAGGCCATCTGACAGATCCGCGTCTTTGATAGCTTCCCAGAATGTATTTTCTCTGGCATCCACGTTGGATTCTTCACGTTCCACAAGTTTATATGTGCTTTTATTCTGATTCACGCCTTTATTTGTGTAATGATTTATATTCAAGATGATAAACAGCTTTGGTAAAATCAGACATACATTCATCCGCCAATCATGAACATTTCTAGATAGAGTAGTCACTGCCAGCAGCTAGGACGTCCGTGATCTCTGTTCTCAAATGCAAACCAAAATAACTTTAGTCAAACTGCTAATACCATTTTTCTTGGAGAAAGTCGCGATCTCACTGTTATTTCTCCATTATATGGATCAGAAGTTTCTCTGATACCACTGATAAGAAATGTAATATAATATAAAAACAATGACTAATAAAATATAAAAATTCAATTTATTCTGGATACATTTACATAGATGGAGTTTACATTATATAGGAGGATGTTCTCCTTAATACAAGGAGTCAACATCAATCCTCAACAACCCACATATCTCTCTCCAATCCCTACAATCTCTCAAACTTATCCCTAAGATATCTCTAGCTAATCTCTAGGATATCTCTCACACTAAAATAGCTACATGAGTTGTTCTCACAACTCACCAATAATAAAACTATTACAACTATATTATTAATATGAGTTCTATAAACTCATTATTAATAATATTACAATTTATTTAATAATTTTACACAATATTTTGGTAACAAAAACTTACCATTTATGCATCCTCGACACATGTTGACTATAGGATTATATAGGAAAGCTCAAACAATTCATTTTCTAATCTATAGATTTGAGTTTTTAATAATCATATGATAGGAATTTTTATACCCACTGATGCTCTAGAAAATGAATACGAAGAGTACAATATTTTTACATATAATGTTATTAAATGGGTGTGGGCTTTTTTTTTTTTATCCCATACCAAATTCTCATGCTACTAAAATTTTAAGAATCCATTCTATGGGTGTATCTTGTCCATGATTTCAATTTGTAATTAATTTATTTTTAAGAATTACAAGGAAAATGGATATTAAATAGATGTATGAGAGTGACAAAAAATGTAGGAAACTAAAGTTTATTTACACGAAGGATGAAATTCGATCTTATCATTCTCTAAAATAGTCTACTTCATTAAGACGGAAAAATTTAAATCTTTGTATATAATTTTCTTATGTCAATTTAGATATTCAATAATTGAAAATTGACATTAAAAAGGATATTTTTTTGGCAACATCATACATCAAATATTGGAGATTGCACATGTATAAAATAAGAAAAATTTGTAGATGATGTTCAAACTTTAGTATGTGCACAAATATTAAATACTTTTTTAAAGATAAAATAATTTACACTTGTTAAAGGACATTGTAAATAATTGATTGTGAATATAAATTCCATACTAATGATGTTTTTATAATATCTATATTGAGCATTATTTGTGTGAATTTTTGTATTGATTGATGGTTAAACATCAATTTTTGTAATTGGTCGTTGGTGGGTTCTTTGTGAACCAACCAAATTCATCACTAGACTTAACAACATCTTGACAATATGAACATATTTTGTTTTGGAAAATTTTAATTTTGCATTATATGTTGTAAAACTTGAAAGCATAGATTGCATGCAAATTGTTATATAATGCTTCAAGATCCAATATTCTTCACTAATGATTTTATATTACAAGTCCATCACATTACCAATTTCAATAAGTATTTATAACAATTTTCTATGTTGGTTGTTTTCCACCATAAAAAACTGACCTTCCACAATCACCTATGGATGATGTGCTACTTGATATAATAGCAAAAATGAAATTATTGATAAAGTGTTATCTTTTTAGGAAAGTGCAAGTGAGAGATGTAAATTAAAAATTAGTATTGTTCAACATTAGCTTGTTATGTGCCGAAAGAGAGCTTTGGAGCAAGATGTGAACATCCAAAAAGATATCGAACTTTGCCATGTTTTCCAATATTCATCTCTGTTGTACACCAAAAATGGGAGCTTTGAAATGAAGTGCGGAAATCCACTAAAATATAAATGAAAACAAATAATATTGATAGGATGTTGTTACACCTTAAGGCATGTGGAGATGAGATGATGAGGACTAGGGAGATGGGGGCTAATTAAGTTTGGTACTCCGAAGATGGTGGCATTCCAATGATATTAGGAGATGGTAGAACTAGTGTCTTGTCGGTGTTGGAGTTTTTAGGCATGGCTATGAATATTTTGGAGCTAGGCAAATTGGTGTTGGAGATGTTTTTGGTGGAGATGCAAAAGGAGGTGATGTTGGTCATGAGCTTAAGGAAGGAGGTGAGTCAATAAGAGGGGGTGGACTAATGGGATTTGATAGAGGTTCTATGGATGTGGGAGTGGAGGATTTAATCAAGGGTTAGGAGAATGTGGAAATGGTTTAGGTGGTTGCGTCCGAGTGGGTGGTGGAGTGTTAGCAAGAGGAGGTGGTGATTGAGTAGGAGGAGTGGATTTTGGAGCAAGCGGTGGTGATTGATTAGGGGTGGTGCATTTGTAGGAGGTGGTGGTGATTGAGTAGGGGTGGTGCATTTGCAAAAGGTGGTCAAGATTGAGCAAGAGGAGGAGAAGTGAGAGGTGGGGCTGAATAATTTGATGGTGGAGGAGGAGAGGAAGTAGGTGGAGGAAAAACATGATGTAGATACGTAGGATTGGTCAAGGAGGTGGAGGAGATGAGGTGGAGGGAGAGACGAGATCGATGGTGGGGATGATGGCTAGATTTGTTGTGGCGAGGAGCAGAAATATTGCTAGGAGATTATCCATTGCTAGAAGGACTCAATGCATTCGTGCTAGTAGGTGAATCACTACCAAAAGTAGCAGGGGATGGAGTATGTGCATACATATTATTGTTAATTTTTTGTCCAAATCTCCTAAACCCCATAATATGTTTGTGTAGAAATTTTTAGAACCACGTTATTGCAAATAAAAACATAGGAACCAATCAGGGTAACACTCAAAGAAATTATGAAATTCTAAGCCATACATACTAACAAAATTGATCTTGTTTGAGATCACCAATCCAAATCCATCAGAAACTACACTACTTCCAATCACCCTTAATTTCTATCAATCTAAATCCCCTTACAAAAACAATTTTGTGCAATTCCCAAAATAAATAACCTCTTTTCCAATCCCAAAGTGTCCCAAACCTGCATTTCTTTCATTCCCTGAGGTTAATGTTATCCATTTTTACCCCTAGAAAAACAGAACAACTCGGTAGAAATTGGACCTGGGAAATTGATCAGTATTTCAATGGAGAACCTGGAGTTTAAGGTAAATTTCTATGTTTTTCGACACTGCAGGTTGATTTGGGAGCATTTGGGGGTCATTTGGTGTAATTTCCCTCTTCTTGGATCCATACTTGGTCAATTTGGGTTTAAAATGGAGAAAATTGGATAAAATTGGCTTTTGGATACTTCAATCTATTTTTCCCTAACTCCCTATCCAAGAAAAATCTAAGGAGTTAGTGAAAATTTTGGGAAAATTGAATTTGGGGTAAAAAATAGTGATGTGCAGCTAATGCAAGTCTTGGAGGTACAAGGTCTTGAATTCTTTAAGTTCCTCAGTGGCCGACTTTTCCACATTGCATTGGTTCAAAGGCGATTCTTTGTATTGGGGAGGTTGGGCAAGTTTCGTTCATAAAGGGCTCACGGGAAAAAATTTAGCATGACGTCGAGGTCCACAATGCAAAGGGCGCGGGTGGGGCATTTGGTGTGGGTTAAGCGAGATGGTGCAGACCTAGAGGGCCAGGGCAGAATGGGGCATTGGTGCCTACAAATAGCCAAGTGCCCGCATTACAAAGGGTAATTCAAAATGGTAGCTAGGTGAGCTCGATGAGGAGTTAGAGATGGGGCAGCAGTGTAGTGTAGGTCGACGAAGCCTGCGGGATACTGAGGAGTGCATGGAATGTTTTCCTCGCATGAACAAGTTCCACATAGAGAAGTAAATGCTGATAAGGCTGACGGGAAGGAGAGCGAGCCAGAGGAGGAGCTCGATGAGCTAGCCAAGCTCTCCAAGTTAATAAAGCATTGAGTGAGAGTTATAAGGTGCGGAGAGTTCAGGCATTTTGGGCCCCGAGGGAACTCAAGTCCTAATACCCCACCAAGCTCAGTTTCCCGCAGCCCCCTTTGATCTACAAAACAAAAAAAAGGAGGCTAAACCATTACGGACTATGGGGATAAAATAGGAACAAGGCCAAAAAATTGAGAAATGAACTCCACAACCCCCTGAAACTTGTATGGTGATATCTCTCTCCACACATCCATATTTTACAAAATTTGTATCATTGAAATCGTAATTATTTCCTCTACCTCATGAAACAATAAAAAACTGGAGTTAGGTGGAATAGATGAGAGAGAAATAAGGAAATGTCCCAGGTGCAAATCATCACATCCTAGATAAGGAAAAATGGCATTAATGGAGACAAGGTGATTTGAAGTTTCTTCTTCCACAAGGAAGAGTACATTAGGGATGAGTTTTTAAAAGTGCCCATGCCTTTTTAGAGTAGTTAATGAATTTTTTTGGTGGTTAGGAGAAAAATCCGAGTTTCTTTTCTTTCTCTCTTCTATCATCAATTATATATATCATAATCTCTTCTCATTTTGAAAAGGAGATATTCGAGACATGGGAAAACTCCCGCAAAAAACATCTCAATTCCAGTGACTTGTAAGCCTTCACATGGGCCTGTAAAATGTATTATTACCTCTATTTTCAGATGTAATGGATTGTGAAACTATTATGGAGTAATAAAATTTGTTTTTATAGTGTTCTATGAACCCTTGCATTTATTTTGTTGCATCTCCTCGCCTCTCTATTATTATTTCGTTTATTATGTGCATGTCTCTCTTCATTTATAGGTCTTTTTGTTATGTTTCATGGATATTTGATGGTGGATGAAACCTTGGCTTGTATCACATCTATTCTATCCTTTCCAAACTCCATTTCCCTTCTCTATTCTCCCTCGTAGGATGTTACATTCCCTTTTCTTGGTGATATCACCTATATAGTGTAGGATTTCCTTTTTTCTTGGTGATATCACCTCTATAGTGTAGGATTTCCTTTTTTAACGTAATTTAGTGCTAGGATTAGGAAGAGGAACCAACCTTCTCTGAAGGTCCATCTCATGTATGCAAGTCCTACAACTTGAGATATAGTCCCATGTTACCCGATTATTGATAGCTCATGCACACACACCTGACAAATCAAAGGGTGTTGTAATTTTGTGATAACAATTAATCAAATTGTTTCCATCACCATTACCCAATTGAATTCATATATACCAAAGGGCTTCAGCCTATTCCGTTAAACTCAAAGACTTCCGGTAATTCTTTATCTTACAAAACACTGACAAGATATTTTATGTTTTCCAGCTATATTCCTTCCACGAGTGTTACTTCCAAAAACACCCCCACTTGAAAGAAAAATAAAGTAAAAAATGTCCAACCTAATAAGTTGGTGAGAAAAAATATTATGTATATAATTTAATATACATTGATTATTTGAGGTAGACTGTCACCTAAAATTTGATTATTTCAAAATTATTTCTCAAGGATTGAATAAAATTTAATATTAATATGATTTATTCCCACTTATACATATTAGGTAATGCTATGAGTAACTAGGATAGGCTCAAGACACTCAATAATGGTGACAAGGGATTTGCATTCATTTGTAGATGCAAAATATCATATCAATGACCTTTATTTGAAATTGATTTGATATATAGTATCTTATCAAGGCTCAAGGGACTCTTATATCCAAAGTGCATCCATCTAAAAACTAAGCAATGTATAAGTTTTAAGGGAAAATTCCCCTACCTTTCATATATAATTCACTAACTATAAACTTAAGAAATAAAATATGTTCTTTTTTAAATACAAATTTATTATTAATATTATAATTAACCATCCACATTACGCAATAGTTAAATAATTATATGTGTTGTATTAGTTGATTTAGTTGTAAAATTTGGAGATTCCTTCAAAATATATTTTTACAAAGTTGATTATAAAATAGGAGAAGATGTGTAGTAGATGCATTTCTAAAGCACATCTTATATGATCGTTTAATTTTGAAATTATTGAATCCAAACAACTTGTAGTGCCCCATTTGACATGAGATGAATACAAAAGTATGAAAAATTATGGAATTGCGAGTATATTTATTTTCTACAAATTACATATTTTCAAAACATGGAATATATTTTTGTTGTCATTTGAACACAATATAGTTTCTGATTTCAATAAACTAAGGTTAGATTGAAATTTGAATTTAATTGCATTGTTATTTTATTAGCAAGATAGGCCAATATAGATAGATATTATTGATAATTCATTTTTTAGATTGTGGAGGTCATCACGGTGTTATAAAACAATGTTTTTATAGTTTAATTTAAGAAATTCATTTTATATTCATCAGAGACTTAACAACATCTTGACGATGTGAACATATTTTGTTTTGGAAAATTTAAATTTTGTATTATATGTTGTAAAACTTGAAAACATAGATTGCATGTAAATTGTTATATAATGCTCCAAGATCCAATATTCTTCGCTAATAACTTACAAATATTTATTTTTATGAAGGAAATTAAAAAATAAAAATAAAAATCATTGTTTATTGGATTCCAAATATATTGCTGTGATATTAATTTTTGTAATACATATACAATTAAAACTTTAGATTACAAGTCCATTGCGTTGCCAATTTCAATAAGTATTTATAACAATTTTCCATGTTAATTGTTTTCTACCATAAATGGCCTTCCACAATCACCTATGGATGACGTTGCTAGTTGATATAATGGCAAAATTGAAATTATTGATAAAGCTTTATCTTTTTAGGAAAGTGCAAGTGGGAGATGTAAATTAAAAATCAGTTTATGATGTGGCAAAAGAGCTTTGGACCAGGATGTGAACATCCAAAAAGAGATCATAATTACTTTGCAATGTTTTCCATTATTCACCGGTTGTACACCAGAAATGGGAGCTTTGAAACAGAGTGCGGAAATCCACTAAAATATAAATGAAAACAAATAATATTGATAGGATGTTGTTACACCTTAAGGCGTGTGGAAATGAGATTTACCAGCCATTGTCTCCGACTCATTTTCTCGGCAATTTGAATGGCAGCTCTGAGAAGAACGACATGATAAGTGTCATGCCCACAAATATAATGTTCCCTGTGCTTAGAACTAAGAAAACTATCTTTCTTTCGTTAGAATCGAGAAAATCATATTTTCTTCCATAACAATTTTAACGTAATTTATTTGTTGCTGTTTTTTATTCCCTGGGGAGTGGTAAACACATTTTTTAATTTTATTTCTTTGTTATGTTGTTTTGTCATTCTGGAAAACACGGTATTTTTTTGAATCACCTACTCCGGTTGGATTCTAATACCCAAATACCGCCTCAGATTATACAAATGCCAACGTCTGGACCACCGTTGATTTGTTCGATTTTGTATATGATTCTTAACAGTTTAGTTTCCTTATAACCTTTGGATCGAGTCTATTTTCATTCCAGCTCACGATTTGTACATGTTCCTGTTATAATTGAGATTTTTACATACCAGGGAAAAGTTACAGCGGTAATTCCTTTGCGTATAACTACTTAAACTGAAACATTTTTTTGTTTTTATATGCATCATACGAAAATGGTTTTCCACATTTTCTTCTGTATTTATTGTTCAAATATTGTTTACCTTTGTCCGGGAATGCATGTCACTAAATACCAACTAGCAATTGCACATGAGTTGCAAATTATGTCGGAGAGGATAACAATGTTAAGTTTGTTGGAGTTGTAATTTACAGCGAAGTGTATGCAAACTTAAAAATTAAACAAAAAATTCTAGAAATTGAGAATAATCAAGCACATGACATATTATTATAGTGCAAGCTTATTTTTTTAGATTGTTTCATTTTGCTTCACCAATAATCTCCACAAGAACATTCTCCCTATATTCCTATGTGATCTATAGGAATCAAGCAAACACTTCCACATAACACCCACGGGTTCATGTGGAATTTAGATCTACACTGCCAATTGCATTATGCATATCTTGTAATCGACGATATCCATGAAACCACTGTTTTTAGGCATTTTATCAAATAGTTCACGTGCCTTGCACTACAACATATTAGATCTTTTACCACAATTTTTCAACAATATTTTTGTGGTTATATAGTATTCCAAAAAATAAAATTGTGGCATTAGAAGTGTAGAAAATCCACATTTGGATATATTATTGTAGATTTTCAACAATTCATAATAATGTGGATGGTCCACAATTAATAAAATTTATAGCTAATCTCCAATTTTTAATTGTACATTGTCCACATTTTGTGATTTTGTAACATTTCTACAAATTTTGTGTTTGTTAGTATTCCACAAATTTTACCAAAATGTTGTTTTTCTATAGATTCAATCTTTGTAGAAATTCCACAATTTAAAATTTTGTAACTCTCATCAACGTTATATTTGTAGAAATTTCAACAATTATTTTCTACAATTGTCTTTACCACATAAAACTTGTAGGTGGAAGCTACAATTTGATTGCCACAATAATTAATTGTGAAATTATCTTTTAAAAAATGTAGAAAAGTTACTATTAACAACCAATTTAACATTAATTTAAATAATTCTTTATGTGGATTGTCTACATTTAAAACACACACACAAATATAATTTTATTATCAATTCTCATTTCTAAAAAAATAAAATTATTTTTAAATATTAAATAATATATTATAAATGAATGCTTAGAATTCATATTAAATGATCTAAATAAAACTATTTTTAGTTTTTTTAGTTTTTTTAGTTTCTAGAGAGACATCTTGATGCATTCCCAGAATGTGTTTGAGTGGGCCCATCTTACGGGCTATGAGATTGGAATGCCCAGCTACAATCCACCACACCCTCATCACCCCTAAATAATATTTTTTTATATATATTATTCACAATATTTTTAATATATTCAAAGTGTTGTACCATCCATTTCATGCCTACAATGCCATGGGTGCCATTTGATTCATTCAAAAGCATGTATATCTATTATTCAAGTATTCTGAGTACAAGCCTACCATTATCATATTTTCTTACAACATGCAGCTATTTGCTAGCTTCTGTAGAGTAAAGAATGTCCAATGTTTAGCTAGAAGCACCATAGATTGTCTACTTTAGTCTTCCCTTTCACACCTATGATTCCTCCAATTAAAGAGCCTTATTTGAAGAAGAATATGGTTCTTCCACGAAATGGGTTCACGAAGGACATTGTAATTAGAGTGATAATTCATTGGACATGATCATATGGCTAAAGATCTCGTCCATTTATAGACATCACAATGGTTCACCAACCTGTCAATTACAAGGGCATATGTCAACCTTCCCTCGACTTCAATTCTTAAACTATAACAAAAAAATAGAGAAATAACATTAGATGATATTAGTACTGGAGATCCGACCTTATCACATTCATATATCTAAATCTTAACCCAAAAATGATTTAAATTACAAGTTCCTCTGTAGCTTTTTATTCTCAACTTTCAGATTAGTCTCCCATCTCCAGACCAAGCTTTACATAGATTTAGCTTCTAATAGTTTGAAAAGGTGCTTAGCATGCAAATGACATCCTAAAAATAATGAACACAAGAGATTATCAATTGGAAAGGAATTCAGCAACACGAATTCAATATGAGATGATAACATTAGTATTAAATCTCCACTGTGAACGCAAAAAATTGTACAATAATAACCGAATGGAGATTCAATTATTATAAAACCTTGTTGCAGATACATGAAAAATTTATACAATGATAACTAGCAAAGAAATTCTTCCCTGAAACTGTATGTTAAATGGCTCGGCTCTCTCCTTTTAATGAGCTCCGGAAGCATGCAAAGCATTTTCAATTTTTAAAACATAGAAGGATCTAAACATTCAAATGAAATCAAATCTGTATTAATTCTTATCTATAGATATTTTCTGATTTAAAAAAAAAACTGAATAGCATAAATAACGGATTTTTTTGGGGTAATCAATACCATAAATCATGGTCCAGAATATAGAGCGGAACATTACTTGTAGTTTCAGTTACATTCTATTAATAGCATAACAATTTTTTATTGGATGACTATGCATCTTAATAAAATAAAAAAGTAAAAACAATTAAAATATATAATAGCTACGTATTAAACTAAGAAACATTGAAATTGAAAAAGAAAATTCGAAATTAGTTTTATTTTTAAAATTTTAATTAATCTTTGAAAATATAATTTATTGACCGAAGAGAAACTATGTTTAGATATTATTGATATATTATATGAAGGATTTTTATATAATGTGCAAAATTTTAAATTACCTTTATTTATATAATATATAATTTTATTTTGAGAATTAATTTGGAATTTTTATATTATTTTAGTGTTATATTTTGTCATTTGAAATTTTATGGAAAATCTATTTATATTATAGAAAATTTATAGCATGATATTTTATTGTTTTCAAAAATGTAGATTTTCCACATAGATCTTTTTGAGATGTTGGTTTTCTACAAATTTAATATTTATAAAATCAATTGTGGAACATCTATACAATATAAAAACAATGAACTAATTATAGATATATTACAATTGTAGAATAACCTTGTTTTTTGTGTTGATAATTTAATATTAGTCATAGTGATGTATTTGGTAGTACTATTTCAAAACATTTATTGTGTAATCTTATAAACACTAATGTTTTTAAATAATATTTGTAATTTATGCTATAATAAATTTATATTTTTATACTATTATGTTTCAGACTATTCTAATTTTAATTTTCTATGTGTTTCATAAAATATGTAAATATAAGAGTTTTATAGATAATATGACATTTTAAAATTATTTAATATTGAATTTCAATAATAATATAACTTTATATTAGTTGTTTCAAAATATACATTTTAAAGTGTAATCATGTTGCAGATAAAATTTTAGTATAAATTTAAATTTTATTTTCTAAAAAAATGTAGATTTTCTATAAGGAACGGTTGGATATGTGATTTCTATATGAAATATTATTAATGTATGTAAATTGTGGAACATCCACAATATTTCAAAATGAATAAATAAAAATTTATAGAGATGCTACAAGTATTCTACAATTCTTCGAAATTGTGGCAATTTTGTGGAATAATTGTGGTAAAAAAGACTTGTTTGTTGTAGTGTTGTGTAATGTTACACATTTTACATAACTACCAGAGCATTTACAACTACAACATCTACTAAAATGTATCTATCTTTTATGCTTTGATGGATGCCCACACCTTGTTCAGAGCAGCCGTATTTTCGCACGAGGTTGGGAGTATCTTGATAATCAGTAAATTGAAATGGTTAGAGACAATTTTGTTGCATACAAATGAATCAATGATTGTCTCTCGAGAAAACCCATGTCTTTTGTTGATTGGCATAATCATATTCCATGAGAATCTATCTCGGTCTTTCATTTGGTCAAACACTTTACGAGAACCTAACAATCTTCCACACTTAACATACATGTAAATACATAGATATTTTCACAAATAGGACAATTTAAAATAAACAATCTTTTTACTGCGTAAATTACTTCAATAGGCGTCGAATTTGGAGTAAGAGATGATGAGAATCGGGGGAGATGGGGGCTAATCAAGGTTGGTGCTCCATAAGATGGTGGCATTCTAGCGATATTAGGAGATGATGGAGCTAGTGTCCCTACCGACGTTGGAGTTTTTAGGCATGGTGTGAATCTTTTGGAGCTGGGAAAATTGGTGTTGGAGATGGTTCGGTGGATATGCAAAAAGAGGTGATGTTGATAATGAGCTTAAGGAAGGAGGTGAGTCAATAGGAGGGGGTGGACTTATGGGATTTGATGGAGGTTTTTGCGGGTGTGGGAGTGGTGTTATGTTTGTGGAGCCTATTTTCATGTTAGAGTGTGGTACACCTTCTATGTGTTACACTCGGGTATTTTTATGGCGGTCCTGCTCGCCGGTGAGTGGGTCAGGGGGGTTGAGGGGTGAAGCCCCCAATCGAAGGGGGTTCAGGGGCGAAGCCCCGAAGAAAATTTTCATGGGTGGTTTATTAACCCATGGGTAATGGGTAACCGTTATGGGCTGTTTTTGGGCCCATGGTTTTTCGGTACCCATTGTTTTGTAAAACTGCCTCTTCGGCTACCCATAGGTTTATGGGACGGTTTTGTTTTTTCCCATTGTTTGATACCCATGGTTTTGTAAAACTGCTTAAGCAGTTGTCTATTTATATGGTCTTATGCATATGATAGATAGACAAGCAAATGTATTGCAAATGTGTTTTGAATTTGGGTGTGAATTCTATAGAGTTTGTTGAGCATAGCTCCAAACGGATCTGGGTATTGTATTGAGAGAGTGGAGGCTTGTAATAAAATCTGAGCAAGTGATTCTTGGTGGACATAGCCCAAATTGGGTGAACCACGTTAAATCTTGTCTCTCTGTGTTGTGTTTTTTATTATGCACTTTTATTTGAGATCTGTAATATTTTCTACATAGTAGTTTCTCTTGTTGTGATTACGTAAGGGATTATTCTCGCATATTTTATCTCTTATTTCCTAATAAGTGGAAGGTTTAACCGATGGGGTAGGGGAATGTGGAAAGGGTTTAGGTGGTTACGCTGAGTGGGTGGTGTGGAGTGTTAGCAAGAGGAGGTGGTGATTGAGCATGAGGAGTGTATTTTGCGGGAGGCGACGGTGATTGATCGGGGGTGGCGCATTTATAGGAGGTGGCGGTGATTGAGTAGGGGTGGTGCATTTGTAGAAGGTGATCAAGATTGAGTAGGAGGAGGAAGAATTACAAGATCTTGAGGAGGAGAAGTGAGAGGTGGGGTGGAATAATTTGATGGTAGAGGAGGAGAGGAAGTAGCTAGAGGAGAAACATGATGTGGATACGTAAGATTGGTTCAAGGAGGTGGAGGGGAGACAAGATCGGTGGTGGGAATGATGGTTGGATCTGTTGTGGCGAGGGAGTGAAACTATTTCCAAGAGATGATCCATTACTAGAAGGACTGAATGCATTTGTGCTAGAAGGTGAATCACTACTAAAAGTAGCAAGGGATGGAGTATGTGCATGCATACTACTGTTAATGTTTTTTTACAAATCTCCTGAACCCCACAATTTATTTTTGTAGAAATTTTTAGAACCCCGTTATAGCAAATAAAAACATAAGAACCAATCAGGCTAACACTCAAAGAAAATTATGAAAACCTAATCCATACATACTAACAAAATTGAT
This sequence comes from Taxus wallichiana var. yunnanensis, assembly GCA_018340775.1. Taxonomy (NCBI): domain Eukaryota; kingdom Viridiplantae; phylum Streptophyta; class Pinopsida; order Cupressales; family Taxaceae; genus Taxus; species Taxus wallichiana. Next base: position 68,215,598 of record CM031237.1, on the reverse strand, counting down.
CTTATTCGAGATCGCCAATCCAAATCTGTCACAAACTGCAATACTTCAAATCACCCACAATTTCCATCAATCTAAATCCCCTTACAAAAACAATTTTACGCAATCCCCAAAATAAATAGCTTCTTTTCCAATCCCAAAGTGTCCAAAACTTGCATTTCTTTCATTCTATGAGGTTAATGTTATCCATTTTTACCCCTTGCAAAAATGGATAACTCGGGAGAAATTGAACCTAGGAATTTGATTGGTATTTCAATGGAGAACCTAGAGTTTTAGGTAAATTTCTATGTTTTTGGACACTTGCAGTTGATTTGGAAGCATTTGGGGGTCATTTGGTGCAATTTCCCCTCTTTTGGGATCCGTACTTGGTCAATTTGAGTTTAAAATGGATAAAATTGGATAAAATTAGCTTTTGGGTACTTCAATCTATTTTTCCCTAACTCCCTATCCAAGAAAAGTCTAAGGAGTTAGTGAAAAAATTGGGAAAATTGGATTTGGGGTCAAAACCAGTGTTGTGCATCTAATGTAGGTCTTAGAGGTACAAGGTCTTGAGTTCCTTGAGCTCCCTGGGTGGCTGAATTTTTTGCATTACATTGGTTGGAAGGTGGATCCTTTATATTGTGGAGGTTGGGGGAGTTTCAGGCACAAAGGGCCCATGAGGACAAGTTCTCAGTATGGCGTCAGGTTCTACAATGCAAAGGGCATGGGTGTGGACATTTGGTGTGGGTTAAGAAAATGGTACTGGACCTAGAGGGCCCAGCGGAATGGGGCGTTGGTGCCTACAAAGAGCCATGTGTCTCCATTGCAAAGGGTGAGTCAAAAGGGTAGCTAGGCAAGCTCAAAAATGAGTTAGAGATGGGGCAGCAGTGTAGTGTGGGTCGACAAAGCCCACGGGGTACTAAGGACTGCATGGAACTTGTTCTCTGCAAGAACAAGTTCCCCATGGAGAAGGAAATGCTGATGGCTGATGGGAAGGAGAGCGAGCCAAAGGAGGAGCTTGATGAGCTAACTAAGCTTGCTGAGTTAGCAAAGCATTGAGCCAGAGTTATAAGGTGTGGGGAGTTCGGGCATTTTGGGCCCTAAGGGAACTCAAGTCCTAGTACCCCACCAAGCTTAGTTTCCTGCAGCCCCCTTTTATTCACAAAAAAATGGAGGCTAAACAATTATGGACTATGGGAGAAAATAGGAACAAGGCCGAAAAACCGAGAAATGAACTCCACAACCCCCTGAAACCCGCATGGTGATATCTCTCTCCACACTTATCCATTTTTTTATAAAATTTGTATCATTGAAATCATAATTTTTTCCTCTACCTCATGAAACAATAAAAATTGGAGTTAGGTGGAATAGATGAGAGAAAAATAAGGAAAAATCCCAGTGCAAATCATCACATCCTAAGCAAGGAAAAATGGTATTAATGGAGACAAGGTGGTGAGTTTCTTCTTCCATAAGGCAATGTAATGGGTCGTTGTATTCTTCCAATAATTTAACTAATAGATTAATCTACTAGTGTCATTATCAAACCAGGGTTGTGTCCTAGGCTGTATGCAATGGAGCCCTATGTAGCCAGTTATACTATTGGGTCTTTTATTGGGGGTTTCTGTTAGATCTTTCTGAATTTGCTACTAATCTACGAAAACTCAATGTAAATCTATGGAATTAAGTTATTGTGATAAAATGAATTTTGAAAGTTGTACTTCTAACTCAAATGGAAATGTGCACATGGAATTTACATAATAGAATTGAAATTACACACTCATAATTAAAACTTGCAGTAAAAGTAAAAGCACACACTAACTAGAATTTGCATAAGAGGAAACACACATTTTGAATGGAAATTTCAATAAGGAAAATAAACACACTTGAATAGAAATTACATGAAACACATTGAAATAGAAATTGTAGTAAAGGAACTGAGTGATTATGACTTATCAGAAAACCAGATGCGTACGCAAATGTAAACAACCTCATGTCTCCTCGGTCAAGTGGGCCCTTGCTCTTCCTTGAGACAGAGGAAATCTTAATAGCTCAAGATTCTCAAAATGATATCTCCTTATATTAATTCAAATAAGTTCCATGACATATTCAGTGTGGAAAGGAAAAGTACTAAATGCAACAAGCTATATCGCATATTATAAATATTACCAACTACTACATTTTTCTTCAAGGAGGTGTCTTTATATAGACATAGGTGGTTACAGATATGCCAAAATTACCGGCACTAATGTCTTCCACTAAAAGATTGATCAAGACTCATAAATTCCTATAGGACTGCTAGAAACAAGACCCATACTTATAGGCCGATAGATGGAAAAAGTCTTCCACTTCGAACTCCAACTCCAAACTCGGGGCTCCTTAATTGCATTGGCAATAAATGTTCATTATTTTCCTACACACATCACCACATTTCTCTCACGAAGGCAGTTAGTAGGAATTTATATGGTTAATCAGGTTGCATGAGAAAAAGAAAGGAAAATGCATTAAAATCACTAAGATATACCTATACAAAGCATCCCCATGCATTAGCAAATCATGTTTAAATGAAAAATTATCAATCATATGAATGATATAAATAAGCCAAATAATGTACTCATCATAGAGTACATTGGGGATGAGTTTTGTAAGTGCCCATGCCTTTTTCAGTAAGGGGTTAATGAATGTTTTTGGTGGTTGGGAGAAAAATATGAGTTTCTTTTCTATCATCAATTCTATATATTGTAAACTCTTCTCATTATTTTGGGACGTGGCAAAACTCATGCAAAAAAATTTCTCAATTCCATTGAGTTGTAAGCCTTCACATGGGCATATAAAATGTATTATTGCCTCTATTTTTCAGATGTAATGGATTGTGCAACTATTATGGAGCAATAAAATTTGTTTTTTGGTGTTCTCTCAACCCTTGCATTTATTTTCTTGCATCTCCTTGCCTCTCTATTATTATTTCATTTATTATGTGCATGTCTCTCTTCATTTGTAGGTATTTGTTGTTATGTTTCATGGAGATTAGATGGTGGATAAAACCTTGGCTTGTATTGCATTTGTTCTAGCCTTTCCATTTCCTTCTTTATCTCCCTGGTCCCTTGGAATTGGTAGATTAGGAGTAGTTTAGTGCTAGGATTAGGAAGAGGAACCAACCTTCTCTTAAGGTCCATCTCAAGTATGCAAGTCTTACTGAACTTGAGAATGGTCCCATGTTACCCAGTTCCATTGATAGTTCATGCACACACACACATGACAAATCGAGGGTGTTGTAATTTGGTGATAACAGATTAATCAAATTGTTTCCATCAGCATTACCCAATTGAAGTCATGTAGACCAAAGGGCTTTAGCCTATTCCATTAAACTCAAAAACTTCTAGTAATTCTTTATCTTACAAAAAACTGACAAGAGATTTTCTATTTTCTGACTATATTCCTTCCACTTGTTACTTCTAAAAACACCCCCACTTGAAAGAAAAATAAAGTACAAAAATGTCCAGCCTAATTAGTTGGTGAGAAAAAATATGTATATAACTACTCCAAATAACGAGAAACATCCATTATTGCTACTTCATTACAAAACAAAATTGGAAAACATGAAATCCATTAACTTAATAGATCTATAAGCCAAAAGAGACCATTAAGAACACATGTGATCTCAAAAACCTTCCGGTACCACACATGTTTAAGGATCAAATGGATTTAACAAATAAAGCATGGCAGAAAGGTGGTCTATGTAATATCTATATTAGAATGGCAAAGTGAGATATTTCCCCACTATAAATGTTAGAGGAAATCGAAACAACCCCAACAACAAGGCAACTATAATTTTTTTGAGAAAAGTTAGCATAATAAATGTTTGACACATACCTCAAATATATATATATATATATATATATATATATATATATATATATATATAATGGTGGTAGGGAAAAATTCAGCTGAAAATAGTCATCGGATTTGACACTTTCCAGCAAGGGCATCTTCAAAGGTGGACGCCTTTAGTGAACTAGAAATTGCACGTGGAAAGTATGATGGAAATGTCAAAGGAATGCGGTGAGTAAAATTAAGTGGAATGTTTAAGGGGAACGACAACTGAGGAATGAAGGGGATCATCATGCTAGGTGGAGGGGTGGAAAAGTTGGGGAATAATGGAGGAGGGATGATAGTGGAAAGTGGATGCTTGTTAAAGCGTAGATATATATATTTTATGTTGGAGAAGAGGATGAAAATGAACTTATATGTGTGTGCAATCCATGTTTCACTACAAGTAGTAGAGATTAAAATAAAAGAAATGGTTGGTTAATTGTGATCGAAGAATTTAATGTTTTATACATATATATTGTTTAGGGAAACATATATGCTTTTTATGTGATGGAATGTCAATGCGCAGACCATTTTAAGTGGTGTTTGTTTGTGGTTGGCTCTGGAAATATGTGGAATGGGAACATGGTAAGGGTTAATAGCATCCCAAGGAGGACCTATGTACTTTTCAAATTTCATGATGACAAAAGAAGGAAGATTTTTCATGGTAGTAGAAACATTGAGGACCATGTTGACAAATTGTGCCTATTGAACCATTAACAATGCTAACTTCAACACATGAATTGGGTGTAAGCATTTATTTTTGAAATCAAAACTTTGTATTCCAATTATTCGTCATTAGAATGAAGAGAGTTACATTACCTAATGAGTTGTGTGCAATGAAGGGGCCACTAGTGTAGTGACCACTTCCCTTCGACTTCTTTTTGTTTTTTTGTTTTTGAGACCGATTACTTCACTATGGATTATTATGACCTTTTGTTTTAGCATGCTAGTATATATCATTGACATGGGACTATTATTGATTTGATATTTATATGATGCATATGGTTTCTTGGTGGACATTTGATGATGATATTTGTATACTTTTTGACAGGATATTTATCTTAATTCGACATGGGATATATCTAATCATATTGAGTAGAACTTGATAATTTGACTAATGTGATGATCGTTTTGATATAAATGAAATGTGGAATAAGAATGTGCTAGAAAGTGTTAAGTGATATCGTACTTGCATAGATGATAGTAAATCAGGTGTTGATTATTTTAGATTATATTGTATATTTGGCATGAATGTTTTAATGAATGCTGTGCAACAAAGCCGAAGGAGGTATTTTCTGCTCTCGGGTATATTATATTCACAACAAAATTGGGGAGTGGAGACCAACCACATCGGAATTTGAGAAGAATCCAGCTAAGGTCACCATGGCAACAAGTAATTGTGTGTGTGTTAGAATTATCTGATAAAGGGAAAATTGTGACCTAGGGATCATGTGTTGTTTTGTTTTAATTTTTCCCTTTTTGTTTTATGTTAGTATGTGTTGCTCTTAGTAAGTGAAATTTTTACTTATGTTATTATTCATATTTCTTGGATTTGAGTTTACCCCCTTGTTAGCCATGGGTTGTAGTGGGTTAATTAAGTTAATTTGAGATTGTCCTAAACTAATTCAAAGATGTGACCAAAGAAAGTTCATTTATTAGGATTTGATTTACTTGGGATTTTGTGTGGATTGATGTGTGTGTTTGAGTTTGAGTGTAGCACACTCTACCCCACATGGGAAACTCGAATTTAGCCTTGGAGGCCAAATTTCAAAGCTTGTGGGACAAGTCAAACTTGTCCCACACCTCTTAAAACCCCATGCCAACCCTACCTATGGGTTGGAAGGCCAAATTTAGGGTCTTTTAGGTGTTTTGGGGGTATAAAAGGGTAAAAATATTAATTGCACTTCCTTTCAAATTTAATTTTATCCTTTCGGGGAGTAGGCTTAGTTGGAGTGTGTAAGGTGCTTGCTTTTCTTTCAACCACCTAATAATGGTGCATTGGAATTTGATGTTGACCAAATGATGTGGAGTGGAGGGAAAAGGAGGTGGCATCCTACTTGGAGCCACATCATCCCTCCCTCTCTTTTCTCTATTTATTGGAGCCTCTTGTTTGTTTTGGGGGTTGGAATTTTTCATGTTTTAGTCTCTTTTGTATTTTGGAGAGGAGAGTATTTGGAAGGAGCTTGTGAATTTTTGGAGCTTGTGGATGCTTGTGAGAACTTTGTTGGAGCTTGTGGATGCTTGCTTGATCCTTGGAGGGATTTGAGACTTCATATTTGGAGCAAGCTCTACCATGGAAAGGTAGGAGCTTCCCCTTTGTTGCATTATGTTTCTTTTGTCATATGAATGTATTTTTATGTTGTGTTGAATGTTGTTGTTTGAAATGCTTGTTGGGAATGGGTGGAATGCCTAAGTTGGGAGTGAGAGGAGACTATGGGGAGCTTAATTGAGGGAGGCATAAGAGATCATGTGCTTGAGGAGGGAGCTTGGGTTGGGTGTCCACCTTGTAAGAGAAATGCTTGCATTTCTTCTTGTTTTACTTTGAGGGAGGCATTTGAGGGAGGCATAAGAGTGAATGGAGGGATAAGGGGTACTTGAGGGAGGCATAAGAGTTGTTAGGGGTATTGTGTTTGCATTGGAGACTTTTAGGTGGCACCCATTTCCATTGGGAGGCATAAGTGGCCTCCCATATGTCTTACTCTTGTGGCTTTCTTGGTAAGCCTTGTGACTTGTTGTTGTGATTGTTTTCCCTCTTGTTGTGTTGTTGTTTCTCTTGTTTTGAAGGATTATGGAATGCATGTGAAATGTTATGTTTAGTTATGTGGAAGCTTGTAGTTGCCATGAGTTGGATTATCTCTCATTGTGATGTGGTTGGGGCTCGGGGGCTAATGGAGAGGATGGCTTCTCTTCTCCATTGGGTATTTGGTTGGGAGGAGAGCGTTGCCTCTCCCCTTATTTTGTTGTGAATCGAGCAAACTATGGAGGAGCCACCTTGTTGATATTTGGAGCATTGGTACCTTGTTGTTGACAATGTGAAACCACCATGTACTTTACCCACCTTGAGTGGAGGAAAAATGTAATATTGCTTTGTATTTTAGCTTCCATTATTGTAAATTTGTTTCCACATGAAGTAGAAAGTGTTATAACAAAATGTTGAAGGAAAGTAGTTTTTAAACTTCGTTAGTAAGCTTGTAATGGAGATGGAATCAAAAGTTGAAAGAAATAAAATCTAATTACTCTCCTTCTTACTTGGCTTAGAACCTCATATGAGGATGTTGGTTGTTGTATTGTAGTAATTATTACTCTAAAGCTTATTGGAAAGGTTGTTGAAATTTTTTGTGGAATGTTGGAAGAAAATTACAAAAGAAACTATATTAAATTTTTGTTTTGTTACTTGAAAGTGATGTATTGAAAAGGTTGGAAACATAGTGCATTATCTCTTACTTTGTTGAAGAAAAAAAAAAAAAAAAACTTAAGTTTTAGATAGTTGTAAATATGTCAATTAAGAAATCTATGCTCTAGCTCTATCAAGTTTTTCTTTCTTCATTTATGAATCTATTACAAAATTATTTGCAAATTAATAAAGAAAAAAAAAAACTGATATTTTAAATATAATTCATATTACAGTAATATTAAACTTAATGGAACTACTATTAGTAAATTGTAATATGCCAAGATACTAATTATATTCTTACATATTAACCAGGTATACTAATAAGTATATATACACTTAAAAACAAAACCTACGTATGAACTGTCCATTTAATTGCGAAGCAAAATTGTACTCCATGAAATTTTTTTATATGAAACAGATCCGCCTCTTTGTGACCCTCCACCACGAGCTTCACTGTAAAACATGCGAGGTCTCATTAGAGAATCCTGTGATAAATTTCTGGTCTTCGGGTAACACTCTCACTGTCCCTCAGTCGTTTTGGGAGAAGAAAAATAATATCTAGAAGGCGAATCCCGAATTTTGAGAATGCATTCAATATCGAATGATAACAACATTATTATCAAGTCATATTAAATATTACTTATTATCAAGTAAGGAAAATAAGGATCGGGAGGCTTTGTTTTGTAGAGGCAGCAATGGAGATTTCTTGTGCAACTAAAACTACAAATATTAACAATAATTCTCCTACCTCCATTATTTTTCCCCAAATTTTAAACCATTTTAGCCTCGAGATGTAATAGATGCGATGGGAGAGCCCCATTGCAAATTAATTAAACAGTTGTTTAAGCTCTATGGAAACGTCCTCCCATTTCTCTTTAAGCGTCTTAACTAAAAACCATTATCCGATACTAAACAGAGATAACAACATAGCCATTTGGACAGTTTGTTTGCTTTGCACGCACGCTACTGTCCGCCCCTCCGGTGGGATCGTGGACTCCCACCAAGCTTACACCTTGCAGCACCCAATGAAAGTGATGGTAATTCACCGCTAAGCCCACTGTAACCTCATACACTCTGAAATGCTCTTAAATGCAAAACAAATGGGGCTTCATGATTATTCTGATATGAAACGGATCCACCGCTGTGAGATTCCCTCCTACTCTATACAAACTCAAGCCTTTTCTGTGATTTCTCCAAGTTTTTTTTGATAGTATCCGCTGCTTACCAAGTGCAACATTTTACACGGCTGCCCCCACCAGTCAAACTGAACCTACCACCTCCTTTCACGCGGCCAGGGCGGGGCTAGGCTAGCAGGCCGACTTAATAGGTAGAAGATTTTGCAAATCTTGGGGAAATAATTAAGGCACGCGGCCAACAAGAGAGTAGGTTGCACGCCAAAGGATGAGGGAGTAAATTGCTGGCAGGTGGCCATTATAGCCACCCACCTCCACCGTTTTCTTTTCAAACCAAAATTTGAATGCCTTCCCACCGATAATACTTATGTTCCTTTTGTCACATTCCAAATTTTTGTAATTTTTGGTTATATTTATAGATCACTTAAAATTTAGAAATTTGGTTATATTTATATATCTTTGGTTTCTCTTATCATGGAGGTGGGGATTCCACATGAAATACCCATACGAAGAGTTAAATAATTTCAAGTTTTGGTAACATCTCTCGATTGTCTTTTAAAGTTATAAATATTCCTCTATAAATGTGAGAGGAAGTTTATTTTATTAGATGGAATCGAATAGGTATATCACGGTGGCATCAGGTTTTAACCCTTGGTTGTTGAGGTTGGGTAATTATGCAATCGCCATGGGCATAGTTGTGCATTCGATCCTACTATTAATCTCTTGGAATTTTTTTAGGTTTTGAGATGAGCCATTTTACATCTAGAACAAACGTAATTTCTCCCTCCTTTATATTCGTTTGTAAAATTGCGATCATGACCCCTTGGATAATAACTAGCTCATGACTTCGAACTTTGGCGACAACGCTAGTGCCAAGAGGCACTTTAGGGAGGCTCTTAGTGACCTAGCTAGATTCTTTTTCCAGCGTCTAGTCCTTGACACAATAGCAAAGAGACCAGATTCAAATGTTCAAAGCAATTATAAATTTGTTCTCTTAAATCTTGATCCTCTTACACCTTAAAAAAAAATTCACATTTTCGGGTTGATTGTTTGTGGCACATCGTCGTCGTCGTCGTCGTAGCGTCGTTTGTCTTTTACAGCGTTATATTTTGGTATCAGAGCCAGGGGTTCGAAGCTTGGACCCTTGGGCACATGCAGAAAATGTGAAACAGGAACACTTAACTTAGTGCAGAACATTATTCTTTTAAAATATAAAACCACAATGTTGATAATTATAGTAAAAAACAAATTTAGAAAACTAGCACAAGACCTAGAATGATGAACTAACTTTCGACTTGATCTGTGCAAGAGGCGCAGATTGGGCGAGGGGTCTCTTCATATAGACCTAGACATACCACCGCCAGAGTAGGCCATAGCAGCTCTTCTACCTCAGATCTTGCAGACACTCCAGGATGTCAATGCCGCTATACGCGGAGAACCGTTGGGAGGACGACTTGCTAGACATAGTTTGGAGCCATCGGTAGATGCCGGGCATCCCTCGACACGGCGAGGAGCACAGGGGAAGAGAAATTCCATGCGGAGTCGGCTAGGGCAGAGTCACCACATAGAGGACATGGGGACAGGATCTCAAGACATAGGGACAGTCTCGGAGCCCTAGGCGGGAGGGAGGAGCATTGAGATAGACCTAGGATTCGTCATACATCAGCCAGACCATATCAGGGAGATCCTGAAGCTACGACCATCTCACTATTCGGGTGATACAGGTGGTTTTCAGGTAGAGGCCTAGTTGGTGAGCTTGAGCGGATGCTTCAAGCTCTGCCCTTGTACTAGCAACACGAAAGCTCGTGTTGCAATCCATCTTCTGAAGGATGGAGCAGGAGTCTGGTGGAGGACCGAGGAGCAGAAGCTCCATGTTGACTCGGAGACGATTACCTGGGAGCTGTTTGAGGAGCATTTTAGGAGTAGGTATTTACCCAGGAGATTTATACAGCAGCGGATAGACGAGTTTCATGACCTCGTCAGGCATCGATGATAGTAGTAGAATACGAGAGTCGATTTCTAGACCTACTCCAGTACGTTGACTATATGCAGGATGAGCAAGTATGGATTCATAGGTTCATCCGAGGCTTGAACTTGGATTTAGGTGGCGCAATGTGCATTCACTACCCACAGACATTAGCAGAGGCCGTGGAGAAGGCCTATATTGCAGAGGAGACACGGGGGAAGACAACAGGCTAGAGACAGAGTTCGGAGCCGTATCCAGCAGATGCAGGATAGTAGGTCGAAGGGGTCAATTCCTCCTCCATGGAGTGGACAGAGTTCAGGGCAAGCTTCATTCAGGCCACCACAATAGAAGCAATGCAGACCCGCCCACCTTACCGACCTCCTCAGAGATTTGATGCACAGAGAGGACGTAGTATGGGGCCTCCTCCTAGGGGTCCCATCAGGACACAGGGTGCACCGAGAGCTCAATTACAGGAGCTCGTCAGCAGAGACCTCAGCAGTCCATAGCCGGATCGTCAGGATCTGTATCTCAGTCATCTAGAGTACCAGCTGGAGCTGCTTCCCACTGGAGAGGACCAGCAAAGTTGTTATGGTTGTGGTGTTGTTGGACATCATTGGAGAGATTGCCCATAGAACCCTAACAAGGGTAAGATGCAGAGCTCAGAGCCTACTATTGGAGATATGGCACGGAGTCATCGGATCTACGCAGTGGTCGAGAACCGCCAGGCTGAGCACCAGAGTACTGTGATTGAGACGACAGGTAGTGTTGGTGGTATTTCCACCTCTATATTATTTGATTCTGGTTCTTCTGATTCTTTTATTGCACCATCCTTAGTAGAGCATTGTAGGCTGGTGGCAGTTAGGTAGGGCCGTAGTTGGGATGTTGAGATGGCTTCTGGAGCCAAAATTTCTGTAGACTCCTTAGTCAAGGAGTGTGTAGTGGATTTGGGACCCTTCACCACTACTTCTGATCTTTGGATCCTTCCATTAGGATCTTATGGCATCATTTTAGGCATGGATTGGTTGTCCGCTCACAGAGCTAGAGTGGATTGTTACCACAAGACTATTGCTTGCATAGATGATCTTTGAGGAGAGTCAGCGATATCAGGAGTTAGGAGGGCTATATCCATTCGCACCATCTCCACTATGCAGCTTAAGCGGTGTGCGCGACAGGGTTGTCAGATGTTTGCTATTACGGTTAGTGACAGATCAGAGGATGAGTCGAGAGGACCTTCCCTCGATGATCATCCCATCTTATCAGAGTTTTCCGATGTGTTCCTAGGGGAGCTACCGGGATTACCTCCCCCACGTGAGATTGACTTCCATATAGATCTAGTTCCAGGCACAGAGCCTATCTCACGAGCACCCTATCGGATGACTACTCCTGAGTTATGTGAGCTAAAGTTGCAGCTTGAGGACCTTCTGAAGAAAGGCCTAATCCGTCCTAGTGTATCCCCTTGGGGTGCACCAGTCATCTTCGTGAAGAAGAAGGATGGATCTCTTCGGTTGTGTATTGACTACCGTCAGCTGAATAAAGTAATGATCAAGAATCGTTACCCCCTTCCACGCATTGATGATTTATTTGATCAGATGAAGGGGGCTACAATTTTCTCTAAGATAGATCTTAAGTTAGGATACCATCAACTCGGGATCGCAGAGAGATATTCACAAGACGAGCTTTCGCACGAGATATGGCCACTACGAGTTCACAAAGTGGTACCTTTGGTTTGACGAATGCCCCGCAGTTGTTTATGAGTTTGATGAATGGGGTATTCAAGACCTTCCTTGATCGCTTCGTGCTCATCTTCCTTGATGACATTCGATTTACTCACGCACACGTGAGGAGCATGAGGGGCACCTTCGCCGAGTTCTTCAAATGTCTTCGCGACAGGCGCCTTTACGGGAACTTGGAGAAGTGTGCGTTCTTTCACCTAAGGTGCAAATATTTGGGCCACGTCATTTCGGGGAAGGTATCATCGATCCTTCCAAGATTCGAGCCATCATGGATTGGCCAAGACCACCCACTAGTATGACCGAGGTGCATAGTTTCATGGGTCTAGCAGGTACTACAGGGAGGTTTGTTCAGACTTTTCTCGGATTGCGCACCTATCACTTCCCTTCAAATGGAAAGGGAAGAAGTGTTTATGGTCAGATATATGTGAGCAGGCCTTCAGTACACTGAAGGAGCCTCATGAGAGCACCTATTCTTGCAGTGCCGGATCCTCAGGGAGAGTTCTACGTTTGCACAGATGCTTCCTTGGCAGGACTTGGAGGTGTGTTAATGCAGGAGGGTAGAGTAGTTGCCTTTGAGTCTCGCAAACTCAAATATTATGAGCTCAATTATCTCGACCCATGACCTTGAGCTTGCAGCAGTAGTACATGCCTTAGTACGGTGGAGACATTTCCTTCTTGGCTGGAGATTTACACTTAGGACTGATCACTTGAGTCTTCGCCACCTCTTCACGCAGCCCAATCTCAACGCTCGTCAGTGGCGTTGGATGGAGTTACTCTGTGAGTATGACATGGAGATAGAGCATGTGAAAGGAAAGGAGAATGTGGTTGCAAATTCCTTGAGTAGGTGGAGACATGTGGCTATGGCCACCTCGGTGGCAAGCACAGATTTGCGGAGTAGGATCTTGCAAAGCAGCCTTCCTCATGATAGTTTCTACCTTGCAATGAATAGAGATTGAGTCTCGAGACCCCTTGAGGGGAGATTTGATGGATTTTCATTAGAGGCAGATGGTATTCTCAGACACGGGGGTTGGATATATGTTCCTAGAGATGGAGGCTTGAGACATGACATTTTGACAGAGGCTCATCGTGCACCTTATTCAGCCCATCCCGGGGTGAAGAAGATGCACGCCACCCTGAGACAGTTGTATTTTTGGAGAGGACTTCGGAGAGATGTAGCTTCGTTTATATCACACTGTTTAGAGTGCCAGAGGGTGAAGGCCGAGCATCAGCATCCAGCTAGCCTTCTCTATCCTCACGCCATACCAGAGTGGAAGTGGGACACCATTTCCATGGACTTCATCGTTGGATTACCTACGTCGAGATACCATCACGATGCCATCATGCTCAGGGTGGATAAATTGATGAAGGTAGCTCATTTTTCTCCAGTAAAGACCACCTATACAGTAAGTGTTGTGGCACGAGTATACCTTGATGAGATTGTCAGACTACATGGGATTTCGTGGAAGATCATTTGCGACCGCGACCCTTTGTACACTTCCCATTTCTGGACCACCATGCAGTATGCCCTCGGGACGAGGATTAATTTTAGCACAGCTTATCACCCTGAGACAAATGGACAGACAGAGAGGGTGAATCAGATTTTGGAGGATATGCTCAGGATGTACGTGATGGATCATCAGTCGAAATGGGAGGAGTATCTGTATTTGGTGGAGTTTGCCTACAATAATAGTTTCTAGAGTTCTATAGGCATGGCTCCTTTTCAGGCATTATATGGTAGAGAGTGCAGGACACCTCTTAGTTGGGATAGGATTGAGGACAGGGTTTCCCTTGGGCTAGCATTATTACAGGATATGGAGCAAGAGGTTGCTTTGATCGAAAGAGATGCAGGAGGCGCGGGATAGATGATGTAAGAAGTATGCAGACTAGCATAGGAAATATCGCAGCTTTGAGGTAGGCACAAAGGTGTTTCTTCGTGTCAGACCGCATAAGATCCCTATCCATTATGGAAAAGGTTCTAAGCTTGCTCCTAGATTTGTGGGTCCCTTTGAGATCTTGGAGCGCCTCGGTCCCTTGGCCTATCGTCTAGCATTGCCACCTAGCTTATCACGCATCCATGATGTGTTTCATGTTTCTGTGCTTAGGAGATATATTTCTGATCCTTCTCATGTGCTAGATTGGACCGCATTGCAGGTGTAGGATTAGGGGTAGGTGATGGTGGAGCCCGTGCGCATTTTAGATCGCAGGACCCTGAGCCTTCACGGCGGAGAGATTGATCAGGTTCAGGTCCAATGGGACAGGTATGATGAGACTGCAGCTACTTGCGAGGATGCTACTTTGTTATGAGGACAGTTTCCACACCTTTTCAAGTGACTTCCAGGAGGAAGTCGAGTCTAAGGGGAGGGGGATGTAGTGCCCACTTCCCTTCGACTTCGTTTTGTTTTGTTGTTTTCAAGACTGATTACTTCACTATGGATTATTATGACCTCTTTTTTTAGCATGCTAGTAGATATCATTGACATGGGACTGTTATTGATTTGATCTTTATATGATGCATATGGTTTACTGGCGGACATTTGATTTTGATATTTGTATACTTTTGACAGGGATATTTATCTTAATTCTGACATGGGATATATTTAATCATATTGAGTAGAACTTGATAATTTGACTAATGTGATGATCATTTTGATATAAATGAAATGTGGAATAAGAATGTGCTAGAAAGTGTTAAGTGATATCGTACTTGCATAGATGATAGTAAATCAGGTGTTGATTATTTTAGATTATATTGTATATTTGGCATGAATGTTTTAATGCGGCCAACAGGCCGAAGGAGGTATTTTTGTTCTGCAGGTATATTATATTCACAACAAAATTGGGGAGTGGAGACCAACCACATCGGAATTTGAGAAGAATCCAGCTAAGGTCACCATGGCAACAAGTAATTGTGTGTGTGTTAGAATTATCTGATAAAGGGAAAATTGTGACCTAGGGATCATGTGTTGTTTTGTTTTAATTTTTCCCTTTTTGTTTTATGTTAGTATGTGTTGCTCTTAGTAAGTGAAATTTTTACTTATGTTATTATTCATATTTCTTGGATTTGAGTTTACCCCCTTGTTAGCCATGGGTTGTAGTGGGTTAATTAAGTTAATTTGAGATTGTCCTAAACTAATTCAAAGATGTGACAAAAGAAAGTTCATTTATTAGGATTTGATTTACTTGGGATTTTGTGTGGATTGATGTGTGTGTTTGAGTTTGAGTGTAGCTCCAAAAATTTAATTTTGTCCTTTGGGGGGAGTAGGCTTAGTTGGAGTGTGTAAGGTGCTTGCTTTTCTTTCAACCACCTAATAATGGTGCATTGGAATTTGATGTTGACCAAATGATGTGGAGTGGAGGGAAAGGAGGTGGCATCCTACTTGAGCCACATCATCCATCCCTCTCTTTTCTATTTATTGGAGCCTCTTGTTTGTTTTTGGGGTTGGAAATTTTCATGTTTTAGTCTCTTTTGTATTTTGGAGAGGAGAGGATTTGGAAGGAGCTTGTGAATTTTGGAGCTTGTGGATGCTTGTGAGAACTTTGTCGAAGCTTGTGGATGCTTGCTTGATCCTGGAGGGATTTGAGACTTCATATTTGGAGCAAGCTCTACCATGGAAAGGTAGGAGCTTCCCTTTGTTGCATTATGTTTCTTTTGTCATATGAATGTACTTTTATGTTGTGTTGAATGTTGTTGTTTGAAATGCTTGTTGGGAATGGGTGGAATGCCTAAGTTGGGAGTGAGAGGAGACTATGGGGAGCTTAATTGAGGGAGGCATAAGAGATCATGTGCTTGAGGAGGGAGCTTGGGTTGGGTGTCCACTTGTAAGAGAAATGCTTGCATTTCTTCTTGTTTTACTTTGAGGGAGCCATAAGAGTTGAGGGAGGCATAAGAGTGAATGGAGGGATAAGGGGTACTTGAGGGAGGCATAAGAGTTGTTAGGGTATTGTGTTTGCATTGGAGACTTTTAGGTGGCACCCATTCCCATTGGGAGGCATAAGTGGCCTCCCATATGTCTTACTCTTGTGGCTTTCTTGGTAAGCCTTGTGACTTGTTGTTGTGATTGTTTTTCCTCTTGTTGTGTTGTTGTTTCTCTTGTTTTGAAGGATTATGGAAGGCATGTGAAATGTTATGTTTAGTTATGTGGAAGCTTGTAGTTGTCATGAGTTGGATTATCTCTCATTGTGATGTGGTTGGGGCTCTGGGGCTAATGGAGAGGATGGCTTCTCTTCTCCATTGGGTATTTGGTTGGGAGGAGAGCGTTGCCTCTCCCCTTATTTTGTTGTGAATCGAGAAAACTATGGAGGAGCCACCTTGTTGATATTTGGAGCATTGGTACCTTGTTGTTGACAATGTGAAACCACCATGTACTTTACCCACCTTGAGTGGAGGAAAAATGTAATATTGCTTTGTATTTTAGCTTCCATTATTGTAAATTTGTTTCCACATGAAGTAGAAAGTGTTATAACAAAATGTTGAAGGAAAGTAGTTTTTTTTTAACTTCGTTAGTAAGCTTGTAATGGAGATGGAATCAAAATTTGAAAGAAAGACAATCTAATTACTCTCCTTCTTACTTGCCTTAGAACCTCATATGAGGATTTTGGTTGTTGTATTGTAGTAATTATTACTCTAAAGCTTATGGAAAGGTTGTTGAAACTTTTTTGTAGAATGTTGGAAGAAAATTACAAAAGAAACTATATTAAATTATTGTTTTGTTACTTGAAAGTGATGTATTGAAAAGGTTGGAAACATAGTGCATTATCTCTTGCTTTGTTGAAAAAAAAAAAAAAAAACTTACCTTTTAGATAGTTGTAAATATGTCAATTAAGAAATCTATGCTCTAGCTCTATCAAGTTTTTCTTTCTTCATTTATGAATCTATTACAAAATTATTTGCAAATTAATAAAGAAAAAAACTGATATTTTAAATATAATTCATATTACAGTAATATTAAACTTAATGGAACTACTATTAGTAAATTGTAATATGCCAAGATACTAATTATATTCTTATATATTAACCAGGTATACTAATAAGTATATATACATTTAAAAACAAAACCTACGTATGAACTGTCCATTTAATTGCGAAGAAAACTGTACTCCATGAATTTTTTTTATAAGAAACAGATATGCCTCTTTGTGACCCTCCACCACGAGCTTCACTGTAAAACATGCGAGGTCTCATTAGAGAATCCTGTGATAAATTTATTCCGATCTTCGGGTAACACTCTCACTTTGTCCCTCACTGCGTTTTGGGGAGAAGAAAATAATATCTAGAAGGTGAATCCGGAATTTTGAGAATGCATTCAATACTGAACAGATAACAACATTATTATCAAGTCATATTAAATATTACTTATTATCAAGTAAGGGAAATAAGGATCGGGAGGCTTCTGTTGTGTAGAGGCAGCAATGGAGCTTTGTTGTGCAACTAAAACCACAAATATTAACAATAATGCTCCTACCTCCATTATTTTTCCCAACTTTTAAACCATTTTAGCCTCAGATGTAATAGACGCGATGGGAGAGCCCCATTGCAAATGAATTAAACCGTTGTTTGAGCTCTATGGAAACGTCCTCCCATTTCTCTTTAAGCGTCTTAACTAAAAACCATTATCCGATACTAAACAGATAACAACATAGCTGGATAGTTTGTTTGCTTGCACGCCTACTACCTGTCCGCCTCAAAGTGGGTGTGGACTCCCACCAAGCTTACACCTTCCAAAGACCCAATGAAAGTGATGGTAATTCACCCGCTAAGCCCACTGTAACCTCATACACTCTGAAATGTTCTTAAATGTAAAACAAATGGGGCTTCATGATTATTCTCGATATGAAACAGATCCACCGCTTTGAGATTCCCACCTACTCTATACAAACTCAAGCCGCTTCGTGATTTCTCCAAGTTTTTGTTTTGATAGTATCCGCTGCTTACCAAGTGCAACAGTTTAAACGGCTGCCCCCACCAGTCAAAATGAACCTACCACCTCCTTTCACGCGGCCGGTGGGGGGGGCTAGCAGGCCGACTTAGTAGGTAGAAGATTTTGCAAATCGGGAAATAATTAAGGCACGCGGCCAGCAAGACAGAGGTTACACGCCAAAGGATGAGGAGTAAATTCTTTGGCAGGTGGCCATTATAGCCACCCACCTCCACCGTTTTATTTTCAAACCAAAATTTGAATGCCTTCCCACCGATAATACTTATGTTCCTTTTGTCACATTCCAAATTTTTGTAATTTTTGGTTATATTTATAAATCACTTAAAATTTAGAAATTTGGTTATATTTATATATCTTCGGTTTCTCTTATTGTGGAGGTGGGGATTCCGCATGCAATACCCATATAAAGAGCTAAATAATTTCAAGTTTTGGTAACATCTCTGATTGTCTTTTAAAGTTGTAAATATTCCTCTATAAATGTGAGAGGAAGTTTTTTTTATTAGATGGAATCGAATAGGTATATCAGCCAGCATCAGGTTTTAACCCTTGGTTGTTGAGGTTGGGTAATTATGCAACTGCCATGGGCATAGATGTGCATTCGATCCTACCATTAATCTCTTGGACCTTTTTGGTTTTGAGATGAGCCATTTTACCATCTAGAACAAACGTAATTTCTCCCTCCTTAATATTCGTTTGTAAAATTGCGATCATGACCCCTTGGATAATAACTAGCTCATGACGTCGAACTTTGGCGACAACGCTAGTGCCAAGAGGCACTTTAGGGAGGCTCTTAGTGACCTAGCTAGATTCTTTTTCCAGCGTCCAGTCCTTGACACAATAGCAAAGAGACCCGATTCAAATGTACAGCAATTATAAATTTGTTCTCTTAAATCTTGATCCTCTTACACCTTAAAAAAAAAAATTGTCGCATTTTCGGGTTGATTGTTTGTGGCACGCCGTCCGTCGTCGCCATAGCATCGTTTGTCTTTACAGCTGCATACAACTAGGAAGTTAAAATCTTTCATCATGTTTAGGTTTTGGTTGTCAACGAGATCATTCTTATGGAACAAATGAGTAGCAAAATCGAAAGATGAAACATCTTATATGGACATCCTTTCATCAGTGCAAAACATGATTATTTCCCAATCTTTAATGTGTGGATTTGCATCTCAAATGTTGCATAAGAGCCTTAGAAAAGAAAATTGACTTTGATATGTCCCTTGTTATTGGAAAATTGTTTGTATCGTTATTGTAACGTGGAAGCTAAACCAAAATGTTGTTCCATCCTACATAGAAGGGAACATTGTTAACAACTGGCAATTGGCCAAGGTATCTAACAAGAATAATGAATCTGGCACTAAAAACTTATGTTTTGAAGTGGTGAAAAGCTTCACACAACCAATTGTTGACCTTGGAAAGTAGTTTGGTCCAAATGAATTTCATTTCATCTATGAGAATATAATAAACATGTTTGAGGCTATCTTGAAAAGGTGATAGTGTTCACCCTTCAAGTGGTTTGATATCCTTAATTAGAAACCACATAAAAACATGTATAGTAGAGGCAGAAATGTTCAAGGCAAGAATCTCATTGGCATAAGTATTAAGAAAAGAGACTTATTTGAAAGATCAAAAGTTGAGTGTGTTGTTCGAATAGTGGTTATGAGATTTGATTTACATGTTCCGTAGTACCTTGAATTATCAATTTGAGTGGTGGCAATCGGCGTCTTTACATGAAGTGATGAAGAACAATATCAAAATGATTTTTGTTCAAACTACAATGGAAGTGAGCATGAGGTGGATCCAAATTAGTTGAAATGGATTGCAGAAGAACCACTGCATACTTGAATGAAACATGGACAAGTAGTATGCAAAGAAAGAGGAACATGATTTTCCAACCATATGTCATGTTTGTCGATGTTTCTTTGGCATAAAATTTCAATGTTATCAAGGACCATGTGATTTCTATAGTGGAGTTGGGAAAGAAGCTCTCATTCAACCATCGTAGTAGAAATGTTGACCTTAGCATCTTCATAATTTGAATCCTTGGAAGAAGGAAAGTCGGCATATCAGAGACAACCGGATGAGATGCCGAGGTCTATAAGTTTTTTGCATACCCTCCTAGTTATAAATTATAGTCTCCCTTGTGCTCCCTATATTAGATAAAATATTGTTGAATGGTTTGTATAGGAATTCACTCCTACATAAAAGTCCATAGGGAAATGGAGTCTTAAGCAGGAATCTGATAAAATTTAGGGGTGACACGTATAATAGTTGGAATAGGATAGTGTCTCCATATATATTATATTATATTTTTTCTCATCCACACATGCCAACATAGATTGGTCAATATTCCTTTTCAGTTCTTGAATCCCAACAACATTTTCTTAAAACGTTAAATTTTGTATGACAAAGATAGTTTACCCATTTCTAGTTTTCCTCCCTATCAATGCACTCTACATGGGAAGGATGAAAGTAGAGCACCGGCATGTTTTTTCCCCGGGTGCTTAAACCATCATTCAATCACAATGTAATATGTAGCAAGTGAACTATCCCCGATAGGAAACATGTGCTTGGAAATTTTTAACAGTGATAACAATCCTCTTTACAGATGGGATCCATACCGATATATTTAAATAGGTAGGAAATTGGAAGAAATGGGACCCACTCTGAGGAATTCACATTTTTATACACCGTGGAGGGGTCCATTAGCAACATGAATTTCCATTCTCCATTTGCTTTATGTATGTAAATGATTATTTTAGCTATAGATGCGTGAGAAATATATGACGGGATTTTTTATGTATAAATATCTAATGAATGAATGTTAATGTGAACGCAATTATGGAGATTTCAATGGCAAATATTTTATCCTAGTTGTGGATAATCAGTAGTTTTGTAGAAGCTCAAAAGGGGTCATATGTGCCAGCCATGTTTGTGTTTGATGATTCATTAGCAGACGCAGGCAACAATATTTTATTCCACACAATGTCACTTGAGAAAATTTCACACCATATGGCTTCTCCTTTTTGTAGCACTCAAATTGTCACTTTACCAATGGTTTCATTGCTTACAACTTTGCAAGATTTTTCTATATAAATCTTGATTGAATGATGATCTATGTGAAGGCGAGAATGTAGATTTTATATTTTAGTCTTCATGTGGATAATCAATAGTTTTTGCATAAGCTCAAAAGGGGTTGTATGTGCCAACCATGTTTGAATTTGGTGATTCATTAGCAATCACGGGAAAAATATTACATTCCACAAAGTGTCACCCATGAAAATTTCACACCATATGGCTTCTCCGTTTTATAACACATAACTTTTCGCTTTATCAATGGCCATAATGATTTTGACTTCATAGGTATTATAATAGATATAAATGTTCTTTCATCAAGTTTTTAATGGTAAACTTTATGTTAGATCTGACCACATTTCTTATCAATAATGTGTGGTGCATGAACCATGATAACACTTACAAAAAAACATAAATGAAGAAAAAAAGAATAAAAGTGTAAAATAATCATTGTAGTCACAAAATCATACACTTTAGACATTATTTAGCTCAGTCTCATACTACTATTTAGAAGGTTCTTGAGTGAAGAAAGTAGTAATTAATCCCATCTTTTGGTCATCTTATTTTACCTTTTATTTCGTCATTCCCACACATTGTTATATACATGTCCAAATCTGCTTTGGTGCTTTCCCATCATTTTAGCCTAAACTAGGGTTCTCATGCCTGTACTAGGGTGCCCCGATCCTTTTCAACTTTCCCGCCACTTTTTGGGCCATTTCTAGTTCTTTTTCATCCTTATCTTTTTCCTAGTCATCCATGTCGGGTTAATTATGAAATTAGATCAAGATAACCCTATAAATATAAAGTTATGAGACCATAATGAGGGTCCTAGTGTCATCTACTACTATCACTACATCAGAGTCGCATCCATTGCATCACTTGCATCCACATAGTTCCATGCATCAAGGCTAGGAGATCTGCATCAACACACACTTCATAAGGAGAGGGATTCTATTTTATTCCATGCACATATGCTATTACATTTTCTACATTTAGTTATTGCTTGCTACTTCACATAGTTTGACTGGCACAAGAGCACCTAGGGCATGACATGCTTACGCGCGCATATACACAAGGCACACACACACACACACACCATAACTACATTTAGGTCCAAAATGTAGTGCAACACTTAGTTTAGTAAGCCCAATATTGTGGCATTTGAGTTCATTCCGACCCATTCATTCTAGATCTTTATTTTTAGGGTTTTGATACTTCCTTTGCCTTTTGCAAGCTTTTACTTTATCTTCCAATATTTGATACATTCGGTGCAGTTCAACAAATCTAGTGCGACAGAAAATGAAGGTCACGGGTCATCTTCTGACCTTGAAAGAGTCAAGTTCTAATTTTTTTCAGAGACCAAGGTGCCTATTCCTTCATACCAGGGCACCTTGGGGTGCCCCACTACCCTCCTGAGTGCTACAGTCTACTCATATTCCAAATCCACCCTTTTCGGGACCTTTGTCTAGCCGTTCCTGATTCTGGAATTTCTAGTCAAACCTGGGACACTCTGCAATAACCTTTTATAATCAGTTGAGTTCTTTCCTCACTTTATTCTTACACATTAGGGTTTTATTTCTATTAGTTTAATTATTTAATTACTTCATATTGTTTTAGTGCATTTATTTATAGTGTTTATGTCCTCCTATATTAGATTAACTATTACTATACATCTCTTAGTTTAGTTAATTTTAGTTAATCATTTTGGTAAACCGACCTCTCATCATGGCTAAACATAATCCTTCTGAATCTCCACTCATTCTGTAATTTGATACCTCTATGCATGCCTTTGTTAATACCCATGCTAATCCTTCTAGTTATAGACCTTTCCCTTTATTTATTCAGCTTCCATCTTCTGATATGGATCCTAAAGCTCTTCATGTCATCATTTTTTCTTATATCTGTATTATTGATCCCACTATTTTAGAACAAATCATAGAGGAGGCATAAGCTACTTGACCTAATCCCATAATTACAACTCCCATTATTGTTAAACCACAAGATGATTCACAGACGATTTATTGTCTTGACTAAGGTCATACGGCCTTATTTTACGTTTTCCTACTAGTTGTGAAAACATCTAATTTTTTCTCGGAGGCTAAGGGACTACGTTCGAAAATTGTCTTCCGATGGGCAGATGCACAATGGTTAAGTTCCTATGTGTACTCCTATATACCCAAAATTCACAAGAACTGATGGAGTTCGAATCGCAAACGGTTTACAATCGCGGCTAGATTTCCAAGGCCATTGGTTGTAATTGGGCTAGTTGCAACAACAACCAATTTTAGCTCAAGGGCTAAGAAACCTCATCCAAAAATAGGTTACAAATAGCGATGGGCTTTACTCGGAGCCACTCGATCATAGTTAGTCGGGTTTGACCTAGTCCAACAATGACCACTTTGTGGAAGGCCCTACAAAACCCATTTGGAAAACTAGCTAGAAACATGTGGTTCTCCATATTGAAGGTTGTAATGTATTTTCTAGTAGAAATACTAGAGGTTTGCAAAGGCAAAAAAGTGTTCCTTTGCTTAGGGTCCAAACAAAGTGAGGTGAAATGGAAACCAACTTTTCAATTTTACCTTCCTAAAAGTGCAAAATGGGGTATAGGGCTCTTAGAGGGGTGGGGATGAGTCAACCGTAAGCTACAAATTGTTAATTGGGGTTAATCTAAAGCTTGATATGAATCCCCATATAACAAGGGACATAAATAAAATTCAACATCTCTTGTTGGGTTTCTGAATGTTGTTTTGTGAGTATTCGAATATTGTGATTTTTTTCTAACTTTGCAAGGTAGACAAAAATGGTTGTTTTAGTTGATGACTCATCTAGTTCTCATTGGTACTAGTGGAAACGAGAACCTAATTATAATAGCTTGTTTTAACAACGCATAAGGTTGTGGTAGCATTTTTGATTACACGTTTGATGGTCAAATTGTAAATCGGTAACATAAATCACAAGTTGGATTTTTTTATTGTTTCGCACTAACAATCTAGTTAAAGTATCCAATTGTTTAAGTATCAAATGGTTTTATATTTCTATTATATTGCAAATGAAGAACCAAATTATATGAAAATTATAAAATATTAAGGTAAGGAGACCATGCCTAGAAATACTAGCATCCGTAGTGCAAGTGGTGCTCTAGGTGGGTTTACCCGCATTCTACAAGGCTCCAACTCTCTTTTAGAATTCTATCAAATAGTTCACGTGCACCCAAAACCCCTCCATTTGTACCATTCAAGAAAACATCAAGGCCACATATGTGTTATTCCACTAAGCACAATGAGCTCCACTAAACCAACAAACTTTCCATAAAATCAACCAACTCGTTATACCTCCAACCAAAGCAACTGGCCACAAAATACACATTTTCCAACCCAACACATTATCTCCCGCTAAACATAGTGATTGCCACATTCAAATTCCAATACACCTTGCCAAGAGAAGAATCCACTGTGACCGCAGCCACTCAACAAGCTATTACTCTTGCCAACAACCACCAGGTCATATGGGTATGTGGTTCATTGACTTGCTCCAAATTCCCCATTTGACATAGAATAGGGAGGATACTGGTGACAGCTGTGGAAAAAGGACTTCCCTTTACTAATTGCATTCACTTGGAAGTTTCTAAAACTTTTTCAACAAACCTAAAGGTGCATACCCAGAAGTGTTTCGACCACATACCATGATAAAATTACCTGTAGGATTTGAGTCCAATATCAAAGCTTTGGAAGCTTTAGCTTTCTGATCACTCTTGTTACTCAACCAAATAGTTCGACTATTGATATCAGAGAGTGTGAGATAACCATCTTCTTCCAGCTTGAATATGCCTGGCATGTTAACAAGGGGAGATTCTCTGTTAGCCACCCAGACAATGGCCTTCTCTGAGACTTGGGCATACCATATGCCGATGTACCAGTTATTGGTTCCATTCGCATTGAAAAATCCCAATTCAAATGTTCCAGTCTCTGAAACTATAGTCTGATTTCCGGTGAGAAAGTTTCCCAATCCAAGCACATCTCCAACAGAATCGCAATTGTGAAGTAATGTAAACATGGAAATAGCCAATAGAAAATATTCAAAACAGTTTAATGCCATTACACCCTGCTTTGCAGTTTCTTCCACCATTGTATTCAAGAGAAGAAAATATCTAAACGAAGCATGTCTCCACTTCCACCACCTAAAAAGATACAGTAAGCAATCCAAGAAGAATGGGTATGAACTCCAACTGGTTTGGTTTGAATATTTATCCTTACTTGTCGCTTGGGCCGAGGGCGAAAACAATAACAGCCTCCAATATTGACCTGTACATTCACCTGTCTCCCTCTCAAAGAAATAACACCTTCGAATCTTGACTTTTTCCATGTTTACATTACATCACAATTACGATTCTTTAGAGATATATACTAGACTCTTATTTAAGTCTAAATTATTAGTGTTGAATATATAAAAATAATTTTCAAGAAATTATTTGGACACTTTGACTTCGATAGGTTTGAAACTTTCTAACGTAACAATATTTGGTAATTTTCGAATCAAAAGATATATATATATATATATATATTCCGATGATGTCAATCATACCTAATTTTAAACTAAACTATGTATGTAAAGTTTTTCTACAGAGCATGTTGTAATGGAAATAAAATGGAAGGTAAAAGAGTTGTTATGCAAAACTACATGTACCAATAATTTGATGCATGAATATGCTTTCTTAGTATTTCTTTACAAAATATTGTAAATCATTGATGTGTGTAAAGAGTTTTGAAGTGTGGGTTTATATTGATAATACATATTATTCAACAAAAATATTGTGGCCACTAACTAGATGGAAATTAGACATATCTATGTGAAAATCTAACCATTATATATCTACAATTGTTATTATGAAGAAAAATGTTGCGTAACTTAATTTTATGGTTGAGTCTTACAACTCACTATGATAATTTTTCCAATAAAATATCGTCTTGAACATTACCAAAAATACATATATTTCTTGGCTACAAACGTTTCTTACATATTGTTCTTGACATAAACAACAACGATTACCTAACTCTAATTATGCAAACTATAGTTTAGAAAGAAAAAATTAAACCTTGGATGGCTACTAAATCTTCCATCATGGTATTGCATTTTATGCATTGCATATTCATGCACTTTTTCCTCCTTGATGGACAATCATTTACCTAAATAATGTTTTGTATATGTTTTGAAGTTAAAACAAAAGTACATGCGATAATAAAAAACTATTTCATTATTGTATTCAATTATAGGAAATACACCTGTTTGCATCCATGACATTGAAAGTCTTGGGTTTTTTTCTTTAGATTTTAAGTCACTCTAAAAGTTTCTCCATTTGTGCTTCCCTAATAGAAAGTATGGACACAAAACATGAATTTTTATTATCTATTTGGTAATGAAAATATGTTCAAATCGATCAAATGAATCTATTTGTTCAAGGTTTTATTATCGCGTCGATAACACCTCTTGCGTGTCACCATGGGCATGTTTATTGGAGAGGGAGGAGTGAACAAACCTAATTGATCCACAAATGGACACAAATTTTCAACTTTCGCATGGTTATTTATCAAAATATTATCAATTCAAGAATGAAGCAAATCAATACATCATAGCATAAATTGGTCCCAATTCGGATGTCTCTTGGGTGGTAATTTGAGATAGTATGGGTATTGAAGAAACTAATGATAATGTTTCATTCATCCCACGTGATGATCTATAAGAAAACATGTGTAGATTAAGGTCTTGTATTGATAAGAAAACTGAAATAGATGAACCATAGAAAAATATTGAAATTGAAAAGAATTTAGGAATGAATACACATGCGTCTATGCAAACCAAAATTCCACTTGAGAACTTTATTGGAGAATGACTTGGGGTGAATATGCCATAGGAGATGTAATTGTTGAGTTAGAGAGGAAGGAGCATAAATTTTCCAACTTCCACTGAAGAAGGCGGTGATAGAATTCGAGAATTTTAAAAGTCTCAACCACATTAGCCTAGGTGTCTAAATAATTCCATTTGAATCGAGAATAGTGATCTAACATTATTCTCTTCTTGGTCAAAGTCTCTATTGATGCAATTTTTGACACAGGGATCCAATAATTCTTTGGGGTGACCCTATACATGTAAGAAAGTGTAGGGCTATTTGGGTGCATGGACTCCTCGTGAGCCCGGGACAAGCTAGTTAACGTAGAGGATGAAAGGATAGTTTTGGACGGGGGATATAAATAGTGTCAAGATGGTATGAGTTAGGTGTAGGAATGCAAGCAAACCGGGAGGATATCCCACTACCTATGCTCTCGAGAAAGTAAGACTTCCTCATGTAGGTCCATGAAACTCATGTGAGATTTATATCGAGTGGATGGTATGGTCAAGGATGATAGCGGCATAAATCCCCAAATCTATGTGCTAATTGGTGAAGGGAGAAATATTAGGTTCACAATGCTAAAGAAAGTGGTCATTTCAAAAAGGTTCGCCCGATCTAGAAAATTCATGTGGAGAGTATGATGGGAGATGCTAGACATGTTAAGAAAACTCATATCTTCAAAAGGAGCAACTATTTAATTGATTTCATTTATTATTGTGAATTTTTTCATTTCTTTTAAAGTTTCTAGAACGTTTCTAATTAACATATATAAAAAGGATGAAATAATATTTTTATTATTGGTAAATAGTTTTTTGAAAGGGACTATACCCTTGTACAATATGACTCAAAAGCCAGATATAGCCAGAGTAACATAACCAAAAGGGATCAAAATCTAGATATGAACAAAAAGCCCAACGGCAGAAAACAATCTGCCAAGAGAAAATCCTGCAACTAACAAACCAACGGTGAAGAATAGCTAATAAACAACAACTAAACATCGAAGCGGTTGCCCAAAGAATTTGCATAATAGACCAACAACCCGGATATAACGATAAGAGCTAGCAAAAAGACAAGAATCATGCCTTGTCCAAGATGGTGGGGGATTTAGGTTTCCCGTATCCCTTCTTTTTCCTATCCACTACCTTCCATTCTTCATTTCTTTCTTCCATTGAAAATGGAATAACCACTTCAATTAGTTTGAGTGGGGTGAGATTTTCAGTAAGTGGAGTCGAAGCAGAGTTGATTACTATATTAGTGTTCTGAAAAGTAGAATCTGGGGATAACTTCTCTAGCATTATTCGAAGAGACTTCCATGATGGGTGAGTTATCTTGCATGTGGACGCTAACTTTCGTAACTGGAGTTTCCTGGGGATCGATTGTTAGATGCTCTGGCAGAGAATATTTCCACCATGCGGGCTTGATTTTCCGTTGGGAATGTTCACAATATTTTGTAATATGACCAGTGTTAAAACAACATCGACATCTGAAGGCAAGTCCTTCATAGTCTAATCTCTGTATCCAGAGTCTTTCACCAATCTGCAGCTTAATTTCTGTTGGTAAGGCTTTGGATAGATCAAGATCCACAAGGATCCGTGCATAAGTAGTGTGGGTTTGAATGGATATTTTCTCATCAACAGCTGCACATGAGCCTAGAGTATCCCCTATTGTAACCAAACAAGATCTATTCCAAAGCTAGAGTGGGAGTCCAGGTAAACGAACCCAAACCGGGTAGGTGTCAAAAGAGTCTTTTGAGGGATCAAAAGATGGAAACCAGGGCTTAGCCATGAGTCCATGTTCACCCCAAACCCAGTGTTGCATAAGAATTAAATCCCTATCTTGAGGATTTCAAAGAAAGTTTTGGCCAAAATTTATGAAATCTATAGATGAGACCCGGTTGGGAGATATTTTCTTCCTCCTTACACACCTTTAGCAGATCCACCTCAAGCTTGATATCGGGGTCTCCTCCGAGGGTTTTAATGGCATATCATGGTTCCTTGTAGAGATCTTTGCTTGCTTGCTTGCAGACCACATCAGCAAAGGATTTTACAGTCTTCTTACCACCGCATAGAGGTATAGATTTTTTTAGGTCCTTTTCCACATCTCCACTTCCTCGCCACCATAGGAATTCCTAGGAGATATATCATCCCCAAAATCTCGACCATTCTCCTCTATCAAAGGAGAGAGCAGAGGTGGATCACAAATATGGCCGCTGTTAGATAACTAATACATTTGTGTTAGTATTTGTTAGTGATCGGTTGTATAACCGTCTCCCTCACGCACAGTCTCCTCATCGGCCTATATAAAGGCGTCATTTTGTATCTTTTGAATATAGCAATATACATTCTCTTCTTGTGCGTCCATCATTGGTTTCAGAGCAGGTCGAGGTCGTGCCTGGAGGAAGAGTAGACTGGTGCCGCGTGCGTTTGAGTTCCCTGTCCCGTTTTTTGGTGTTTCTTTTGTTGTGCGTGCCGCTTTTGGTGTTTCTTGTGCTGTGCTTGCCGCCTGAAGTAGCGTGAAGGAAGAGAGGCCGTTGGAAACCCGTGAAAACGTTTTTGCTGGTGCGTGAGGAGAGGTCCCGCGTAAAGGAGGAGAGCGAGGCATTGATTTGTGGTCTGGTGCGTGAAGAAAAGCGTTGCTTGCTTTGGTGCGGTTGCCTATTCCGCGTGAAGGAGTGTGCTGTCTCGTTGAAGGGTGTACTGTCTCATTGAAGGAGAGTGTTGTCTCGTTGAAGGAGAGTGTGTGAAGGAAAACGTTGCTGTCCCGCGTGAAGGAGTGTGTAAAGCGTTGCTGTCCAGCGAGTTGGAGTCCGTTTCTTTGCTGCGTGCCTGAAGGAGCGTGAAGAAGACTGAGCATGTTGCCATTTCTTTTCTTTGTCTTTGTGCGTACTGAAGGAGAAGAAGACTGAGCAAGATTCGTGCTTGTGACTGCTACGTGTAAGCAAAGTCAGCAAATTACAAATCAGTGTGTGCGCGTATGTCTCAAATTTCCGATGCACAAAGCACCGCGAGCAATGCACCAAATATTTGGGCATTGAATGACAACGAAGACACCACTGGGCTGTTCTTTGCCTTGGTCAACGAGCTACACAAACTTTGGTAACATTCTCTTTGGCGAGATTGTGCGCGGATTTGTTGGAATACTTACTAGTTCGGCGTTCGATGTCAAGCACGGCGGATTCGTGCGAGAACTTGAAGCGTGGTTATGATGTAGATGACGAACGCGAAATAGAACGCCCACAGGAGCGTCGGCGTCTCACTGCACGAGCCTATAGAGCCCATCTTCGGGACAGATTCCTTCAGTAAGCATTGTAGCCATTTTGAAAAATAAATAAATAAATAAAGATACATTTTTGAGTTTTTTGAAAAATGTCTGCTCCAAAAATATTGCTATCCGATGCCCAACTCTTGAAAGGGCCAAATTTCGCCGCATGGAAAACCAAAATGCGGACGATTCTTCAATTCGAAGATCTTTGGGGGATTGTCTCTGGCAAAGACGCCCCTCCCGCAGACGATGATCTGTTGGAAAAATATGAAAAGGCTGATGCGAAAGCACTCATGCTCATCACCCTCAGTCTTTCTGATGAGGTGCAGCCATACATTCGGGAAGCATTGCTGCTTCTTCTCAGGCATGGAGCGCATTGTGTACCATCTACGAAGCTAAGAATCGGCGTCAAAGTTGGAACTTGAGACAAAGCTTCATACGATGAGTATGCATGAAGGTGAATCGGTAGAAGCCTTCTTGCGGCGTGTAGGCTGAGTTACGTGCAGAACTCTGCACTCGGTGAACCGATGGACGACAAGTTGCTTGTCCCGCTCACCTGCGAGCTCTTCCTTCACGGTTTCGGACACGATCACCACGTTGACAATTACTCAACGGGAGGTGAGTTTTGCGACCACAGTGAATTATCTCAGCGAGGAAGAAGCCATGCAAAATGTACAAGAAGCCTTCGAAGACAAGGCTCTCATCACGAGGCAAAAACATAAGCCTCGGAAAGGGCAATCAGCCCCCCAGAATCAGAAGCAGCATGCTCAGCAGCCATCTTCACAGCGGCCACCACAGCGGCCACCCCAGAAGCAGCATAATCACAAGGTGGATCGGTGGTGCCACATTTGCTCCACGGATACGCACACATTGCTGAATTGTTATTCTGACAATGGTCGCAAGTATAGAAATTCGGCGAAGAGCACTACGGCGAGGATATTCAAGAAATCCCGATGGCATGCTCGTAATCGAAGTAGAAGGGCCACATTGCTTTGCTCGGCGAGGAAGCCACCTCCGATGAAGAGGTACCGAGATACGACTCATTCGACATTGTTCTAGTCTCACGAGACTTTGCGGCCGTCGAGAAGATGTACGGTTGATTGATTCAGTGCCAGTGAACACATGACCTAGCAGCAAGAAGTTGTTCCATACTCGAGTGACCGCCCCTTTGGAGATCGGATCACCATTGCGAGACAATCAAGAGTATATTGCAGCGGGGATTGGTGATGTCATCATTCCTCTTGGAACACGAAGATGTACATTGACAAAGGTGCTCTATGTTCAGGTTTGACTTCAAATCTTTTGTGCGTAAGTCAACTTCTTAACCATAGAATGCGAGTTGAATTCTTTGTTGAGAAAGGGGTCAAGTCTGCATCATTCCCGGGGAGAGTCGAGTCATTGCTCAAGCATTTACGAAGGGCCGTCTATTTGCCTTGGATGCGGTCACTTCATCTAGCGTTGCTCTCTCTGCATCAACGGCGAGTCCACTTGCACTTTGGCACTTTAGATATGGTCATCTTTCTGCAGGGGCTCTGCATCAACTCAGTGTGAAGGAAATGGTAAGAGGGCTTCCTCCACTCTCCCATTCCTTACTGTTTGCTCGGGGATGTCTTGCGGGCAAACAACATAGAGGTCCATTCAAACAGAGCTCTTATCATTCTCTGAGAGCATCTTGAGTCGTTCAACCGATCTGCGGACCCCTGCCGGCTAGCTTTCAAGGTTTTGTGTACTTTCAGCTCATCATTGATGATTACTCACGGAAAATGTGGGTATATTTCCTTCGGAAGAAGAGTGAGGCACTTGCAAATTTCGGACCTTCTACCAAAGCAAGCCACCGGGCGATGCTGGGAAGCTCTCTTCTTCTCCTCCGCTCGGATCGAGGGGGAATTTGTGTCAAAGAAGTTCTTAGCATACGAAGTAGCATGGCATTCAACAACATTTGATTTGCTCCTATACGCCCCAGCAGAGCAGGATTTCGAGCGCCACAACAGACTGTCATGGAGATGGCTCGTTGTATGCTCTCAACCGCCAAGTTGGAGGATCGATTTTAGGCGAAGCGATCAGAAGCAGCGGTGTATTTACTCAGCCGGGCACCCACGAAGATCTTGCGAGAACAAGACAGGAAGAGGTATGGGTAGTCGTAAACCTTCTATTCATCATTTAAGAGTTTTTGGTTGTCTTGCATATATGCATGTTCCGAGATAAGAGAAGGAAGAAGATCGATCAAAGACAACGCCATGTCTTTTCTTGGGGTATAGTACTACCTCAAAGGCATATCGTCTCATGGATCACGAGAGGCGAAGAAGATCTACGAGAGTCGAGATGTGGTATGTGATGAGTCGTCCTTTGACTCTGCCACACAATGGAGATCGTGCCGACCTCGTCACATAGATTGCTCACACATCCGGATGATGAGCAAGATGATTCTTCTCGAGAGAGAAGAAGAGCTGAGTGGAGATTTGTTCGTTGATCTTGGCACCTTTGGAAAACACATCTTCACATCAGCGCCAGCGTCGAAATGGGTCAGTACTATCGGGGATGCACACACTGAACTCACTTCTGGTACTTCTACGGGAGTTAGAACACGAAGTCAAGCTAGACATGAGGTAAATTTTGCACTCATGAGTTCGGTTGTTGAGAGCAAGAACGACACTTGTTCGTGAGGCATTAGACCAACCATAGTGGAAACAAGCTATGGATCTTGAATATGATTCCACGATTGAGAATCGGACATGGGAACTTGTCGATCTGCCTCCGGGTAAGAAATCCATTGGCTGCGAAATGGATTTTCAAAACAAAATATAAGGCGAGATGGTTCAATCGACAAACACAAAGCACGACTTGTTGCGAAGGGTTATGCTCGGCAAGAAGGAATTGACTATGGCGAGACCTTTGCACCCTTTGCGAAGATCAAAACCATCGAGTTGTATGTGCCTTTGGCGGCACAAAATGGATGGAAACTTCAGCGAGATGGATGTCAAGAGTGCTTTTCTAAATGGTGATCTGCAAGAAGAAGTGTACATGGCCCAACTTTGAAGGGTTTGTAGACGAGCATCAACCACACAAGGTATGTCGTCTGATAAAGTCTCTTTATGGACTTAAACAAGCACCTAGGGCATGGTATATAAAAATTGATGATCACCTATTGCAGCATGGATTCACTCGTAGCCCCTCGGATACAAATTTGTATATCAAGAAGGTAGGAGCAGAGATTGTCATTACGGTTTTGTACGTAGATGATCTTGTGATCACGGGAAGTTACGACAATCTTGTAGATGATGTAAAGAATGATCGAAGAAATCCTTCGACATGGTGATTTGGGGCTACTTCACTATTGTCTTGGCTTAGAGATATGGCGAGAAGAAGAATCATATCTTCGTCTCCCCGGATGAAATATGCCAAGACACTCTGAAAAGTATGGGATGTCGGATTGTAAACCAATGTCACACCTATGGAAAAAGGTTTGCAACTATCTAGATTCAGGATTCACCACGGGTAGATGGCACTCACTAGGGGCGGCTTGTGGGAGTCTCATTTACTTGACTTATACGGACCGGATCTTTGCTTTGCGGTGAGCTATCTCGCGGTTATGCGGGAGCGAAGAAATGTCATTGGATAGAGAGCATGTGTTGAGATATGTCAGTGACAGTTGACTTTGAGTGCAGTATCGAGAAGAACACTCAGTTCTTCTTACGAGGGATATCTGAGACTCGGACTATGCGAGATCCGTGATGACGGAAATCCACTTCGAGGATATGTTTTCATCTCGGAGTCTGGACCTATCTCGTGGATCAGCAAGAAGAAAAAGCTGTTGTTGCTCTTTCATCCACCGAGGTGAATACCGCGCGTTACATGAGGAGCTGTGTGCGAAGCAATTTGGTTACGTCGCATTCTTGCAGATATAGGGATTCTGAAGAAGAGAAGCCTCCCATCATTCACTGCGACAATCAAGGTGTGTTAAAGCTTGTGAAGAATCTTGTTTTCCATGAACGAACAAAGCATATTGAGGTCGAATGTCACTACATTCGTGAACAGGTCTTGAACCACCAAATTCAGCTCCATTATGCCCTACCTGATTCTCAGTTGCCAGATATTCTCACCAAGCCTCTCGGCAAGGTGAAGTTTGATTTATTTAGGGGGTACATTTGTAAGAGCAATGTATTAAGGGGGGGAATGTTAGATAACTAATACATTTGTGTTAGTATTTGTTATTGATCGGTTGTATAACCGTCTCCCTCACGCACAGTCTCCTCATCGGCCTATATAAAGGCATCATTTTGTATCTTTTGAATATAGCAATATACATTCTCTTCTGTTTTTTTCACGGTGCAGAGGAGCAGAGACATCCTTCCCTTCTACTTCTACGCCATTGTCAAGGTGTCTCACACCTTTTTCCACTGGCTGGAGAAGAGACCTCGAAAAGGTGAGCTGTGTATCGGTGCACCCGATAGCAAAATATTTAGGGTTCGAATTTGTGCATTGAGTGCGAAGTATTAGGGTTCGAATGAGTAAAATGAGTTTTCACCGTCGGTGATATTTCCAACATTAACAATATTACAGATGGATATTTTAGTTTAATTAAATAACAAAATTAATTCCAAAAATCAAAATAATGCTTTTACGATTCAATAAAATCTAAATTTTATTATGAATCTAAGAGTATAGAAATGCAATAAATGAAATATACTAAAATATAAATGCTAGGTAATTTATTTGATTTTATAAATGAAAAGAAATAAGATGATAAGATAATTACCTAAATTTGACTTACCTCACGATGACTTGGGATCAGTAATGTGGTGAAATAGTAGAACAAAGTGTCAAAACGAAACTTAGAAAATTACAAAGAAAGGTGGATTTGAGCATTTGGGGTGCACTGGGGAAGGATGAGAGTGCTTGGGGTTCCCTGGTCTATGGGATAGGTCTGAATCTAATTTTGATATGGTATCTATATCTTTGTAATTATTCTCCTTTGATCACATGAGTATCGCACTTGGTTCGTTGATGTCATCGTAAACTTGCAATGAAGGATCACCTAAAAAACCTCACACAAAGCATCAAACCCTAAGAAAAGAAAGATGGAAATGGAGGGGTCAGATTGTCCTCAAATGCCACAATGGTGGTCTTATAATTGAGTGTTACACTACACCTCAGACCCAATGTAGTTCTGTGTGCTTGTGTATGCAATAGTGCTCCTAGGTTTCCCTAGCGCCAATGATGCCAAGATAGGGGGCAATAACTAGATAAAATGCAAAATGGTGGATGGAATAGAATGAAATCCCCTTCATATGTAATGTGTATGCTAGAATAGTATCCCAAATGCAGTCTCTTTCTCAATGTAGATAGCTAGCCCTTGATAAGAATAGTTTTCCCCTATAATGGTATGTATGTTGTGTTTATATAGGGATCTCTTGTTCAAATTTCAACACTAATGACTCGACATGCCGACTAGTACCTCGGGAAATGGGAGATAAAACTGAAAATGCCAACCTCAAATGTCAAAAATAAGATCAAACACAAAGACAACAAGGAATCCTAAGTTGGAAAGGAGAACACTGTGGCTCCCTTCTATCCATGGGCACTATTTTCCAAATACAAGTGACAAAAATGAGTGATAAGCCGAGACATGGATCCACGAGACCGAGCGACCTTTGTGTGTGTGAGTGAAAAGTGTGTAAGACAAACAATAATAATGACCAACAAGGCAGAGACAGATGGACTAGGGAATGGATCATCAATGAATACTTTTCTTACACAAGATCCATATATAAAACAACATACTTAGCGGTATAATAATAGTGTTAAGTGTGTGATTTTGTGTTTACATTTTCCCCCACTTTATGTTGGTGAGAAAAATCTTGGTAACATAAAGTAGATAGAGATGCATACCTAAGAATTTCAAATAAGCCCATGTCACTCGAATATGCGAAGAGTGTAGTAGAAATACATGGAGAGCGAGAACATATAGCATGGTGAACCATGGATTAGCGTGGAGAACCATGGATCAACGTGTTGATTCATGTGGCATAACGACATATGTGAGACCATTATAAAGAGTTCCAAGTGATATTTGATGATTGTAGCGTTGAACAATTGAATATTTTGATTGTCGTCATTTATGGAGATGTGATGGGGAAGGGAGTGATCAATTCCCAACCCACTTGCACATGTGTATGTGTGAGAAATTGGGGATTTGGGCATCCTGCTACCAGAGGAAGAGTGTAGGGAGAGAATTATTGTGTCTCTCCAATCTTTAACTACATCCTCAAAATATCTAGCCGCTGTAGATGGGCACAGATCAATTTTTGGTGATTTTGGATCCAAATTTTTCAGTCAAACATGTTGACCCATATAAGAGTAGTATAGGAAAGGAAATGACATCTCATTGCCCCCACTCATAGGGTGTCACCACAATGCATATGTGTTTGGATTCTATGTTAGGTCATATGAAAGTAATCGCTAAATGTAGAATAACTTCCCATGCTAGATCATCTGGGAAAATGGTGACGTAACTCCTAAGTTTGTTCATATCGGAGGATAAATATGTTGTGTTCATGTTGATTGGTTGATGTGATTTTTATTAGTTTAGAGATTGAAATATATGTGATTGATTAATAGGTTACTCATAGAGAGATTTTACGATTTTTTCCCCTAGGTTAGGTCATTAGGGGGATTCACTAGAAAATGATGTGAAATATCGTATGGTGTAGAAGTAATTTTTCTATAATGATGAAATATAAATGTATATTGGTCACATAGTGATGCCGGGGGAATCATAGGATGACTCAATTTTATGCCCCGCCTTTTAGCGAAAGGGGAGCGATAATGAGAATGAACAATGAGCGAAAGTAAGCACATTAGAAAGTATGTGTGATAGGTATCAAAAAGTGTGTGTGTGTGTATTGATTTTGGATGGATTTAGAATAGTAATATGGTGCATATAATGTATACAATATGATAGTGAGTGGAATTCTGAAAAGAATGCCACAAATAGGATAGAAATTGGAGTAAGAACACTCAAGATATGTGTGAAATCATGTGGCATGTATTAGTTGGGAAAATGAGTGTGAAGAATGACCATAATAAAGTGAATAATGAAAAGTTACTCTAAATAGTAGTGTGACAAAGTGATTAGGAAACTCATCTATATTTTTATGTGTATGGGCCTATGAGCATATTGCAATATTAAGGTCGGTTGGTGGAGTGCATGGAGATTGGGTGAGACTAGATATATTCATTGGGATACGGGTATGTGTACGTGGCAAGAGCTTGGATATTGATGCCTATAGGGTGATGATAGATCACATGGGGCTAGAGGCTATGGTATGGAGGCCATATTGAGACTATGGAGGATGTCCTCACAATGTCGTAGAGTTATGATACATATGGTGGACAACGTGGTTAGAGGATCAATTTTCAAGGGTGAATGAGTTGTTTTAGGTTGAGTAGGTGTCACGACACTTTGACATGGCCCAGGATGTGCCCCCAGAGCCATATATATGGTTAAGAGTTGTTAGGGCATCAAGGAGGGTGGGAGTTAGACCGGGGCTCACAAGAGAGAGTAGTTATTATCTCCGGGACCCATCGAGGTGGATGCAGTGATTGTGTCAATAGATGTGGATGACACGGGGTGTACCAAGGCATACCGAGCACGGTGGGCCTCACATCGGTGGGTAAGTTAATATCTAGTATTTGTATATGCAGCGGGATTACCACCGGGAGGAGGAGCAAATGGGCAAGCACATGGCCCTCATAATGTAGCAGCAGTAATAGCAGAGCGTAAGAATTTTTATGGTGTGATATTGTATAATTTGTGATTTGGTTGTGTAATGATCATGGTTGTCTAATGTATTGTCCTTATGGTTGTAGGTGATGTTATTACTCATTAATTGTGGACACATCTATCTTCACATTGACATGGAATGTTCCCATTGATATACTCGCGGGTGGAGGCACGTTAGAGCATGTAGATGATATTATGGGTGATCATTCCCCTTTATTTGAGCACGTGGAAATAGCGGTAGTGACATGTACCATGTTTTTGGGTGAGAGGGATGAGGCACGTG
Source organism: Taxus wallichiana var. yunnanensis (assembly GCA_018340775.1). Lineage (NCBI taxonomy): Eukaryota > Viridiplantae > Streptophyta > Pinopsida > Cupressales > Taxaceae > Taxus > Taxus wallichiana. The sequence continues at coordinate 68,177,304 of CM031237.1, read as the reverse complement.
AGGATACATGATGAGATAGATAGGCCCTTTGGTGGTCGTCCTCTAGCACATGATGTATTTACACATTTTGTTGAGTTACCGATCTTCTTTGGAGAGTAGTCAACAAAGGTTACACTACTACGCAGGTAGAGAGGTATAGAGGTCGTGATCAATGATGCAGAGTTAGTGGAAAGGCTTCGAGTTATAGAGATCTTGCACTTGTAGATAGTGATAGCATTGTTGAGATATGATATGTATTGTTGTATTGATGTATTTTACGTAAGGGAGTTGGCCCCTCAATGATGAGATATTTTTGTAACTATGATTGTAAAATATAATATATATATATATATATATATATATAGGGAGTCGTTGATGTATGGTATTTGATGTATATTGTTGTGTTGTTGTGATGATGATGTATTGATCCATTGATTTTTGTCATGATGTGTGATATGTAATGTGTTGAATATTGTGTGTGTTTTTGATTCGCAATGCACCGTTGATGATGTTGAAATAAGGAAATAATGGATGATTAGTGTGATTATGGATATATAGATAATGAGATAGCATAGATGATGAAAGATGATGTATGTAATGTGATTTCACAAAGTTGAATTGTATTTATGAATAAGGTTGTGACTAAAAATGAATAATTTGTAAGAGTAAGAGATGATCGCATGTTAATATGATGAGGATATAGAAGGAGGGAGATTAGCTATACCCCAAAGTGTATAAATGATGAGGTTCATTTAGATAATACCCCTTAGCATTCAAGAATGAACTATAAAGCAAGAGTGCATCATCGGGAAATGATTCGATAATGTGCGCTAGATGAATCAAGAAAGCACGTGAAGAGAGGTTCTTATTGTAATAGATCCCTCAACAATCATGTAAGAACCATAAGAACATGAGTGCATCATCATGGGGTAAGGTGATAGAAATCACCTACCAAAGACAAAGTTGGCATGAAGCCATGAAATCATGCGGAATGGAAAAAGCATGAGTGTAGGAGCCAAACTGAATGTCATGTGGAGTAGTGCCAATGATGGGTGAAGTGGTGGTGGGAAGTGAAAATGATAAGGGTTGTGGAATCCAATGTGTAGCAATAGCATGATGCGGTAGGTGAGATGGTGCAGTGATGGATGGATGTGATGAAAATCACGTATGAGTAACAACCTGCGGCGGTAGATGAATAATGACCTTAGAACTAGACGAAGGAGATAACTCAACTGAAGTAACAACATGCCTATAAAATAGAGGGTATTTAGATTGTTCACATGAGAAATAACCAAAATAAATGACACCTTTGTCTTCTAATTTTTCGAGTGATCATGGAAGGTGTAACAAGTCATTATCCCTATGACCATTGATATGGTGATAATTACAAAGTAGGGTCTATCACGTTGGAGTTGTAAGTGGTGTTGTGGATGGTGTTGGTTAGAAGGTAAGAAAATCAAGTTCCTATCAATAAATGCATGCAACACATCATAAGGCCTAGCGTCGTGAGAGAAATGTAATGGTCCTTGTGAAACAGTGTAGAAATCGAGAGGTGTAGCTTTGACTTGGAGTAGGAGATGGTGGATGCATATGTAATGGAGTAGATTGAACTTTTTATGAGGAGGATATGGAGATCATGTAGGACACTCAAAAAATGAAAGTGGAGAAGAACTATAACATGTGTAGCAATGAGGTCTTGTTCTAGATCAATGACTCGATAGTATAGAAGCGTGAATGATTCACATGTGTCATATTGTAATATTTGTTTTAATGTTGGAATCAAACCACGAAAAAAGAAAAATTACTTCTCTAAGTCGATAGGTTGAAAGACTAGTTGGTGCATACAAGCATTGAATCGTAAAATATAGTCCATGATAGGTTATGTTTTACCCTGATGCAAATTAGGTAAATGATCATATGTAACTCTAGGGTCATTATTGATGATAAAGTGACAGAGAAAATCTTCTTCCATCTCACAATAAGTGCTAATAGATCCAAATGGTAGATGGGTATACCATTAGAGAGCATCATCCATAAGATTGTGGTGAAAGGCCTTAAGTAATAATCAATCATTAGAATATGAAGCCATAGCCATATGGTAATGCTTGAGATGCATGTAGGGGTTTTTAGTAGCATCGAGACATGAAAAGGTAGGCATGATAAAATCCTTAGGAAATTTTGAGTTCTGAATCTTTTTGGGAATGGGATTACCATGTAATGAATTATTATCAATTAAAGCATAATAGGCCTTGATTTATAATGTAAGAGATTAGACACGAGACTTTAAGTGACCAAAAATATGCATGAGGTGCAAGATATCCTATGAAGGAATAGTAGAGGATGGAAATAATGTGTTAAGCGATTGTAATTTTCCATTATGAGTAATCATAGGGATATTAAGATGAGACAAATGAGATTTTTATGCTAAGGGCACACTAGAAGGTGGTGCCAAAGGATTAATAGGTGACGAACAACATGGAACATCCATAGAAGCAGTAAAACTAGCATCGGAAACATACCTAGGAGATGAAGCATCCGATGGAGATGTGGTGATAGGAGGAGACAAATTAATAGTAGGAGATGAAGTAAGAGATGGAGATGAAGTGATATAAGGAGATGAACTAACATATGGAGAATAATTATGCATGTTATTATATATAGCCTTAGAAGAAGATAAAAATGGAGCCGGGGATTCCCACTCACTAGTATGCAAGAATTAAAATCATGACTATTAATTATTTCATCAAAATTAAAGATAGACTCAAATAGAAGAATGTCATTAAGTGTATCATCAACATAGTATGAAGGAGAATGTGAACTAGTATGCGATGTATCGTGAGAAGCATTTTTAGAAATAGAAGCAACATGAGATGTAGCTAGAGTAGTGTCTTGACTTGATTGAGAATCAACATGCACATGTTTATTATCATCAAGTCTAAGCATGAAATTAATGATAGTATCATCTTGATTTTCTTTAGAAATTTCAAAATGAGGATCATGGCTAATGCTATAACATGGTGTACAATGAGTGAAGCTCAGTGGATTAGAAATAATGCCACTAGTAGAATTATCAAATCTAGTAGGCACATTACATTTGTTAGCTAAGAGTTATTGTTGAATATGATCCGACATAGTAACATCATGATATAGAGCGGTGAGCTCTAGTTATGGTTACCTCATCATAGATGGGATTGATGATGACGTGAGGCATGACTAGCTGAGAAGGAGAAGAGATATCCTTAGCCATTAGGGTTTTAGTGGATCCTAGGAAAATAGTTCTAAGCTATGGGTTCACCAAAATGATTCAATAAAATATGAATTTTATAATGAACCTAAGATTTTGAAAATGAAATATCTTGAAATATAAATGCTAGGTAATTTATTTGATTTTATAAATGAAAGGAAATAAAAATGATAAGATACCTAAATTTTACTTAACTCGCTATGACATGGGGGAGTGCACAATGTGGTGAAATGGTGGAACAAAGCATCACAACGAATCTTAGAAAATTGCGGTAGAGGTGGATCTAGACAAAATGGGGTGCTTGGGGAAGGATGAGGGCCCCTAGGGTGCCTTGGTATGAAATTTGGGCACCCTGGTTGTCGGAGCAGGTTGAAATCTAATTCGATATGGTTGATATCTCTTCATAATTATTATACTTTAATCGTGTGAGTCTCGCACTTGGTTCGTTGATGTCTCCATAAATCTATAATGAAATATCACCTACAAAACCCCACACAAATCATCAAATCCTAAAAAAGAAAGAAGTAAATGAAGGGGTCAGATTGTCCTCAGATGCCACAATGGTGGTATTTTAGCTGAGCATTTCACCATGTCTCAAATCCAATGAAGTTTTGTGTGCTTTTTTGTGCGATAGTGCTCCTAGGTTGCACTAGCACCAATGACGCCAAGATAGGGGGTAATAACTAGATAAAATGCAAAATGGTGGATGGAATAGAATGAACTCCCCTTCCTATGTAGTGTGTATGCATAATAGTAGCCCAAATTTGGTCCCTTGCTCTATGTAGATAGTTAGTACTTGATAAGAATAGGCTTCCCCTATAATGGTATGTATGTTGTGTTTGTATAGGGATATTTTGTTCAAATTTCAACACTAATGACCCGACATGCCAACTATTACCTCGTGAGATGGGAGGTAAAAATTAAAATACAAACCTCAAATGTCAAAAATAAGATCAAAAAAATGAGGTTAAGGGCGCCCATGGTGATGGTGGAGTGTCTAGCACTCCCATCCAAACCAGGCACTATATTCCAAAGATAGGTGACAAAAAATGATTGATAAGCGACAAATAGGGATCCCGAGACCTAACTAGAACTATTTATGTGAGTGACAAGTATGCAAGAAAGACAACAATAATGACCAACAAGATAGATGGATGGTCATAGAATGGTTCATCAATGAATACTTTTCTTATGTAAGATCCATATATAAAACAACATACTTAGTGGTATAATAATAGAGTTAAGTGCATGATTTTGTGTCTACATATTCAAAGTGACTATTGATCTACCAACTATCAAAACATAAGGGATAATTTTCACTTGGATGATTCTTTGTGGATTTGGAAGAGTTTGGGTGATTAGAGTACGGGAATAGGCTAGATCGAGACTAAAAATACTTCATTACTAAAATTGGCATCTTAAAAACAAACATGGTCAAAACCATACAACTAGTTCGAAAGTGTTTGTATGGTCGTGAACCTTATGTATGGTCTTGGACCTACTTCTAATTTGGGTCTACAACTTCCTGAGTGCTTCACCTACCTACAAATGTATGTCACTATGTTTTATTCATCTTTGTGCACCTTCAGGATGGCTCTGTAAACTCTGTTCAAACCCTAGAACCCTTATAGTGTAAGAAGGATTTCCTACAAAACAAAGTTAGGTGGGTTGTGGAAAACCCTATTCACCAATGACATCACCACTAATCTAAAAGAGGATCAAACCACATGTCATTCTCTTAGCATGTAATATCTATTGTAGTGCAATCGAACTTGACAATCGTGTTTTGACAATGCTTTGTTTGAGTTTCACACTTGCTAAAATACTTGGGAACAGTCACTTTTCTTTATTTTTAAATGAAGATAAAGAATCCTAGACCTAGAAGGATACTTCATACCTATAGAGGTTGCTTCCTAATGGATTTGCATGAGTTATTTTATAGTTTAGGGAACTTGGGGTGCCTTTTCTGCTTTATTTCACATGAGTTCTTAATGTGTTTGTTTCTCAAATGAGGTATGATTTACTTTCTTATATATACTTCCAAAGGTTATTATTCCATGAAAGGATGAACAAGGGGATATATTTTCTCTTAAGAATGTGATAGAATCAAAATAATTAACACAAAACATCTTAGTCTAAAACCATATAGTAGGGTCGGTTTGTAGATTTATACAACCCGATTGAAAATAGTGCTTTCAACCAGGAGGGAAAAATCATGTTTTTACTTTATGGGGTGGAGGATGAATGATTCTATGTTTTTAATGCAGTTAAAATTCAGAAAATGATGACAAAGGGGTGTATAAATATAATCAAGTAATTGAAGAGCTATCAAGGTATGTTAAGAAAGAGTGAGGAGAGTACATTTGTATGTATGAAAATGTGCATTGTCAAGATCAATAGTGTCAAATGATAGATTACTAAATTTGAGTGTCTACATTTATCCCCCTTTAAGTATGAAATGAAATTACATGTTTAAAGAAAAAGAAACCTGATTCTGTAGACACACTTTGTATTTACTTTCAATAACTTTATTTTGTAGATCTCGTTGTGTTTGTATTGGGACACTCCAAAATGAAACCTACAACACAGAGTATATTCAATGCCCAAGATAGTAAATTAAAATTTAACTCAATAGTTTAAAACCCTCCCTAAACCTTAGATCACGTTGGTGTATTTTGATGGGTTTTAAGGTAGGATGAGGATCTTAATAGGGTTTTAAATCCTATAACAAACCTACATTTTCCCAAGGAAAGCAGATCACATGATGTTTTTTTCTTGAAGATATAAGTCTATACATATGTTTGAAATGCCATGTACAAATCTTGCAGAGATTAGGACAAGTCTACAAATATTGTGAAAACCTTGTAAGGTCCTTAGAAAAGCTTACAGGGATATAAGACAGCTCAAGATGATTAAAATAAGTTTATAAGAGGCTAAAAGCCCATCTATTGGTATGAAGGGGTTTTTAGACATTGTTGATAGCTCAGTAGGGTATTTAGGAACCACACACCCTCAAATACTGATTAAACATTGTCTGGATGCTACAAAAATCTTGGTAAGTTGTAATCCCCCTTATTGGTCATACGAGAGGTCCAAAAGTGGTTGTAAGGTGCTTTATAAAGTTGTAGGGTCTCGGAAGAGCCTATGATAAGACTAGTAAGTGTATGGAGGGATTTTTCCTCAAAGAAAACAATGTTTTTTTTTTTTTGAATCATCTATATGCACCTGTAAGGGTTTCAAAGTCATTTATGATTTTGTTTTATGATCATAAGATACTACAGGTTTGGTTTACCCTTCTTAAATTATTTAAAATGTTGCTAAAGGCTTGAGATTCATTGATAATATGTTTTGAAACACCTTTGTTAGAAGTTATTACAATGGATTACATGACTTCTTGATGGGGTTAATAGATTTGAAAGGCCTAAAAAGGATATATATAGGTGAGGATAGCTTAAAATTCATGTAAGAGTTGTAAATATACTACAATCTTGATATAATACCTTAAGACACCTGCATTATTGATTCACCCTACAAGGTTATCTTCATGATGCACTTTAAAATTTTGTAGAGGTTTAAAAGGGAAATTCAGAGTCCCATATTGTGATAGAGTTTGTTGACATGATTCCAAAATTCATCAAAAGGTTTTTAGGTATATGTGAAGATGTTTGAACCCATCTACAATTTTTCTAGACATATTCGCATACCTAAGGTGTTTAACAAGTTTTTCGACCCTTTTTCAATAATATGAAGTTGAAAACTATATAAAAACAACCTTATATAATGAGTACATGGTCTTTCATAAAGCTTAGAGTTGATATGAAAATATAAACCCTATTTTGAGAATAATGGTAGTATCAAGACATCGTGAGAGGGTTATTATATCTTTTGGAAAATGAGGAGATAGTGACCTCATAAATCCTTGAGGTTAGCATTGTTTCCAACCACCAATCGAGCTATCAAATAAGCTTACAAGAGTTTTTTTGAATTATCCATAAGTATGAAAAGATCACCTACATGTCTACAAGATCCATTACAATCATGTACAATCCTAATGAGATATTCAAGAGGAAAACATAAAATGGATGATCAAGAACCCTTTTATGTTATTAAGGATGGCAACATAGTTGGTATGATGGTTATCTAAAGATTAGAGAGAATAGAAGGTTTCTCTATCTCACTCAATTTGTAGCAAACTTGATAAAGTTGAATGTGTTAAGATAGGATAGTTTGTAAGATGTTATGAAGTGTTATAGCCACTTTAGGTTTGCAAAAAGGTTACTCATATGCCATATGAGGATCAATAAGGTGTTTAATGTTTGAAGGCCTCTTCATAATGCCCAAGATCAATGGAGAAACATGTTCCTAGTCGGTGCACCATTCTAAAGCATGTTGTGTGAATTTTTAGGGGATTTGTTATGGTATTTTAAGCCCTCTTCCATTGAAAAAATCTAGTGAAGTATCCAAGAGAGAATAATAAGTCTAAACCAATCAATAATGAAGTTAAGTATAGATTTCTAGTTGAAAATGGTGAGTTCTAGAGATTTTTATGGATCTTCTCAATTGAGAGACTATTTTTGCATTCAAGAAATCATGAAAACTCACCATGAGAAGATAAAGGAGAAATAATATAGGAGCACACCTCATCTAATATTCCCTAAAAGTTTGGATTTGGTCAACAAACAAGAGTCAAGGAATTCAAGAAGGTTCTCATTCAAACTTCTTCCCTCAATTCTTGGGTATGTGTAAATTAGGGACTAGTCCCTCTTTGGATTGGAATTTGGATGGAATATAGGATTGTTTTAGACAAAAAAACATGTTGGGGATTGCAATAGAAAAACGTTTTTTTCTCATTTTGTAACTAGAACAACATTAGCCTTGAAATCAATAAAAAAACTTTCCTCCTCTTTCATTACTACAATATTATGTATATCTCTGAATTTCAAGTATGTTTTTGGATTAATGTTATCATTAAGCATGTTTTGAGGTGAAATTGTAGACATTTATTATCCCTTATAGTGTTGGTTATCTTTTTCCTTACCTTTATGCAATGTTTATGTGAAAGTTGTGCGAGTTTACATCATTTCTAATCTTTTTGTGTTTTTCAATAAATTTGAAGAGTTATTATAGATATTGGTGCATCACCACATCTTGATTTAGTATATATTTCTCTCTTTTCACCACAAAGAGTAGTAGATTTACATTAGGATTAGGTGTTTTATTATATTAAAGCATATTTAGAAGGGAACTAGCCATCTCTAGAGAGTTATTTACGAGAAATTAAGTCCCACACCTTTAAATAACATAATGTTGCAACTAAGAGTACGTTAAATCTTATGGGGTGTAATCTTAGAGTGACAAGAATAACATGATAAGTAAAGGTTAACTAATCATATCATGCATTTGTATTCGAGAATGTGACAATACATCATTATGTAGTAATAAGCAATTTGCAAGAGAGATAGTAAGATTTATTGATGTAGACACCAATTTTGGTATCAGTTCCCCTCACACCGTGTTCGCTCGTCGTCGTCTTTTTCTACCTACATAACTCCCTTCCATTTTCCTTGCTAAATTAAATTTATTCCACTTACCATTATTTCCCATCTTAGTTCTCCTTGATCACCCTTAAATTAATCATATATTAATCATCTTTAATCATATCTAAACCCTCATTTAATTCATTTTCTCTCCTTAAATCCTCCATTTTATCCTTCCTATGCCCTCGTTTAATAAATTCACCTCCTTTACCTTTATTTAATATTTTTCACCCTCCACCTAGCCATTTATCTATTCTATGCAACCCTAGATCGTCCTAACACTTCAAAACCCTAATCCCGCCCTTATGGATTCATTACCTCAATCTCATCACCTTTCTACTACACAAATGGATGGATATCGGTGATCGACGGTGACCCATCCAGGTCACCATCAACCCTAAAAACCGCCCTTATCCCTTCTTTTCTAAGGATGTAATTTTTCCTTCATTTTTTGCCTTCTCTTACAACTGCCATCATCACCTTAGATATTTTATGCTTCAACTTTTGATATTTGGAGATTTTTTCACCCTTGCATGTTTAGGTCCTTTGTTGCAATTTTTTCACCATATCCTTCACCAAGATCTTATCCAGTCTGGTTATCATCAAAGTCTTGTCTCTACCTTCCCAAGCCTTCATTTTTCATTTGCGAGTCTTTATTCTCATCCATCCATTTTCATCCAACTCTAGATTAGCTTTTGAGTCATCATTGACCCTTCTTGATCATCATCGACTCGGCCTCCATTTTTTTAGCCTCTTTGTCATTTAGATCCTCGGTCACCCCTTTTTTATTCGAGTCACACAAGCCTCAAATCCTGCCATTCTTCCCTTTTCTGTCATCTCGGATTTATTACGCAACCCCATTCATCATCGACTAGATCATTTTTCTTGTATTTACCTTGATTTCATAACTTTATTGCATCCTTTCTGTGAGATCTAGTTCCATATTTCTTGTTGATTTTTGTCATTTCATCTCAATGCATCACCAGCTCAAGATCTACCTCCGAAGCCTTTAGAGATACATTTTTCATCATTTTTTCAATTGATCTTCTCATGTCACCATTGAATGGACCCTACAATATTGATTCATCGTCGACCCACATAGGTTTGGTTTAATTTTTTTAGATCATATATGTGTCTTATCGTTTTTATTACATTTTAGTTAATGTTACACTTCATATTCTATTATATCTAATTTATCAATATTTTATCTTATCTTTGTCAAAAACATGGGTACAAAGTTTTCACTTCTCGGGATTGAATTTGTCAAGCAACCTACCCATGTATTTACTAATCCATTTTTTTGTGTTGAGTTCACTTGATTTGTAGGTCATCTAGATTGTTGCGAAGGAGGATCTCTCATTTTTTCCGTATATATTCACATCCCATCTAGAGGTAACTTAAACCCTCTCATACGTGGAGTTGTTTGTTCCCTTGTTGTGATTTCACTAATCTAAAATAGATAACAAGGAAACTTGTTCACCGTTTGGCACACAGTGGGACGCCCTTTCTTGGTGAGTCTTTTTATTTTCTTTCATTTTCATTCTCTTATATCTATCCACTAACCTTGTAGGAAGGATTGTTGCTTTATTTCTTGGGTGTATGCATTTATTTGTTTGGATTTGATTTTTTTCTTAAAAATAAAAGTAATAAAAAGGAAAAATGCATCCAGGTATTCCTCTTTTTTAGTTTCTCCTTCGTATTGTACTTACCTTTCTTACTTGATTTTCCTCATCAAATCTACACATTTCATTTGCATCTAATTACCTTTCATATCTACTTGGAAATTTTGTTTAATTAGGAGTTAACACTTTTCATACACTCTTATCACACACATCAAAACTACACATCTAAACATCTCCTACTAGGTGGAACTATTGGGATTTCATCACCCAATAGGAAATTTTTCATGATATTTTGGTCATGTTACAAAAAAAAATTCTAGTAGTATATTGGTTAAGCACACGACTCCTTATCATTGTGGGACCGTGAAGTGAGGGAGTAGGTCCCAATCCCAAGCCCCACTTTTGAGTAGTCATCGAATATTTTTACCTCATGTACATTTGTGTATATCAAGGACTTCATCCATAACTTCACTGAAACCATCCATAGGATGACGATTTCCTAGGCTCCCTTAAAGCCCATTTTCATTTCTTTTTCACACCTTTAATAATCAAGATGATAAAAAAATTGGTGTGTAACTTGTTTGATCTAATTAAAAATAAACATACGTTTGATATCATTATTTGTTTCATGCCAGTTATTACATGATCCCAAGCAAAACAAATGGAACAAAACATGTCATCCAATAACATTCCTATCTCCGCTATCTCCTCACAAAAACTTTTTCTCTTTCTATCATTACCTCCATCCCTTTGGTCACTTCTTCTCTGATTACCCAACCTATAGTTCCCATTTCCCCTCTTTAAGAATCCCAAATTGTTCAACCTACCATCCATCTTGAAACTAATCCATCTCTTTATCAACACTTTGTTCCATCTAGACCAGTAACACCTCCTTCTACCATCTCTATTGAAGCTTTTGGGCCTCCTATCATCCCTCGTGGATGTGTAGAATTTCAAGAGATTCTTTATGCTAATATAGTTTCTCTCCATGACTATATCCTTCATAAGACCACCAACCTCCTTGTTGATGGACCTCCTTTGCGAAAAAAATTACACCTACCATTCTAATCCTGAATCTGCGCAAGTCCTCGCATTAAAAATTTATGTATTCTTCCCTCGAGCTATGAATGAAATTTTCATGGCCCAATATGACCTTGATCCACATAAACCTTCATCCTTCATTCCTCATAATCACCAAACCACTCAATTAGTGGTCCTCATTCCCCCTAATTTACCTCGTGTTAACACTATTATCACCTCTTTTAACTCTATCACCTCATCATCTACCACCATTACTTGTTCTTGTATCTAATCATCTCAATAGCTTCACTTACACCTGCCTCCATCCGAACAACATAATTCAACATTACCCCTTATTTCCACTTCCCATATCCATGCCAATGTGATCACTTTACAGCCCCATCCTTCTGAATCAAATCAAATCCATCAACCTCCTCCTCGAGGTGCTTATCGCTACATACTTCCCAATCAATCAACTCAAGTATCCCAACCACCCATTACTTACATCCCAACTCATCCTATATCAAACCAATCAAGTGTCCCCATCTCTCAACAACCAACACAATCTCATCAATCTTATCACATCCCCATTTCTCCACAACAACCTTTATCTCAACCCATTCAATCAGAATCTTTTAATTACATCCCCCTTATCAACCACTTCTACCAAAACCAAATCATCCTCGAACATATCAAAATTATTAACAACCTAACCCATATACCTCATATGCATCACAATCTCATCATTAAATTTATCAACCCCATCCATATGACAACCCCACATAAGTGTTATTAAGTAGAATGGTTAATCTTTAAGCGGATACCTTGAGATCCAAAACCACCTTTTCATATGAAAAAATATGCAACAAACCAATCAATCCATTCATCCCGTGGCCTTTGATCCTCCTCATTAAAAATTACCAAAAATTTCCAAGTTCCATAGCCAAGAGCACCCATAACAACATATTTGTTCCTTTATACATGCATGTTACCTCATCACCCATGCTCAAGACCTTATGCTTTGCATATTCCCCATGTCATTATCCGGACCCACATTGGATTGGTACAATGGCATCCCACAAAATTCTTTATTCTCTTTCACTAAGCTCACAAAAATATTCTGGAACATTTCTCAATCAATATTTCATGTAATATCACTATCACATACCTCTACGCCATTAGACAGTATGATGAAGAATCTATCGCAGACTTCATCATATGATGGCATGGCATAATCAACCAACTATCATTCTCCCTTCCACAGATTTAATTAATTGAAAATTTCAAGTTTGAATTCACTAAATCCTCCATGCATGGTGACAAATCTAAGAACGTCGCTAACGTCATTGTTGTTAAATAATCCTCTAAATCTACTTATCATAGGAAACCTCCCCAAAGAGATCCTAGGCTGCCTCTTAACTATACCCCTCTTAGGGAATCCTATAGTGCAATATTTGATAAGTTAATGGCATTCCATCTTATTCGAATTCCTCCCATCTGACCCTTTGATGAATCATGACCCAAACCAACATGGTATCATGAGGAGCATTATTGTAAGTATCATCAAGTTCGTGGTCATGACATTGAGAAGTGTCACACTTTTAAATACCTCGTCCAAAAAATCATAGACTCTGGTGACCTCCAAGTGGATAATCCTAATGCACCACCTAATCAGCCTCTTGATGTATTCAAACAACCTTTTCCTAATCATCTACCCAATAATCAAACTCCACCCTCCACATCACAGGAACCTAATGCCCATACAATCAATACTATAAATCAATATCTACTACCATTAGCTCTGACCATCGTCTCGTCATCCATCAAATTGACATCTATTTCAGACTCTTCTCCCACACCCACAACTTCATCAACATCTACACATCTTTCTATACCCATTATATCCACATCGACTATGTCCACAACTAACATACGCATCAATATCAATTACATTCACCCCTCCATTCATGCCTACCGCATCCTCACCTATCGCATTTAATGCTTCACCTATATCTAATCCAACATCCACTTTAACATCTCCATCTCACATTCCCACTTCCACACCAAAAACATCTAATACTATGATTTGTACCCATACCACCATGATAATCTATGATCACATCCACACCATCCATTAAATTATCTTCCATGCGGACATCCACGCTTAATGTTCCTCCAAGTGAGACTCTCACCCCACTTACAACTCTAATCATTCCTAATGAGACATCCATGCCTAATGTGCCTCTAAGTGAAACATCCACACTTAATGTGCCATCCATACATTAATGCTTAAAAAGCATCACCCGCATGACCATCCAACACCACATTAGTTCTTGCACACATTTACACAACTACAACAACTAAGTAATAATCAACAAATAGCAATGCACAATACTTACACTCATCTAATGTCGTTGTTAGACCATAGCCATCGAGTGGTAGGTGCCTTCCCTTCTACTCCTCCAATCGATGGTGCACCCACTTGCATCTACGGTAGGAATCAGTAAATAATAGCACCCATTGATGTGTTTCCCACCACTCGTTATAGGCACAGGTACACCTGCATCATCCACCTATATCGGCTCTATGTCTGCATCTACCTCATCGGACTTGGGTGCACTAGCGGTGCTTTTGTGGGACCTAACCTCACTCCTGGATGTCTCGGTGCTCTAGTATCTCTCACCGTACATATGGCTCGGGGGCGCATTCTAAGCCGTGTCAAAATGTCTCGATGCTCTCTCGGCTGGAACATCTTGGTCACTCCTAGGAATCAATCTACCAACCACATGGTGCATCGAATGCACCAAACTCTATTTCATCCTCTAACCACCCACCATAGTCTCTATATTTCCTAATATGATGGCCCCTAGTCCCACCCAATCAAGCATCAACCTATAAGTGGTCATATCTAGTCTCCTTCTCTGGGTTCCTACCCACCTCACTACAAATGTATTAGGTCTAGCCCAATCAGCATGTGGCCCACTAAGTGGCCTCAATATAGCAATGTGCTCATATGCCCACACGTGTAACAATGGTGTGGTTCCTAGTCCACCCCCATGGTCCTCCTGAGTAAACCTATATATATCTTTACATAAATTGGGAAACGCACATTATGCACATATAAATCTTGTCCCATGCTCCTCTATGCATTGATAGATATAGTGCATCTTATAGAATATACCCACTTTACCACCCTCTATCGTTACTAATGAAGCAATAACCATTACAATGAACTTCCACAACCACGGAACACCTAATCTCAATATAGCATCTAGACTAATATGGATCTTTTTATGTACCCATGTCTTAATAAAGAATCATCTATCTACCCGCACCTACCTATGAGCATCCACTACATACATCACTTATTACCTCTCACCCACAACTAGTAGTCACAATATGTGATATAAATCCTCTAGGGTCACTTGCATCTCCCCAGTAGTTAACCAAAATGTACATGTATCGGTACACCACGTCTCACACAATGTAGTCATCATAGGCATATTATGGGAACCTCACCCAATCTTGCTATGTTTCATTGGCCGGCATGGTCTAGTATGTCCCACTCAACATCATATAACCCCATGGTCAACAATGTGCTCAAATGTCAGACCCATGGAACTATCTCAAATGTATGTCTCTCTACGCAACACAAACACCAGTAAATATTTTCCAATAGTACCTCATACATATTCAAAACTAGCTAATCATCGTCCAAAAATAATTAAAATACTCATATTCCAAGTTGCACTATCAAAGCCCCCTCCTAGGTCACCATCTCCTAGGAAAATTCGGAGTGCCTAGAAAGCAGATCATCAATGCCCAGGCCGGGCATTTTAGATCTTAAAATACATCAACACCTAGCCATTCCCACCTAGGTCGAAATGCACAAAAACATAAATATTTAATTTTTGCAAAAATCAACAAATTCGAGGCAAAATTCTCTACATTTTTCAAAAATAACCTTACTCACTAGATCATCGATCGTCTGTGAATTTAGGGCCTCCACTACTCTCTTGAACCTCGTCAACCTCGTTGCCTAACCTACGGAATCCTCACAAGCTCAAAGCTCATATTTTCACTCAATCACGGTATAAATGACATTACTATCCACTTTTTACTATTACTATATATAGAAATTTTCCATTGACTATAGTTACCATTTACACTCATTCTTCCAACTAATACACAACACACAATTTTGCTCATATCTTGAGCTTCATTACTCCATTTTCTTCCTTTTTTGCACCTTTCAGTTTAAAATATATCCTACCACTATAGTTTACATATTCCACAAAGTTACATTCCACTCTGGCACATACATTCCTCAACATACATGTGATCTTGCAACATCTTCTATACTACATCTTATTCACCATTACGTTGTTTCACCTTTACTTTCAGCTCAGTGCTCATTATTTTTCACCCCTCCTTTGTTTATTTGAAAGGGGGGTATACAATCAGGATCACCCTATGATACCTCGCAGACTACTATACAATCACTTGATACTCCTAATGCATCATTATCGAAAATGTTTCTTGAACACTACTCAAAAAAGGAACAAATCAATCTATTTAAATATTTTCTATCTATTCCCCAAGTAATGACCTCATTTGGGGGAAACTTAAAAATATCTTCATGAATAATCTATCGCATACATTCAATCTCAAAGAAATATTTCAATATTCGAATCAAATCAATCGATCGGTATAACATAGCATACTTTACTATCTCTTCCAGATGACCTAACTTGGGAGTTACAGATTACTTCATTATCTTTCCCGAGATAACATAACATGAGAATCATTTTACATCACTTCCAAATGACCCATGTAAGTTACCTATCACTATACAAATTGGAACACCCATGGGAGTGGGGACAATGAGACGTCATTGCCTTTCATATCTTGCTCTTATATGGGTTATTCAACATGGAACTAAATTTGTTCATTATTCATCCGTGATGGTAGGACATTTTTGGGATGTAGTCATAGATGGAGATTAAAACTAGACCTCTCTCCCCAATACTCTTCCTCGGCGGTAGGATGCAAAAATCTTCCCTGGATCAAAAATTTACAAAATTGGGTTGGGAATTGATCACTCCCTACCCCTTCAAATCTCCATTGGCAACAATTCAAAATATCCAAATTCT
This sequence comes from Taxus wallichiana var. yunnanensis, assembly GCA_018340775.1. Taxonomy (NCBI): domain Eukaryota; kingdom Viridiplantae; phylum Streptophyta; class Pinopsida; order Cupressales; family Taxaceae; genus Taxus; species Taxus wallichiana. The sequence continues at coordinate 68,160,749 of CM031237.1, read as the reverse complement.
CCAAATCAAGTCATCAATTTCTCCAAGTGCTCCTTACTGATGGTTCATCGTCTCTATTTACACCACATGGATCGATACACGATCCATGGTTCACCATGCTATATGTTCTTATATTCTACACGTACTTATGCGTCAAGGATTCTTTGAACTTCTCACAAGTATGTTCCTTACTTCCTTTACACTACTTGAATTTGATTCAAATATCATAAAGGGGGAATGTAGACACAAAATCATGCACAAATTACTATGTTACTATACTGCTAAGTATGTTGTTATATGCATAGATCTTAAGTAGGAAAAATATTCACAAGTGGCACACTCCCTAATCCATCTGCTTGCTTTGGTTATTTCTATTGTCTTTATCTCTCACATTTTCACTTACGCAGCCATTTCAGTCAGTCACAAGGATCCCTATTTCTCTATTTTCTCACATTTGTCATTAATTATCCCAAGACACAACACCCGGTCTGGACACTAGTGCCCAGGCGCTCTTATCCACCCAGGTGCTCCTGTCCTCTTTGTTCTTATTTGCATTTTTAAATTTGTGGTTAGCCTTTTTGGTTTTCTTACTCCTATCAAGAAGATCCTAGTTGGCATGTCATGTATGTAATGTCAAAATTCAATCAAGAGTTCCATGTATATACACAACATACATATCATTATAATAGCAGGAAATTCTTAATGGAAAGCATATCTACATACTATCAAAGGGAATGCATTTTTGGGTTGATCACTCTACATACACTTTGCATATGAAGGGGAATTTCTGAATTCCATCCCACACATTTTCCTTTTAACTAGATTTAGCTTGTTATCTTGCAATCATTGGTTTGATGGAAACCTAATGACATTATTTCACACACAAGCACACCAAACTACATCGATTATGGAATGTAGTGCGAGCTCGGTCATAATTTCATCCTTTGGATAACCTTAAAGTCAATACGACTTCATATATTACATTTTCATTCTAATTTGATGTGTTTTGCAAGCTTGTGTAGGAAGTTAGGGTTTGTGTTGCGAGGTTAGAGTTACATCGGTGATCAAAGTCCGAATATCAAGTAAACAACAAGAAGTGATAGAGAAACCCTAGTGACATAGGAAAAATTAGAGTCTAACCCTCTACATAGTCAATGGAGCTACGGAAGGTCTATGGTGCCTAGGTACCCTCGCCCTAACCCAAGCTCCCGTGTTCACTTTGTCTCGCATGTTCCATAATTGATATCAAACATTTTCGACACTCTACACATCATGTTCATTAGTTTTTTTAATTCCAATCTGCTTTGGGATAAGAATAAATTATATAAGTTTCATATCTTTCTTATTTTCTTATTTAGTTGTATCTTTAGAGTGCTTATCATTTATATCATGTTGGATTTTACTATAGTAGTGACTCTAAAATTAGATTTGATATTGAGGTTTTTTAATAAATTACCTAGATAGCAAGGAAACAAACATACATATCATGTCAACAATCAAACATTATGTTAGTGAGAGGACCACCTCTAGTGAGACCTTACCCATATTAACATAAGAATCATAATTTATTATCATGGACCAAGCCAACACACCAAGGCAAGAATGACGTTTTGACTAAATGTGTATTTTTAAATTTATAGAAGCAATTTGAAGATGCACCGAGCCCACATAACAAATCATGTCTACTACCATAGCCTCACGCGATGTGATGACATTTCCTAAGCTGAAGATGAAAGAGTGGGGTTGTATTTTATCTATCTCTTTCTCATGTGTACCAACTATGTGTCCACGAGGAACATGGAGTAGCTCACCACCTATTTTATGAAGGCCATTTTCATTAGACTAATGAAGGTTTGGTTTAGCTTGCACATGGCATTGACCAACCATAATTCTTAGGCTATTAGTAGATAAGATAGTTGAATATGTGATTGTGCCATGAAATTATGAATGTCACAAGAGCATGGGTAATTAACATGGAAATATAGTCGGTGCCATTTTTAGAGGTGTCATAGGAAAATTTTCTCCTTATGTTCAAAATGGTTGCAGTAAGACCCATTTATTTTTCGAAGGTTAAGTGAGCAAATATATTAATCTTACTGACCAATAAACCATTATATTAATAAGAGGGTCATTCGTGTTAGAGTTTCATTTTTATCGGCATACTATGATAGTGAGAGATCCACCTCCATTGTGGTCTCATCCCTATTAGTGTAAGGATCATGATATATTAGGGTTTACATGTTATCACAGATAAAGTTTACTAATCAATGCAAGATTAAGTTTTTAACATGATGAAGATTTTTAGAGCCATATCCGATTCACGTAGTAAGTCATGTATTTAGAGACAAATTTACAAGATGTTTTTGGATTTTTGTAAGCACCTTACTAAGCACAATAGTTTAGTTCTTTTGTATGGACTTACATTTATAGGTAAACTAACTTGAGCTCAAATCCAAATGTCTATGCCAAGCAAGCTTAAAGCTTCATTTGAAATAGGTTATAACAAGTCACTTGCTAGTAAGTTCCTTATCATACATCATGGGTTTGGTGTTAAAAAGCCAAACAAATTTAAATGCCTTCTTGAACACCTTAGTTTGATATTTTTGTGTGGTTTTGATGTAGTTATTTTTACAAATCAACTCACCGAAGAACAAATCTTGACAAAAAAATAGAATATCTTTACCACACAAGATTAAACTTGAATCTGGCGCAAGAAATTAAATAAATTTAATAGGATAGAAATCGGAGTAAGAACACTCAATATATGTGTGAAATCATGTGGCATGTATTAGTTGGGAAAATGAGTGTGAAGAATGACCATAATAAAGTGAATAATGAAAAGTTACTATAAATAGTAGTGTGACAAAGTGATTAGGAAACTCATCTATATTTTTATGTGTATGGGCCTACGAGCATATTGCAATATTAAGGTCGGTTGGTGGAGTGCGTGGAGATTGGGTGAGACTAGATATATTCATTGGGATACGTGTATGTGTACGTGGCAAGAGCTTGAATCTTGATGCCTATAGGGTTATGATAGATCACATGGGGCTAGAGGCTATGGTATGGAGGCCATATTGAGACTATGGAGGATGTCCTCACAATGTCATAGAGTTATGATACATATGGTGGACAACGTGGTTAGAGGATCAATTTTCAAGGGTGAATGAGTTGTTTTAGGTTGAGTAGGTGTCACGACACTTTGACATGGCCGAGGATGTGCCCCAGAGCCATATATGGTTAAGAGTTGTTAGGGCATCAAGGAGGGTGGGAGTTAGACCAGGGCTCACAGGAGAGCGGTTATTATCTCCAGGACCCGTCGAGGTGGATGTAGTGATTGTGTCGATAGATGTGGATGACACATGGTATACCAAGGCATACTGAGCACGGTGGGCCTCACATCGGTGGGTAAGTTTATATCTAGTATTTGTATATGCAACGGGATTACCACCGGGAGGAGGAGCAAATGGGCAAGCACATGGCCACGATAGTGTAGCGGTAGTAATAGAAGAGCGTAAGAATTTTTATGGTGTGATATTGTATAATTTGTGATTTGGTTGTATAATGATCATGGTTGTCTAATGTATTGTCCTTATGGTTGTAGGTGATGTTATTACTCATTAATTGTGGACACATCTATCTACACATTGACATGGAATGTTCCCATCGATATACTCGCGGTGGAGGCACATTAGAGCATGTAGATGATATTGTGGGTGATCATTCCCCTTTATTCGAGCACGTGGAAATAGCAAAGTAGTGACATGTACCATGTTTTTGGGTGAGAGGGATGAGGCACGCGAGGATACACGATGAGCTAGATAGGCCATTAGTGGTCGTCCTCTAGCACATGATGTATTTGCACATTTTGTTGAGTTACCGATCTTCTTTGGAGAATAGTCAACAAAGGTTACACTACTACGCAGGTAGAGAGGTATAGAGGTCGTGATCAATGATGCAGAGTTAGTGGCAAGGCTTTGAGTTCTAGAGATCTTGCACTTGTAGATAGTGATAGCACTGTTGAGATATGATATGTATTGTTGTATTGATGTATTTTACGTAAGGGAGTTAGCCCCTCAATGATGAGATATTTTTGTAACTATGATTGTAAAATATATATATATATAGGAAGTCGTTGATGTATGGTATTTGATGTATATTGTTGTGTTGTTGTGATGATGATGTATTGATCCATTGATTTTTGTCATGATGTGTGATATGTAATGTGTTGAATATTGTGTGTGTTTTTGATTCGCAATGCACCATTGGTGATGTTGAAATAAGAAAATAATGGATGATTAGTTTGATTATGGATATATAGATAATGAGATAGCATAGATGATGAAAGATGATGTATGTAATGTGATTTCACAAAGTTGAATTGTATTTATGAATAAGGTTGTGATTAAAAATGAATAATTTGTAAGAGTAAGAGATGATCGCATGTTAATATGATGAGGATATAGAAGGAGGGAGATTAGCTATACCCCCAGTGTATAAATGATGAGGTTCATTTAGATAATACCCCTTAGCATTCAAGAATGAACTATAAAGCAAGAGTACGCATCGGAAATGATTCGATAATGTGGCTAGATGAATCAAGAAAGCACGTGAAGAGAGGATCTTATTTTAATATATCTCTCAACAATCATGTAAGAACCATAAGAACATGAGTGCATCATCATGGGGTAAGGTGATGAAATCACCTACCAAAGACAAAGTCGGCATGAAGCCATGAAATCATGCGGAATGGAAAGAGCATGAGTGTAGGAGCCAAATTGAATGTCATGTGGAGTAGTGCAATGATGGGTGAAGTGGTGGTGGGAAGTGCAAATGATAATGGTTGTGGAATCCAATGTGTAGCAATAGCATGATGCGGCGGGTGAGATGGTGCGGTGATGGATGGATGTGATGAAAATCACGTATGAGTAACAACCCTGCGGCGGTAGATGAATAATGACCTTAGAACTAGGCGAAGGAGATAACTCAAGCTGAAGTAACAACATGCCTATAAAATACGGGGTATTTAGATTGTTCACATGATAAATAACCAAAATAAATGACACCTTTGTCTTCTAATTTTTCGAGCAATCATGGAAGGTGTAATATGAGTCATTATCCCTATGACCATTGATACGGTGATAATTACGGTAGGGTCTATCACGTTGGAGTTGTAAGTGGTGTTGTGCATGGTGTTAGTTAGAAGGTAAGAAAATCAACTTCCTATCAAGAAATGCACGCAACACATCATAAGGCCTAGCGTGGTGAGAGAAATGTAATGGTCCTTGTGAAAGCAGGTGAAGAAATCGAGGTGTAGCGACTTGGAGTAGGAGATGGTGGATGCATATGTAATGGAGTAGATTGAACTTTTTATGAGGAGGATATGGAGATCATGTAGGACACTCAAAAATGAAAGTGGAGAAGAACTATAACATGTGTAGCAAATGAGGTCTTGTTCTAGATCAATGACTCAATAGTATAGAAGTGTGAATGATTCACATGTGTTATATTGCGATATTTGTTTTAATGTTGGAATCAAACCACGGAAAAAGACAAATTACATCTCTAAGTCGATAGGTTGAAATGCTAGTTGATGCATACAAGTATTGAATCATAAAATATATTCCATGATAGGTTATGTTTTACCCAGTCGATGCAAATTAGGTAAATGATCATATGTAACTCGAGGGTCATTATTAATGATAAAGTGACAATGAAAAGATTCTTCCATCTCACAATAAGTGCTAATAGATCCAAATGGTAGATGGGTATACCATTAGAGAGCTTCATCCATAAGATTGTGGTGAAATGCCTTAAGTAATAATCAATCATTATAATATGAAGCCATAGCCATATGGTAATGCTTGAGATGCATGTAGGGGTTTTAGTAGCATCGAGACATGAACAGGTAGGCATGATAAAATCCTTAGGAAATTTTGAGTTCGAATCTTTTTGGGAATGGGATTACCATGTAATGAATTATTATCAATTGAAGCATAATAGGCCTTGATTTATAATGTAAGATATTAGACCTGAGACTTTAAGTGACCAAAAATATGCATGAGGTGCAAGATATCTTATGAAGGAATAGTAGAGGATGGAAATAATGTGTTAAGCGATTGTAATTTTCCATTATGAGTAATCATAGGGATATCAAGATGAGACAAATGAGATTCTGATGCTAAGGGCACACTAGAAGGTGGTGCCAAAGGAGTAATAGGTGAGGAAAACATGGAACATCCATAGAAGCAGTAAAACTAGCATCGGAAACATACCTAGGAGATGAAGCATCTGATGGAGATGTGGTGGTAGGAGGAGACAAAGTAATAGTAGGAGATGAAGTAAGAGATGGAGATGAAGTGATATAAGGAGATGAACTAATATATGGAGAAGACTTATGCATGTTATTATATATAGCCTTAGAAGAAGATAAAAATGGAGCTGGGACTCCCACTCAATAGTATGCAAGGAATTAGAATCATGACTATTAATTATTTCATCAAAATTAAAGACAGACTCAAATAGAATAATTTCATTGAGTGTATCATCAACATACTATAAGGGAGAATGTGAACTAGAATGCGATGTCTCGTGAGAAGCATTTTTAGAAATAGAAGCAACATGAGATGTAGCTAGTGTAGTTTCTTGACTTGATTGAGAATCAACATGCACATGTGTATTATCATCAAGTCTAAGCATGAAATTAATGAGAGTATCATCTTGATTTTCTTTGGAAATTTCAGAATGAGAATCATGGCTAATGCTATAACATGGTGTACAACGAGTGAGGCTCAGCGGATTAGAAACAATGCCACTAGTAGAATTATCAAATCTAGTAGGCACATTACATTTGTTAGCTAAGAGTTATTGTTGAATATGATCCGACATAGTAACATCATGATATAGAGCAGTGAGCTCAGTTATGGTTGCCTCATCATAGATGGGATTGACAGTGATGTGAGGCATGACTAGCCGAGAAGGAGAGGAGATATCCTTAGCCATTAGGGTTTTAGTGGATCCTAGGGAAAATAGTTCTAATCTATGGGTTCACCAAAATGATTCAATAAAATATGAATTTCATAATGAACCTAAGAGTTTGAAAATGAAATATACTGAAATATAAATGCTAGGTAATTTATTTGATTTTATAAATGAAAGGAAATAAAAATGATAAGATACCTAAATTTTACTTAACTCGCATGATTACATGGGACTTTACAATGTGGTGAAATGGTGGAACAAATCATCGCAATGAATCTTAGAAAATTGCGGTAGAGGTGGATCTAGACAAAATGGGGTTCACTGGGAAGGATGAGGGCCCCTAGGGTGTCTTGGTATGAAATTTGGGCACCACGGTCGTCCGAACAGTTGAAATCTAATTCGATATGGTTGATATCTCTTCATAATTATTCTACTTTAATCGTGTGAGTCTCGCACTTGGTTCGTTGATGTCTCCATAAATCTATAATGAAATATCACCTACAAAACCCCAAACAAATCATCAAATCCTAAAAAAGAAAGAAGTAAATGAAGGCGTCAAATTGTCCTCAAATTCCACAATGGTGGTCTTTTACTGAGCATTTCACTACGTCTCAAATCCAATGAAGTTTTGTGTGCTTTTTTTGTGCGATAGTGCTCCTAGGTTGCACTAGCACCAATGACGCCAAGATAGGGGGTAATAACTAGATAAAATGCAAAATGGTGGATGGAATAGAATGAACTCCCCTTCCTATGTAGTGTGTATGCATAATAGTAGCCCAAATTTGGTCCCTTGCTCTCTGTAGATAGTTAGTACTTGATAAGAATAGTCTTGCCCTATAATGGTATGTATGTTGTGTTTGTATAACGGATATTTTGTTCAAATTTCAACACTAATGACCCAACATGCCAACTATTACCTCATGAGATGGGAGGTAAAAATGAAAATACAAACCTCAAATGTCAAAAATAAGATCAAAAAAATGAGGGAAAGGGCACCCATGGTGGACGGGGAGTGTCTCAGCACTCCCATCCGACCTAGGCACTATATTCCAAAGATAGGTGACGAAAAATGAGTGATAAGCTCGACAAACAGGGATCCACGAGACCTAACTAGAACTATTTATGTGAGTGACAAGTGTGCAAGAAAGACAACAATAATGACCAAAAGATAGATGGATGGTCTATATAATGGTTCATCAATTAATACTTTTCTTACGTAAGATCCATATATAAAACAACATACTTAGTGGTATAATAATAGAGTTAAGTGCATGATTTTGTGTCTACATATTCAAAGTGACTATTGATCTACCAACTATCAAAACATAAGGGATAATTTTCACTTGGATGATTCTTTGTGGATTTGGAAGAGTTTGGGTGATTAGAGTACGGGAATAGGCTAGTCTACGAGACTAAAAATTCTTCATTACTAAAATTGGCATCTGAAAAAAAAACATGGTCAAAACCATACAACTAGGTCGAAAGTGTTTGTATGGTCGTGAACCTTATGTATGGTCTTGGACCTACTTATAATTTGGGTCTACAACTTCAAAGTGCTTCACCTACCTATAAATGTATGTCACTATGTTTTATTCTTCTTCATGCACCTTCAGGATGGCTCTGTAAACTCTGTTCAAACCCTAGAACCCTTATAGTGTAAGAAGGATTTCCTACAAAACAAAGTTAGGTGGGTTGTGGAAACCCCTATTCACCACTGACATCACCACTAATCTAAAGAGGGATCAAACCACATGTCATTCTCCTAGCATGTAATATCTATTGTAGTGCAATCAAAACTTGACAATCATGTTTTGACAATGCTTTGTTTGAGTTTCACCCTTGTTAAAATACTTGGGTACTATCACATTTCTTTATTTTTAAATGAGGATAAAGTATCCTAGACCTAGAAGGATACTTCATACCTATAGAGGTTGCTGCCCTAATGGATGTGCATGAGTTATTTTATAGTTTAGGGAACTTGGGGTGCCTTTTCTTCTTTATTTCACATGAGTTCTTAATGTGTTTGTTTCTCAAATGAGGTATGATTTACTTTCTTATATATACATCCAAAGGTTATTATTCCATGAAAAGATGAACAAGGGGATATATTTTCTCTTAAGAATTTGATAGAATCAAAATAATTAACACAAAACATCTTAGTCTAAAACCATATAGTAGGTTCAGTTTGTAGATTTATACAACCCGATTGAAAATAGTGCTTTCAACTAGGAGGGAAAATCATGTTTTTACTTTATGGAGTAGAGGATGAATGATTACGTGTTTTTAATGCGATTAAAATTCAGAAAATGATGACAAAGGGGTGTATAAATATAATCAAGTAATTGAAGAGCTATCAAGGTGTGTTAAGAAAGAGTGAGGAGAGTACATTTGTATGTATGAAAATGTGCATTGTCAAGATCAATAGTGTCAAATGATAGATTACTAAATTTGAGTGTCTACATTTATCCCCCTTTAAGTATGAAATGAAATCACATGTTTAAAGAAAAAGAAGCCTGATTCTATAGACACACATTGTATTTACTTGCAATAACTTTATTTTGTAGATCTCGTTGTGTTTGTATTGGGACACTCCAAAATGAAACCTACAACACAAAGTATATTCAATTCCCAAGATAGTAAATTAAACTTTAACTCAATAGTTTAAAACCCTCCCTAAACCTTAGATCATGTTGGTGCATTTTGATGGGTTTTAAGGTAGGATGAGGATCTTAGTAGGGTTTTAAATCCTTTAACAAACCTGCATTTTCCCAAGGAAACAGTCACAAGGTTTTTTTCTTGAAGATATAAGTCTACATATGTTTGAAATGCCATGTACAAATCTTGCAGAGATTAGGACAAGTCTACAAATATTGTGAAAACCTTGCAACGTCCTTGAAAAGCTTACGGGGATATAAGACAACTCAAGATGATTAAAATAAGTTTATGAGAGGCTAAAATCCCATCTATTGGTATGAAGGGGTTTTTAGACATTGTTGATAGCTCAGTAGGGTATTTAGGAACCACACACCCTCAAATACCGATTAAACATTGTCTCTGGATGCTATAAAAATCTTGGTAAGTTGTAATCCCCCTTATTGGTCATACAGAGGTCCAAAAAGTGGTTGTAAGGTGCTTTATAAAGTTGTAGGGTCTTGGAAGAGCCTATGATAAGACTAGTAAGTGTATGGAGGGATTTTTCCTTAAAGAAAACAATGAATTTTTTTTTCAATCATCTACATGCCTGTAAGGGTTTCAAAGTCATTTATGATTTTGTTTTATGATCATAAAATACTACGAGTTTGGTTTACCCTTCTTAAATTATTTAAAATGTTGCTAAAGGCTTGAGATTCATTGATAATATGTTTTGAAATACCTTTGTTAGAAGTTATTACAATGGATTACATGACTTCTTGATGGGGTTAATAGATTTGAAAGGCCTAAAAAGGATATATATAGGTGAGGATAGCTTAAAAGTCATGTAAGAGTTGTAAATATACTACAATCTTGATAGAATACCTTAAGACACCTGCATTATTGATTCACCCTACAAGGTTATCTTCATGATGCACTTTAAAAGTTCGTAGAGGTTTAAAAGGGAAATTCGAGTCCCATATTGTGCTAGAGTTTGTTGTGAGGATTCCAAAATTCATCAAAAGGTTTTTAGGTATATGTGAAGATGTTTGAACCCATCTACAATTTTTCTAGAGATATTCACATACCTAAGGCGTTTAACAAGTTTTTCGACCCTTTTTCAATAATATGAATTTGAAAACTATCTAAAAACAACCTTATATAATGACTACATGGTCTTTCATAAAGCTTAGATTTGATATGAAAATATAAACCCTATTTTGAGAATAATGGTAGTATCAAGACATTGTGAGAGGGTTATTATATCTTTTGGAAAATGAGGAGATAGTGACCTCATAAATCCTTGAGGTTAGCATTGTTTCCAACCACCAATCAGAGCTATCAAATAAGCTTACAAGAGTTTTTTTGAATTATCCATAAGTATGAAAAGATCACCTACATGTCTACAAGATCCATTACAATCATGTACAATCCTAATGAGATATTCAAGAGGAAAACATAAAATGGATGATCAAGAACCCTTTTATGTTATTAAGGATGGCAACATAGTTGGTATGATGGTTATCTAAAGATTAGAGAGAATAGAAGGTTTCTCTATCTCACTCAATTTGTAGCAAACTTGATAAAGTTGAATGTGTTAAGATAGGATAGTTTGTAAGATGTTATGAAGTGTTATAGCCACTTTAGGTTTGCAAAAAGGTTACTCATATGCCATATGAGGATCAATAAGGTGTTTAATGTTTGAAGGCCTCTTCATAATGCCCAAGATCAATGGATAAACATGTTCCTAGTTTGGTGCAACATTCTAAAGCATGTTGTGAGAATTTTTAGGGGACTGTTATGGTAGTTTAAGCCCTCTTCCATTGAAAAAATCTAGTGAAGTATCCAAGAGAGAATAATAAGTCTAAACCAATCAATAATGAGAATTTAAGTATATATTTCTAGTTGAAAATGGTGAGTTCTAGAGATTTTTATGGATCTTCTCAATTGAGAGACTATTTTTGCATTCAAGAAATCATGAAAACTCACCATGAGAAGATAAAGGAGAAATAATATAGGAGCACACCTCATCTAATATGCCCTAAAATTTTGGATTTGGTCAACAAACAAGAGTCAAGGAATTCAAGAAGGTTCTCATTCAAACATCTTCCCTAAATTCTTGGGTATGTGTAAATTAGGGACTAGTCCCTCTTTGGATTGGAATTTGGATGGAATATAGGATTGTTTTAGACAAAAAAACATGTTGGGGATTGCAATAGAAAACGTGTTTTTATCATTTTGTAACTAGAACAACATTAGCCTTGAAATCAATAAAAAAAAAATTCTCCTCTTTCATTACTACAATATTATGTATATCTCTGAATTTCAAGTATGTTTGTGGATTAATGTTATCATTAAGCATGTTTTGAGGTGAAATTGTAGACATTTATTATCCCTTATAGTGTTGGTTATCTTTTTCCTTACCTTTATGCAATGTTTATGTGAAAGTTGTGTGAGTTTACATCATTTCTAATATTTTTTGTGTTTTTCAATAAATTTGAAGAGTTATTATAGATATTGGTTCATCACCACATCTTGATTTAGTATATATTTCTCTCTTTTCACCACAAAGAGTAGTAGATTTACATTAGGATTAGGTGTTTTATTATATTAAAGCATATTTAGAAGGGAACTAGCCATCTCTAGAGAGTTATTTCGAGAAATTAAGTCCCACACCTTTAAATAACATAATGTTGCAACTAAGAGTAAGTTAAATCTTATGGGGTGTAATCTTAGAGTGACAAGAATAACATGATAAGTAAAGGTTAACTAATCATATCATGCATTTGTATTCAGAATGTGACAATACATCATTATGTAGTAATAAGCAATTTGAAAGAGAGATAGTAAGATTTATTGATGTAGACACCAATTTTTGGTATCGCCCCTCACACCGTGTTCGCTCATCGTCGTCTTTTTCTACCTACATAACTCCCTTCCATTTTCCTTGCTAAATTAAATTTATTCCACTTACCATTATTTCCCATCTTAGTTTCTCCTTGATCACCCTTAAATTAATCATATATTAATCATCTTTAATCATATCTAAACCCCCATTTAATTCATTTACTCTCCTTAAATCCTCCATTTTCTCCTTCCTAGGCCCTCATTTAATAAATTCACCTCCCTTTACCTTTATTTAATATTTTCACCCTCCACCTAGCCATTTATTTATTCTATGCAACCCTAGATCGTCCTAACACTTCAAAACCCTAATCCTGCCCCTTATGGATTCATTACCTCGAGCTCATCACCTTTCTACTACACAAATGGATGGATATCAGTGATCGACGGTGACCCATCTGGGTCACCATCAACCCTAAAAAACCGCCCTTATCCCTCCTTTTTTAAGGATGTAATTTTGGAGATTTCGGGCTTTCATGTAATTTTGCCTTCATTTTGTGCTTTCTCTTACAACTGCCATCATCACCTTAGATATTTTATGCTTCAACTTTTGAGATTTGGAGATTTTTTTCACCTTTGCATGTTTAGGTCCTTTGTTGCAATTTTTTCACCATATCCTTCACCAAGATCTTATCCAGGTCTAGTTATCATCAAGAGTCTTGTCTCTACCTTCCCAAGCCTTCATTTTTCATTTGCAAGTCTTTATTCTCATCCATCCATTTTCATCCAACTCTAGATTAGCACCAGTCATCATTGACCCTTCCTGATCATCATCGACTTAGCCTCCATTTTTGTTAGCCTCTTTGTCATTTAGATCCTCAGTCACCCCTTTTTTTATTCCACAGTCACAGAAGCCTCAAATCCTGTCATTCTTCCCTTTGTCATCTCAGATTTGTTATGCCAACCCCCATTCATCATTGACTAGATCAGTTTTCTTGTATTTACCTTCGGATTTCATAACTTTATTGCATCCTTTCTCGTCAGATCCAGTTCCATATTTCTTGTTGATTTTTGTCATTTCATCTCAATGCATCACCAGCTCAAGATCTACCTCTGAAGCCTTTAGAGATACATTTTTCATGATTTTTTCAATTGATCTTCTCCTGTCACCATTGAATGGACCCTACAATATTGATTCATCGTCGACCATACAGTTTGGTTTAATTTTTTTATGTCATATATGTGTCTTATCATTTTTATTACATTTTAGTTAATGTTACACTTCATATTCTATTATATCTAATTTATCAATATTTTATCTTATATTTGTCAAAAACATGGGTACAAAGTTTTCACTTCTCGAGATTGAATTTGTCAAGCAACCTACCCATGTATTTACTAATCCATTTTTTTGTGTTGAGTTCACTTCATTTGCAGGTCATCTAGATTGTTGCGAAGGAGGATCTCTCATTTTTTCCCATATATATCGACATCCCATCTAGAGGTAACTTAAACCCTCTCATACGTGGAGTTGTTTGTTCCCTTGTTGTGATTTCATTAATCTAAAATAGATAGCAAGGAAACTTGTTCACCGTTTTGGCACACACCGTGGGACGCACCCTTTCTTGGTGAGTCTTTTTATTTTTCTTTCATTTTCATTCTCTTATATCTATCCACTAACCTTGTAGTAAGGATTGTTTCCTTATTTCTTGTGTGTATGCATTTATTTGTTTGGATTTGATTGTTTTCTTAAAAATAAAAGTAATATAAAGGAAAATTGCATCCAGGTATTCCTTTTTTAGTTTCTCCTTTTGTATTGTACTTACCTTTCTTACTTGATTTTCTTCATCAAATCTACACATTTCATTTTGGATCTAATTACCTTTCATATCTACTTGAAGTTTAGTTTAATTAGGAGTTAACACTTTTCATACACTCTTATCACACACATCAAAACTACACATCTAAACATTTCCTACTAGGTGGAACTACTGGGATTTCATCACCCAATAGGAAATTTGTCACAGTATTTTGGTCATGTTACAAAAAAAAAAATTCTAGTAGTATATTGGTTAAGCACCGACTCACTTATCATTGTGGGACCGTGAAGTGAGGGGGTAGGCCCCAATCCCAAGCCCCACACCAGTATTCATTGAATATTTTTACCTCATGTACATTTGTGTATATTGAGGACTCCATCCAAAACTACCTAAAACCATCCATAGGGTGACTATTTCCTAGGATCCCTTAAAGCCCATTTTCATTTCTTTTTCGTACCTTTAATAATCAAGATGATAAAAAAAATTTGTGTGTAACTTGTTTGATCTAATTAAAAATAAACATAGGTTTGATATCATTATTTGTTTCATGACAATTATTACACGATCCCAAGAAAAACAAATGGAACAAAACATGTCATCCAATAAAATTCCTATCTCCGCTATCTCCTCACAAAAAACTTTTCTCTTTCTATCATTACCTCCACCCCTTTGGTCACTTCTTTTACAGTTACCCAACCTATAGTTCCCATTTCCCCTCTTTAAGAATCCCAAATTGTTCAACCTACCATCCATGTTGAAACTAATCCATCTCTTTATCAACACTTTGTTCCATCTAGACCAGTAACACCCCCTTCTACCATCTCTATTGAAGCTTTTGGGCCTCCTATCATCCCTCGTGGATGTGTAGAATTTCAAGAGATTCTTTATGCTAATATAGTTTCTCTCCATGACTATATCCTTCATAAGACCACCAACCTCCTTGTTGATGGACCTCCTTTGCAAAAAAATTACACCTACCATTCCAATCCTGAATCTGCGCAAGTCCTCGCATCAAAAATTTATGTATTCTTCCCTCGAGCTATGAATGAACTTTTCATGGCCCAATATGACCTTGATCCACATAAACCTTCATCCTTCATTCCTCATAATCACCAAACCACTCAATTGGTGGTCCTCATTCCCCCTAATTTACCTCGTGTTAACACTATTATCACCTCTTTTAACCCCATCACCTCATCATCTACCACCATTACTTGATCTTGTATCTAATCATCTCAATAGCTTCACTTACACCCGCCTCCATCGAACAACATAATTCAACATTACCCCTTATTTCCACTTCCCATATCCATGCCAATGTGATCACTTTACAGCCCCATCCTTCTTAATCAAATCAAATCCATCAACCTCCTCCTCGAGGTGTTTATCGCTACATACTTTCCAATCAATCAACTTAAGCATCCAAACCAACCATTACTTACATCCCAACTCATCCCATATCAAACCAATCAAGTGTCCCCATCTCTCAACACCCAACACAATCTCATCAATCTTATCACCTCCCCATTTCTCCACAACAACCTTTATCTCAACCCATTCAATGGAATCTTTTAATTACTTCCCCCTTATCAACCACTTCTACCAAAACCAAATCATCCTCGAACATATCAAAATTATTAACAACCTAACCCATATACCTCATATGCATCACAATCTCATCATTAAACTTATCAACCCCATCCATATAACAACCCCATATAAGTGTTATTAAGTAGAATGGTTAATCTTTAGCGGATACCTTGAGATCCAAAACCACCTTTTCATATGAAAAAATCTGTAACAAACCAATCAATCCATTCATCCCCATGACACCTTATCCTCCTCATTAAAAATTACCAAAAATTTCCAAGTTCAATAGCCAAGAGCACCCATAACAACATCTTTGTTCCTTTATACATGCATGTTACCTCATCACCCATGCTCAACAGCTTATGCTTTGCATATTCCCCATGTCATTATCCAGACCGGGTTGGATTGGTACAATGGCATCCCACAAAATTCTTTATTCTCTTTCACTAAGCTCAAAAATATTCCTGGAACATTTCTCAATCAACATTTCATGTAATATCACTATCACATACCTCTACGCAATTAGACAAGATGATGAAGAATCTATCATAGACTTCGTCATATGATGACATGGCATAATCAACCAACTATCATTCTCCCTTCCACATATTTAATTAATTGAAAATTTCAAGTTCGAATTAACTAAATCCTCCATGCATGGTGACAAATCTAAGAACGTCGCTAACGTCATTGTTGTTAAATAATCCTCTAAATCTACTTATCATAGGAAACCTCCCAAAGAGATCCTAGGCTTCCTCTTAACTATACCCCTCTAAGGGAATCCTATAGTTCAATATTTGATAAGTTAATGGCATTCCATCTTATTCGAATTTCTCCCATCTCGTCCCTTTGATGAATCATGACCCAAACCATCATGGTATCCCCGAGGAGCATTAATGTAAGTATCACCAATTCCGTGCTTATGACATTGAGAAGTGTCACACTTTTAAATACCTCGTCCAAAAACTCATAGACTCTAGTGACCTCCAAGTGGACAATCCTAATGCACCACCTAATCATCCTCTTGACGTCTTCAAACAACCTTTTCCTAGTCATCTACCCAATAATCGACTCCACCCTCCACATAACGGGAACCTAACGTCCATACAATCAATACTATAAATCAATATCTACCACCATCAGCTACACCCATCATCTCGTCATCCATCATATTGACATCTATTTCAGACTCTTCTCCCACACCCACAACTTCATCAACATCTACACATATTTCTACACCCATTATATCTACATCGACTATGTCCACAACTACCACTTCGCATCAATATCAATTACATTCACCCCTCCATCCATGCCTACCACATCCTCACCTATCGCATCTAATCCTTCACCTATATCTAATCCAACATCCACTTTAACATCTCCATCTCACATTCCCATTTCCACACCAAAAACATCTAATACTATGACTGTACCCATACCACCATCATAATCTATGACCACATCCACACCATCCATTAAATTATCTTCCATCACGAGACATCCACACTTAATGTTCCTCCAAGTGAGACTCTCACCCCACTTACAACTCTAATCATTCCTAATGAGACATCCATGCCTAATGTGCCTCCAAGTGAAACATCCACACTTAATGTGCCATCCATACATTAACGCTTAAAAAGCATCACCTGCAACCATCCAACACCACATTAGTTACTGCACACATTTACACAACTACAACAACTAAGTAATAATCAACAAATAGCAATGCACAATACTTACACTCATCTAATGTCATTGTTAGACCATATCCATCAGGGGTAGGTGCCTGCCCTTCTACTCCTCCAATCGATGGTGCACCCACTGCATCTACGGTAACTGTAAATAATAGCACCCATTGATGTGTTTCCCACCACTCGTTATAGGCATGGGTACACCCCGCATCATCCACCTATATCGGCTCTATGTCCGCATCTACCTCATTCTGGACTGGGTGCACTAGCGGTGCTTTTGTGGGACCTAACCTCACTCCTGGATGTCTCGGTGCTCTAGTATCTCTCACCCGTACATATGGCTCGGGGCGCATTCTAAGCTATGTCAAAATGTCTCGATCTCTCTCATCTGGAACATCTTGGTCACTCCTAGGAATCGATCTACTAACCACATGGTGCATCGAATGCACCACAACTCTATTCCATCCTCTAACCACCCACCATAGTCTCTATATTTCCTCCATATGATGGCCCCTAGTCCCACACGATCAAGCATCAACCTATAAGTGGTCATATCTAGTCTCCTCTCTTGGGTTCCTACCCACCTCACTACAAATGTATCAAGTCTAGCCCAATAGCATGTGGCCCACTAAGTGGCCTCAATATAGCAATGTGCTCATATGCCCACACGTGTAACAATGGTGTGGTTCCTAGTCCACCCCCATGGTCCTCCTGAGTAAACCTATATAGATCTTTACATAAATTGGGCAACGCACATTATGCACATATAAATCTTGTCCCATGCTCCTCTATGCATTGATAGATATAGTGCATCTTATAGAATATACCCACTTTACCACCCTCTATCGTTATTGATGAAGCAATAACCATTACAATGAACTTCCACAACCACAAACACCTAATCTCAATATAGCATCTAGACTAATATGGATCTTTGTCGGTACCCATGTCTTAATAAAGAATCATCTATCTACCCGCACCTACCTCCGAGAATCCACTACATACATCACTTATAACCTCTCACGCACAACTAGTAGTCAAAATATGTGATATAAATCCTCTAGGGTCACTTGCATCTCCCCAGTAGTTAACAAAAATGTACATGTATCAGTACGCCACGTCTCACACAATGCAGTCATCATAGGCATATTATGGGGAACCTCACCCAATCTCGCTATGTTTCATTGGCCGGCATGGTCTAGTATGTCCCACTCAACATCATATAACCCCAAGGTCAACAATGTGCCCAAATGTCAGCCCCATGGAACTATCTCAAATGTATGTCTCTCTACGCAACACAAACACCAAGAAAATTTTCCAATAGTACCTCATACATATTCAAAACTAGCTAATCATCATCCAAAAATAATTAAAATACTCATATTCCAAGTTGCACTATCAAAGCCCCCTCCTAGGTCACCATCTCCTAGGAACAAGTCGGGGTGCCTAGAAACAGGTCATCAATGCCTAGAACTGGGCATTGGCATCTTAAAATACATCAACACCCTAGCCATTCCCACCTAGGTCAGAAATGCACAAAAACATAAATATTTAATTTTTAAAAAAATCAACAAATTCAGGCAAAATTCTCTACATTTTTAAAAATAACCTTACTCACTAGATCATCGATCATTTGTGAATTTAGGGCCTCCACTACTCTCTTGAACCTCGTCAACCTCGTTGCCCTAACCTACGGAATCCTCACAAGCTCAAAGCTCATATTTTCACTAACCACAAAGTATAAATGACATTACTATCCACTTTTTACTATTACTATATATAGAAATTTTCCATTAACTATAGTTACCATTTGCACTCATTCTTCCAACTAATACACAACACACAATTTTACTCATATCTTGAGCTTCATTACTCCATTTTCTTCCTTTTTGCACCTTTCAGGTTTAAAATATATCCTACCACTATAGTTTACATATTCCACAAAGTTACATTCCACTGGCACATACATTCCTCAACATACATGTGATCTTGCAACATCTTCTATACTACATCTTATTCACCATTACATTGTTTCACCTTTACTTTCAGCTCGGTTGCTCATTATTTTTCACCCCTCACCCTTTTGAAAGGGGGTATACAATCGGGATCACCCTATGATACCTCTCAGGACTACTATACAATCATTTGATACTCCTAATGCATCATTATCGAAAATGTTTCTTGAACACTACTCAAAAAAAGGAACAAATCAATCTATTCAAATATTTTCTATCTATTCCCCAGGTAATGACCTCATTTGGGGGGGAAACTTAAAAATATCTTCATGAATAATCTATCGCATACATTCAATCTCAAAGAAATATTTCAATATTCGAATCAAATCAATCGATCGGTATAACATAGCATACTTTACTATCTCTTCCAGATGACCTAACTTGGGAGTTACAAATTACTTCATTATCTTTCCTAGATAACATAACATGAGAATCATTTTACATCACTTCCAAATGACCCATGTAAGTTACCTATCACTATACAAATTGGAACACCCATGGGAGTGGGGACAATGAGATGTCATTGGCTTACATATACTGCTCTTATATGGGTTATTCAACACGGAACTAAATTTGGTCATTATTCATCTGCAATGGTAGGACATTTTTGGGATGTAGTCATAGATGGAGATTAAAACTAGACCTCTCTCCCCAATACTCTTCCTCTGGCGGTAGGATGCAAAAATCTTCCCTAGATCGGAACTTTACAAAATTGGGTTGGGAATCGAGCACTCCCTACCCCTTCAAATCTCCATTGGCAACAATCAAAATATCCAAATTCTCCAAATCAAGTCATCAATTTCTCCAAGTGCTCCTTACAATGGTTCATTATCTCCATTTACACCACATGGATCGATACACTGATCCATGGTTCACCATGCTATATGTTCTTATATTCTATGCGTACTTATGTGTCAGGGATTCTCTGGACTTCTCACAGGTATTTTCCTTACTTCCTTTACACTACTTGAATTTGATTCAAATATCATAAAGGGGGGAATGTAGACACAAAATCATGCACAAATTACTATGTTACTATACCGCTAAGTATGTTGTTATATGCATAGATCTTGAGTAAGAAAAATATTCACAGGTGGCACACTCCCTAATCCATCTGCTTGCTTTGGTTATTTCTATTGTCTTTATCTCTCACATTTTTCACTTCGCACCCATTTCTGGTCAGGTCACAAGGATCCCTATTTCTCTATTTTCTCACATTTGTCGTTAATTATCCCAAGACACAGCACCCGGCCGGACACTAGTGCCTGTGCACTCCTTGTCCACCCCCGGGTGCACTCCCCGTCCTCTTTGTACTTATTTGCATTTTTAAATTTGTGGTTAGCCTTTTTGGTTTTCTTACTCCTATCCTAAGATCCTAGTTGGTATGTCATGTATGTAATGTCAAAATTCAAACAAGAGATCCATATATATACACAACATACATACCATTATAATAAGCAGGAAATTCTAAAGGGAAAGCATATCTACATACTATCAAAGGGACTGCATTTTTGGGTTGATTACTCTACATACACTGCATATGAAGGGGAATTTATGAATTCCATCCCACACATTTTCCTTTTAACTAGATTTAGCTTGTTATCTTGCAATCATTGGTTTGATGGAAACCTAATGACATTATTTCACACACAAGCACACAAAACTACATCGATTATGGAATGTAGTGTAGAGCTTGGTTGTAATTTCATCCTTTGGATGACCTTCGGGGTCAATACAACTTCATATATTACTTTTTCATTCCAATTTGATGTGTTTTGCAAGCTTGTGTAGGTAGCTAGGGTTTGTGTTGCAAGTTACAGTTACATCGGTGATCAAAGTCCGAATATCAAGTGATCAACAAGAAGTGATAGAGAAACCCTAGTGACATAGGAAAAATTAGAGTCTAACCCTCTACGTAGTCAATGGAGCTTATAGAAGGTCTATGGTGCCTAAGTACCCTCGCCCTAACCCAAGCTCATGTGTTCACTTTGTCTGCATGTTCCATAATTGATATCAAACATTTTCGACACTCTACACATCATGTTCATGAGTTGCTCTAATTCCAATCTACTTTGGGATAAGCATAAATTAGATAAGTTTCATATCTTTCTTATTTTCTTATTTAGTTGTATCTTTAGAGTGTTTATTATTTATATCATGTTGGATTTTACTATAGTAGTGACTCTAAAATTAGATTTGATATTGAGGTTTTTAATAAATTACCTAGATAGCAAGGAAACAAACATACATATCATGTCAACAATCAAACATTATGTTAGTGAGAGGACCACCTCTAGTGAGACCTTACCCCTATTAACATAAGAATCATAATTTATTATCATGGACCAAGCCAACCAACCAAGGCGAAATGACGTTTTTACTAAATGTGTATTTTTAAATTTATAGAAGCAATTTGAAGATGCACCGAGCCCACATAACAAATCATGTCTACTACCATAGCCTCTGGCAATGTCGATGACATTTCCTAAGCTGAAGACGAAGGAGTGGCGGTTGTATTTTATCTATCTCTTTCTCATGTGTACCAACTATGTGTCCACAGGGAACATGGAGTAGCTCACCACCTATTTGATGAAGGCCATTGTCATTAGACTAATGAAGGTTTGGTTTAGCTTGCACATGGCATTGACCAACCATAATTCTTAGGCTATTAGTAGATAAGATAGTTGAATATGTGATTGTGCCATGAAATTATGAATGTCACAAGAGCATGGGTAATTAACATGGAAATATAGTCAGTGCCATTTTTAGAGGTGTCATAGGAAAATTTTCTCCTTATGTTCAAAAGGGTTCAGTAAGACCCATTTATTTTTCGAAGGTTAAGTGAGCAAATATATTAATCTTGCAACAATAAACCATTATATTAATAAGAGGGTCATTCGTGTTAGAGTTTCATTTTTATCTAAGATACTATGATAGTGAGAGATCCACCTCCATTGTGGTCTCATCCCTATTAGTGTAAGGATCATGATATATTAGGGTTTACATGTTATCATGAGATCAAGTTTACTAATCAATGCAAGATTAAGTTTTTAACATGATGAAGATTTTTAGAGCCATATCTCGATTAGGGTAGTAAGTCATGTATTTAGAGACAAATTTACAAGATGTTTTTGGATTTTTTGTAAGCACCTTACTAAGCACAATAGTTTAGTTCTTTTGTATGGACTTACATTTATAGGTAAACCGACTTGAGCTCAAATCCAAATGTCTATGCCAAGCAAGCTTAAAGCTTCATTTGAAATAGGTTATAACAAGTCACTTGCTAGTAAGTTCCTTATCATACATCATGGGTTTGGTGTTAATAAGCCAAACAAATTTAAATGCCTTACTGAACACCTTAGTTTGATATTTTGGTGTGGTTTGGATGTAGTTATTTTTACAAATTAACTCACCGGAGAACAAATCTTGACAAAAAATAGAATATCTTTACCACAGAAGATTAAACTTGAACTGGCGAGAAATTAAATAAATTTAATAAAATGTATTTCACTCATTTGAACATAGATCTATATATTTAATATCCTTTGGGTAAATAGTTGATTGGTTAAAAACTTAAGTATTTAAGAATTATAAAAATCTAATTAGCCGATAGGATATATTATGAGGATTAATATTATTTATACATTACTATTACATATTTATTCAACCTTTTTTAATATGTATTTAAGTATATTTACGTTGAAGGTGTTCTATATAGTGCATGTGGGTGACCTACATTTATTGTATTTCATCAACCATCCTTAACAATAGAATGTGTGAGTTTTCATTCCTTGAAAATCGATAGTGAGTTGTGACTAGGATTGATTGTTTTGTGGGAAAAGAAAAGTAATTTTTATGTTGCAAGTAAAAGGATTCCCATATACTAGAGCAATGAGCAGGTGCGCTAACAACTACACACTAATTGACCATTAAAGTATGCAATCCATCATTGGCCACATGGATGGGAGCTTAATAATTAGGGTTGTGTATCTTGGGTCAAATGACCCCACGCAAGATTCTAACGACATTGTTTTTAGTCTTTAGCAAAGAAAAAAACCCAGAAAAATCCAAGCAAGTTCTTTATTTGTAAAGCGTCATCATCTCATTTTTTGACCAACTTTGTGTTAGTTGCTTTACACGTGCATTTTATGAGAGTATGTTAGATCTTGGGTTAAATTTAAAATAATTATTCTTCAAAGTTTAAAGTAATTTGTCTCATGATGGTGACATGTTCTATAATTATACTTCTAATGAGGATTGTTTGGGATTTGAGTCTTAATGTAGAGGATTTAAATCCATTTGGCTTGCCACTCACCATCCATTTTATTATGTAATAAAATACCTGAGATTTATTTATTTAGGTTGGTTTTTAGTTTATGTCAACAAAAATGAGAAGCATCGGTTGACGGGAGGTCACAAAAAGTAGTAGTAACGGGTAGGTCATAATCTTGGTTTCCTATAAACCCCAACGCAACCTTTTTTCTAATATCGGTTTACCCAAGGAATGGAGTTATAAGGGCTCAATTTACACAATAGCTAACCCTCAATTTTCACGTAAATTCCCTGACCATTAGTTACATCCCTACAATTATTAAATTTTGGCTTCAACCCATTATCTTTACTCTTACGCAAATTGTGATTATACATTTTTCATAAGAGAACTCAAGCGTTTTGTCCTCAACTCACGTCAATCAACTATAATGAAGAGAGAGACAAGTTACAATTTATATGCACCCTTTAATGTCATTACTACCCTTCTTGTGGAATCTTGGTTACATCAAGGATGTGGACCTCATAAGAGTTTCATGTACACATGTTTTGTCTTGAACCTTTGAACAATGCTTAAGATTTAATTTTATGAATATATTTGTGGTGTTATCGGTTTTACTATAGTCATATTAATTTTTCATTGGTTTTGTGATAGGAGTTAATGTCCCTTATGCTCTCGTTGTATCATTATGTGACTATCTTCCTTGTTGGTGAAGACAACACCGAGAACTTTCACAAAGGATCCATGGTTCAAATTGTGAGTCGTGCACATCTACACCTTCCCCGATCACACCCTCTTACGACATCCAAGTGCGGTCATAAAAAAACATATTTCATAGATGAAATGTCGTTGTCTACAAATCTCCACTCTCTATTCCCTTCTTCATCTCCCCCTTCTTTGTATTGTTCCTCCTTCACCGCATCAACTTTAACTTTTTCACGCCTCCCTTTTAATGTCCTCATTGCATCACTTAGGTGTGATTACTGGTTTAATAAAATCAACAATTGCATCCAAAGATATTATGGTTACATCAATAGAGAAATTGTGAATGATTTTTATATTTGGCGGATAGGCCTAATGACTTTTATATTGTCTATGTCATCTAATAGCTTAAAAATACTAAAAAAGATGCCAAGATACAAATTTAGACGCTTCCTCTTCTGCTGACATGGCAGGTGGCTCTTTTGGTTATAATCAAAGCCATCCAAACAAATGTGTGCTATGATCAAAGCAATATATTCAATAATTTTTTATAATAAATCCACGAATCTCGACCGACAGAATACGCATTTTAACTTTGATCTTTCTACCTATTTTCTCAGAGGATATAGGACACACCATTTTCCACTAGCAGCAATATATGGTATACACCATTTTTCCACTAGCAGCAAGCAATATGTATACACCATTTTTCCACTAGCAGCAAGCAATATGTATACACCATTTTTCCACTAGCAGCAAGCAATATGTATACAAGGGAAAAACCTTTTGAATTCGATGATGATTTGGATATTGAGCGGCTGAAGCATGATACGGTGCTGCAGGCAATTTCTTGTGCGGATTCATCTCCTAGAATATTGCAGCATCTGATTTCCCTCACAAGTTCCTGACATGGAGGCGTTTCCGATAAATTGCGGTATCTAGAGCAACTTCGATGCTTAAAAACTTGCAGAATCTACAAATAGACTTGGAGAAACTCTTCTCTCTCTCTCTAAAGTCGTCGGATCTGCTCAGTCTAATCTTGCATTTGATGCAACTGCAAGATGATGGACATCAGAAAGATCTGCTTCTCCAAATATTATTTGGAATACACGAAGAACAAGAAGAACAACGCATGCTTAAAGATTTGGCGATTATAAAGTTGAACGAAAACTGGATAACATTTTCTAAGGCATGGGATGGAAGTGGAAAGTGATTTCAATGTTGGGGTTTGAGTAAACATGAGCGACCTGCAGAAATTGGTAAATAATTTCATCTTTTTGTTGCCAATAGGTACTCACAATTGGTATCGTTCCAAAGCTATTTTATAGTTTGTTTTGGGTCATTCACATTAAAATTTTGAATTTTTTTCAGGTGATTATGTTATTCATTTTCACTAAATTATTACTCTAGAAGATGTAGCATTTTGCTTAATTCACTAACATCAAAGAACACATCAAAAGATATTGGGACAGTTAGAATGGAGTTTCTAGGAAGACATTCATAGTAGGACACAATACATGTCGTCCATGTATGTGTGTTTCTCCCTTTCAATTCGCAGGATTGGTGATGTGGATGTCAAATTTTAGGACATGGGGGAGGCCAATGAAATCTGGAAAATAGTGAAACATTTGTTCCGTAACATTATATAGAGAAGATACAGACTCTGTTTGGTGATGTCTATAGAAATCTCATTTTTCTACCGAGTTCATTGGAATAAACACTATCATGTTTTACGCTCTTGTTATTTTCAATAGAACAAGGTTGGGAAACAATGCTTCTCTCATGTCTCGGGTGATAATGAGGTTGGTGAAAGTTGTTAGGAAATAAGGGATAAAATATGTGGAACAATTCCACACAAACTCTTAATATTAGAAACTAATATGCAGAATAATAACACAAATCTGAAATAAAAGTGTAGAAAATAAAAGAACAAAACACGGAGACAAGATTTAACGTGGTTCACCCAATATGAGCTACGTCCACTAAAAATCACTTCCTCAAGTTTTTATTACAAGCCACCTTTTGTCTCAATACAATACCCAAATCTATTGAGAGCTATACTCACACACCTACAATGATATGTCTACACTATCAAAAGCTGATCAAAAGTACATCAATAGGCAATCGCTTAAGCATTTTTACAATATAGTGGTACCAAAACCATGGGCCAAAACCACCCCATAAACCTATGGGTCAAAAATCCCGCCCATATGAGAAGAACACGTTTTCCGATATATTTGGCACATTTTTCGAGGTCAAATTTTTTCCTTGGAGGATCCCGCCCAAACCCCGCTTGGGCCCGCCCGGCCCCAAACCCCGATGAGAAAAATGTGGAAAGTGTATAGTACTTTTAGTGTACAGTCTTCAACACTTCCACACATGAAAACAAGGTCCACAAATTAACTAAAGTTTTCTCGCCATTATCTCCATTTCACCATCAAAAAATATGGATAGAGATTTCTATCCATCCAAGGTAGTATTCAAATGGCATTCTCTCAAGTAACTATAATTTATGTTTCTTAAATTCTTCATTTCCACTCAGGGAAAGAGAGGACATGATAGGCTAAATTTAACAGTGATGTAATGCATGTATTGATTGTGATTTTGTTGGGAGTGAAATTGGGAACAACAGGGCAGATAGAGATGTCGAAGGGATACTCCTTCCTAGTGGTATTCATTGGATGCATATTCATTTCATTATTTTATTGGTTGTGGGGACCATTCGGGTGGCATGTTCCCAATGTCAAAGGTGTTTTTGATGGATGTACAAGCATTGATTTAGGCTTGTGTAAACATCTACATATAATTATTATATGCTTTTTTTAGAATTTAATAGAGCATGGAGAAAATATTTAAATGTATCAAGGCAAGCATCATGGGTATCACATCCTCCCATTAACAAATATAGAATACATGCTCCATCAATAGATGGGCTTGCTGATTAGTAGCACTAAATACATCATACAAATAAGGGCTATATGGGATCCTTGATTTATTAGCATTATTTTCCCATTCATTATCCTAAAACTTAAATTCCTTTAGACTAAAAGGATGTCGTCGTGTAGACACGTAATGTATTTTATAAGACAAGTCACACAAAGTTCACAACTATAATTTCTTTGTCAACAAACAGATCAAATTCGGGTTGGGTTGGGCTCTTTATGGCTCGCCGATATGATGAAAAATTAAAGACCCTATAACCACCTATATGTCATAATTAGAACCATAGGTATATGATCATTAAAAAATTATTTAATCACACTTTCCTTTTGTCTTGTTGAGGTGCTTCTATACAACCTTTCAATGGTTTCATTGTTCTAATTTTATAGGAAAGGTCAAAGGAATTAGATATTTATTCAAATTAGTGGAATAACTTGGGGATAAGACATAGTCGAGAGAAAAATAAGCCTCACCCTTTCAATTGTCATTATTTCCAACCACCACTCATCCGAGGAGGAGGTTTGTCACTATGATCAGCAAGGCCCACATAATGGCATTGACTTCATCAACTACATACATCCATAACAACATCAACACCTTGTTTTAATCATTGGTTGTGAACAAACATTGAGTGCCCGAACTTGACCTTAGGACCATCCTCATGTGACATCATACCGACAACCATTCATATGATCATTTGTTGAATGGGTTCAATTATATTTGATTATTTGAGCCCATGTTAACATACAATTAGTGGAGCTTAAAATTTAAAAGTGTCACTACAAAGTGTGATAAAAAGCCAACATTGCATTCGGTTCGAACTTAGAACCTATTGAATTTTCCATGTTTATTATTTTTCCCCATTAAGCACAAATTAAACTCACGTAAATAATATGAGTGAGGTTGAGGTAATAAAATTGAGCATATAAATATCATATATTATTGTCATATCAATGTCCTTCAAATGAGTTTGATTCTCTAGGGGCCCACCAAATCTTATCATAGTCATGTGCTTTGACTATCTATCACAAAAATAGGCTTGCATCAAATGTTTTGAAAGAAAAACAAGTCACATGCAGTAAGAATTTTCAATACACCAAATTGCATTGTCTTAGTCCACGTGTTATCTACTCATTGGATGTTAAATGCCAAACTTAACACAAAGGATAAATTAACCCCTTTGCAAATATGCTAAGCTTAGAAATTTATATTAGATGTGTCATCTGGAAGATATAGAAGAG
Organism: Taxus wallichiana var. yunnanensis; assembly: GCA_018340775.1. Taxonomy (NCBI): domain Eukaryota; kingdom Viridiplantae; phylum Streptophyta; class Pinopsida; order Cupressales; family Taxaceae; genus Taxus; species Taxus wallichiana. Next base: position 68,132,042 of record CM031237.1, on the reverse strand, counting down.
TGCGTAAAAGTGCGTATATGGCCAAAACCATGTCCAAAATTGGAAGATCCTTTTTATTTAAATGTCCACAAATATTTCTAACATGTAAAAATTGTTTCTTGTTTGATATTGTGTTGAATTTGGAAATATCATGTTCCACTTCATCGTTAGTTTTAAAAAATTACACCAATGTTGTGTTGTGTAATTTGACATATCATCTCTCATTCCCAAAATATTACAATGAATGGACCCACTTATAGTATCTTTCTAAATACATTCCCATGCAAGCCAACCTTCTCAATTAGATTTAAAATTTAAGCTATATTATAAGATTTTCTTTTGTATTCACAGATTGTATGAGGTAGATTGTCACCTAAACTTTGATTATTTCAAAATTATTTCTCGGGGATTGAATAAAATTGAATATTAATATGATTTATTCCCACTTATACATATTAGGTAATGTTATGAGTAAAGGCTCAAGACACTCAATAACGGTGACAAGGGATTTGCTTTCATTTGTAGATGTCAAATATCATATCAATGACCTTTATTTGAAATTGATTTGATATATAGTATCTTAGCAAGGCTCAAGGGACTCTTATATCCAAAGTACATCCATCTAAAAACTAAGTAATGTATAAGTTTTACGGGAAAATTCCCCTACCTTTCATATATAATTCACTAACTATAAACTTACGAAGTAAAATATGTTTTTTTAAATACAAATTTATTATAGTAATTAACAAATCACATTACACAATAAATAAATAAATATATATTTTGTACTACTTGATTCAGTTGAAAATTTTGGAGATTCCTTCAAAATCTATCTTTACAAAGTTGGTTATAAAATAGGAGAAGATGTGCAATAGAAACATTTCTAGCACATCTTCTTTTATTGCGTTATTTTGAAATTATTGAATCCAAACAACTTGTAGTGCCCCATTTGACATGAGATGAATACCTAAGTATGAAAAATTATGGCATTACGAGTATATTTATTTTCTACAAATTACATATTTTCAAAAGATGAAATATATTTTTCATTGTCATTGGAACCTAACATAATTTCTGATTTCAATAAACCAAGGTTACATTGAAATTTGAATTTAATTGCATTGTTATTTTATTAGCGAGATAGGCCGATATAGATAGATATTATTGATAATTAATTTTTTTACACTTTGTGGAGGTCATCACAAGTTGTTATAAAACAATACTTTTATAGTTTAATTTAAGAAATTCATTTTAAATTAATAAATTTGCAAAATCCTTCTTTAAGCTTCATAGAATTTGATAATAGTGTAAATGATATCAAATTGGAAGTTATTATGGGTAAAAGGGTTTTATAAGGAAACACGATACTAAATGGATTCCCTCTATGTGTTCATTTACCCAAATTCCCTCAAAATTGATAAGAAATGTAATATAATATAAAAACACCGAATAATAAAAATAGAAAATTCAATTCATTCGGGATACATTTATATAGATGGAGTTTACATTATATAGGAGTATGTTCTCCTTAATACGAGTCAACACCAATCCTCAACAACCCACATATATCTCTCCAATCCCTATAATCTCTCAAACATATCCCTAAGATATTTCTAGCTAATCTCTAAAATATCTCTCACACTAAAATAGCTACGTGAGTTGTTCTCACAACTCACCAATAATAAAACTATTACAACTATATTATTAATATGAGTTCTATAAACTCATTATTAATAATATTACAATTTATTTAATAATGTTACACAATATTTTGGTAACATTCGCTCCCCTATTGTTAACATTATTAATTCTCAATATACACTCGCCTAATGTTGACATTATAGAATCAACAATCAAACTTCCTTCTACATCTTGTCTCCCATGCGTGCTCATGATCTGGATGGTTTTGTAGCTTAACCAACAACCTAAAACAAAGGATGGTTTTGTAGGACAACAACCAACAACCTAAAACAAAGGATGGTTTTACAGACAACCAACAACCCAAATATCATGTTGTTGCTTTTCCTTTGTGCTTTCATCTATCCACTATGTCTTTCCTTCAGGGAATATGTAGGAACCACTGTTTACTAAATACAAACTGAATAGAGGGAAAATTGAACATTGAGACCATGTTCCAATTCCCCCCCTCAATGTGAACATTTCAGTTATTCAAACAGGAACTCTGAAATAGAATCACACAACTGAAACTAACTGCAAATAACACACACACACACACACACACATCTTTGTGCAGCCTTTGTGCACTGCCGTCATTGGTGACTCGCGAGAGGTTTTGATTGACCTCCGGCCTCCATTCCCTCCATCCTCCAAATTCATGATAGCTCACCATATTTGATCATGGAGCTCAAATATAACTTGGACGTTGGGTAACACCGAAAATGCGTCCGTAAGGCAAAAAAATATATATTTTTACAACTTTTGATGACTTGAAAATTTTGACACTAAAAACATTGACATAGACAATAATAACCACTTTGGCTAATAACATAAAACTATGACAATATGGCTTCTTTTTTTAACTTGACACATATGACAATACAATCGACAATTTTGACAATGACTTTGGCTATAGAACTTGATTTTAAAACCATACACATTTGGACTCTAGTTTTGATAATTGACGGAAAATAACTGATGACTCACTTTTAGATATTTATAATTGACAATGTAATTGACCGGTAAGAAGACAATGACAGTTATGGACATATATGGACTTTAGATTTTATAGACTTGACAAAGATAACAACACTATTTGACTTTTCACACTATTGCTTTGACACTTATACAAGTCTCTTTTTCGTTGACAACTAACTTTCAAAACAATAGTTATCAATTTGAATGACTCCACACAAAACCTATTCAACGTAATAGGAAACAAATCAAAAATTATTTTTCCTAGAATACTAATAGAATTATAATGAGTGGAATAACACTACCTTAAATCGTGATTTTTCCATAATAATGGAAATCAAGCCAAAGACTAATTTGGCGTGGACTACTTTTTCTCACGTTCGAATAGAAGGTCGTGTGACAGTTAGATATACACGGAAGACATTGGCGCCACTTTTCATGGATGTTGAGGTGTCCACGTGGATTGTCAACTGTTGTGGGAAAATGGCAGTAAGATTTGGTGACAAAACAATGCAACGACGTGTTCAGAGGTAATTCTGATCTGAACAATAAATGCAAAATTATGGAGAACGCAAACCTGAATAGAATGTTCCCACATTGAAAAGTCTGTCAATAAATCCAACCAACCCAGATGCGTGATAATGGTTCAACCGCACATACAAAACTTGTATGTAAAATCTCCCTTGAATACAGCCAATGCAAAACGAAATCACGCGAGAAATTATGATAGCAACCAGCCACAGAAGGCCATTTGACAGATCCGCGTCTTTGATAGCTTCCCAGAATGTATTTTCTCTGGCATCCACGTTGGATTCTTCACGTTCCACAAGTTTATATGTGCTTTTATTCTGATTCACGCCTTTATTTGTGTAATGATTTATATTCAAGATGATAAACAGCTTTGGTGAAATCAGACATACATTCATCCGCCAATCATGAACATTTCTAGATAGAGTAGTCACTGCCAACAGCTAGGACGTCCTTGATCTCTGTTCTCAAATGCAAACCAAAATAACTTTAGTCAAACTGCTAATACCATTTTTCTTGGAGAAAGTTGCGATCTCACTGTTATTTCTCCATTATATGGATCAGAAGTTTCTCAGATAAGAAATTTAATATAATATAAAAACAATGAATAATAAAATATAAAAATTCAATTCATTGGGGATACATTTATATAGATGGAGTTTACATTATATAAGAGGATGTTCTGCTTAATAAAAGGAGTCAACATCAATCCTCAACAACCCACATATCTCTCTCCAATCTCTAAAATCTCTCAAACTTATCCCTAAGATATCTCTAGCTAATCTCTAGGATATCTCTCACACTAAAATAGCTACATGAGTTGTTCTCACAAATCACCAATAATAAAACTATTACAACTATATTATTAATATGAGTTCTATAAACTCATTATTAATAATATTACAATTTATTTAATAATGTTACACAATATTTTGGTAACAAAAACTTACCATTTATGCATCTCAACACATGTTGACTATAGGATTATATAGGAAAGCCCAAACAATTCATTTTATAATCTATAGATTTTGAGTTTTTTAATAATCATATGATAGGAATTTTTAATACCCACGATGCTCTATAAACGAATATGAAGAGTACAATATTTTCTACAATAATGGTATTAAATGGGTGTGGGATTTTTTTTTTATCCCATACCAAATTCTCATGCTACTAAAATTTTAAAATCCATTCTAATGGGTGTATCTTGTCTATGCTTTCAATTTGTAATTGATTTGTTTTTAGGAATTACAAGGAAAATGAATATTAAATAGATTTATGAGAGTGACAAAAATGTAGGAAACTAAAGTTTATTTACGCAAAGGATCAAATTGGATCTTATCATTCTCTAAAATAGTTTATTTTCATTAAGACGGAAATATTTAAATCTTTGTATATAATTTTCTTATGTCAATTTAGATATTCAATAATTGAAAATTGGACATTAAAAGGAATTTTTTGGCACCATCATACATCAAATATTGGAGATGTGACGTGTATAAAATAAGAAAAAATGTAGATGATGTTCAAACTTTGATATGTGCACAAATATTAAAAACTTTTTTGCAGATAAAATAATTTACACTTGTTAAAAGACATTGTAAATATTTGAATGTGAATATAAATTCCGTACTAACGATGTTTTTTTGTAATCAATATTGAGCAATATTTATGTGAATTTGTGTATTGACGGATGGTTAAACATCATTTTTCTAATTGATCCTTTGTGGTTTCTTTGTGAACCAACCAAAATCATCAATAGACTAATAACATATTGACGATGTGGACATGTTTTATTTTAGTAAATTTTGATTTTGTATTGTGTTGTAAAAGGTGAAAGCATAGATTGCATGTGAATTGTTATATAATGCTTCAAGATCCAATATTCTTCACTAATGACTTTATATTACAAGTCCATTACATTACCAATTTTAATAAGTATTTATAACAATTTTCTATGTTGGTTGTTTTCCACCATAAATGACCTACCACAATCACCTATGGATGATGTTGCTAGTTGATATAATAACAAAAATGAAATTATTGATAAAGCTTTATCTTTTTAGGAAATTGCAAGTGAGAGATGTAAATTAAAAATCAGTAATGTTCAACATTAGCTTGTTATGTGTCGAAAGAGAGCTTTGGAGCAAGATGTGAACATCCAAAAAGATATCAGAACTTTGCCATGTTTTCCAATATTCACTGGTTGTACATCAAAAATGGGAGATTTGAAACGAAGTGCAGAAATCCACTAAAATATAAATGAAAACAAATAATATTGATAGGATGTTGTTACACCTTAAGGCATGTGGAGATGAGATGATGAGTATTGGGGAGATGGGGGCTAATCAAGTTTGGTACTTTGGAAGATGGTGGCATTCCAACGATATTAGGAGATGGTAGAGCTAGTGTCCTTGTCGGTGTTGGAGTTTTTAGGTGTGGTTGTGAATCTTTTGGAGCTAGGGAAATTGGTGTTGGAGATGGTTTTGGTGGAGATGCAAAAGGAGGTGATGTCGATGATGAGCTTAAGGAAGGAGGTGAGTCAATAAGAGGGGGTGGACTAATGGGATTTGATGGAGGTTCTGTGGATGTGGGAGTGGAGGGTTTAACTTCAAGGGTTAGGAGAATGTGGAAATGGTTTAGGTGGTTACGCGTCTAAGTGGGTGGTGGAGAGTTAGCAAGAGGAGGTGGTGATTGAGCATGAGGAGTGGATTTTGCAGAAGTGGTGGTGATTGATCGGGGTGGCACATTTGCAAGAGGTGGTGGTGGTTGAGTAGGGGTGGTGCATTTGCGGTAAGGTGGTCAAGATTGAGTAGGAGGAGGATAAGTGAGAGGTGGGGCTGAATAATTTGATGGTGGAGGAGGAGAGGAAGTAAGTGGAGGAGAAACATGAGGTAGATACGTAGGATTGGTTAAAGGAGGTGGAGGAGATGAGGTGGAGGTGGAGATGAGATCGGTGGTGGGGATGATGGTTGGATCTATTGTGGCGAGGGAGTGGAACTATTGCTAGGAGATGATCCACTACTAGAAGGACTCAATACATTCATGCTAGCAGGTGAATCACTACCAAAAGTAGCAAGGGATGGAGTATGTGTATACATAATACTGTTAATGTTTTTTTCCAAATCTCCTGAACCCCACAATATGATTGTGTAGAAATTTTTAGACCTCGTTATTGCAAATAAAACATAGGAACCAATTAGGCTAACACTCAAAGAAATTATGAAATTCTAAGCCATACATACTAACAAAATTGATCTTGTTCGAGATCACCAATCCAAATCCATCACAAACTACACGTTACTTCCAATCACCCTTAATTTCCATCAATCTAAATCCCATTACAAAAACAATTTTGTACACAATCCCCAAAATAAATAGCCTCTTTTCCAATCCCAAAGTGTCCAAACATGCATTTCTTTCATTCCCTAAGGTTAATTTTATTCATTTTTACCCCTAGAAAAATGGACAACTCAATAGAAATTGGACCTGGGCAGTTGATTGGTATTTCAATGGAGAACACGAAGTTTGGGTAAATTTCTATGTTTTTGGACACTTGCAGTTGATTTGGAAGCATTTGGGGGTCATTTTGTGTAATTTCCCTCTCGGTGGGATCCATACTTGGTCAATTTGGGTTTAAAATAGAGAAAATTGGATAACATTGGCTTTTGGGTACTTGATCTATTTTTCCCTAACTCCTATCAAGAAAAATCTAAGGAGTTAGTGAAAATTTGGGAAAATTGAATTTGGGGTAAAAACTAGTGATGTGCAACTAATGCGAGTCTTGGAGGTACAAGTTCTTGAGCTCCTTGAGTTCCTCAAGTGGCCAATTTTCCACATTGCATTGGTTGGAAGGAATATTCTTTGTATTGGGGAGGTTGGGGAGTTTCGTGCACAAAGGGCTTACGAGGACAATTTCTCAAGCATGGTGTCGGGGTCCACAATGCAAAGGGCATGGGTGTGGATGTTTGGTGTGGGTTAAGAAGATGGTGTGAACCCAGAGGACCTAGGTGGAATGGGGCATTGGTGCCTACAAATAGCCAAGTTCTTGCATTGCAAAGGGTGAGTCAAAAGGGTAGCTAGGCGAGCTCGACGAGGAGTTAGAGATGGGGCGAGGTGTAGTGCAAGTCGATAAAGACCGTGGGATAATGAGGAGTGCAGGGAACTTGTTCCCATAGAACAAGTTCCTGTGGAGAAGTAAATGCGAAAAGGCGACGGGAAGGAGAGTCGGAGGAGGAGCTTGATGACCTAACCGAGCTCTTCGAGTTAGCAAAGCATTGAGTGAGAGTTATAAGGTGCAGAGAGTTCAAGCATTTTGGGCCCCGAGGGAACTCAAGTCCTAGTACCCCACCGCCAAGCTCAATTTACCATAGCCCCCTTTGATCTGCAAAACAAAAAAATGAGGCTAAACCATTACAGAATGTGGGGATAAAATAGGAACAAGGCCAAAAATTGAGAAATGAACTCCAAAAAATTGAGAAATGAACTCCACGACCCCACAGAAACATGTATGGTGATATCTCTCTCCACACTTATCCATTTTTTATAAATTTTATATCATTGAAATCCTAATTTTTTCCTCTACCTCATGAAACAATAAAAATTGGAGTTAGGTGGAATAGATGAGAGAAAAATAAGAAAATGTCCTGTGCAAATCATCACATCCTAGACAAGGGAAAATGGCATTAATGGAGACAAGGTGGCAAGTTTCTTCTTCCACAAGGCAGAGAGCACATTGGGGATGAGTTTTTAAAAGCACCCATGCCTTTTTTAGAGAAGTTAATGAAAGTTATTGGTGGTTGGGAGAAAAAATCCGAGTTTCTTTTCTTTCTCTCTTCTATCATCAATTATATATATTGTAATCTCTTCTCATTTTGAAAATGATATATTCTGGGACATGGGGAAACTCTTGTAAAAAAATGTCAATTCCACCTTGAGTTGTAAGCCTTCACATGGGCCTGTAAAATGTATTATTGCCTCTATTTTTCAGATGTAATGGATTGTCTAACTATTATAGAGTAATAAAATGTGTTTTTGTGGTGTTCTCTAAACCTTGCATTTATTTTCTTGCATCTCCTTACCTCTCTATTATTATTTCATTTATTATGTGCATGTCTCTCTTCATTAGGAGTATGTCTTTGTTGTTATGTTTCATGGATATTTGATGGTGGATGAAACCTTGGCTTGTATCAAATCTATTCTAGCCTTTCCAAACTCCATTTCCCTTCTCTATTCTCCCTCAACAGGATATCGCATTCCCTTTTCTTGGTGATATCACCTCTATAGTGTAGGGTTTACCTTTTTCATGTACTCTCTCTCTCTCCCGATCCCTTGGAATTGGTAGATTAGGAGTAGTTAGTTGCATTTCCTTCCTTAGGAGTAATTTAGTGCTAGGATTAGGAAGAGGAACCAACCTTCTCTGAAGGTCCATTTCAAGTATGCAAGTCCTAAAACTTGAGATATGGTCCCATGTTACCCAGTTACACTGATAGCTCATGCACACACACACACCCGAAAATGAAATGTTGTTGTAATTTTGTGATAACAATTAATCAAATTGTTTCCATCACCATTACCCAATTGAATTCATATATACCAAAGGGCTTCAACCTATTCCATTAAACTCAAAGACTTCCAATAATTCTTTATCTTAAAAACACCGACAAGATATTTTATGTTTTCCAGCTATATTCCTTCCACGAGCGTTACTTCCAAAAATACCCCCACTTGAAAGAAAAATAAAGTAAAAAAATGTCCAACCTAATAAGTTGGTGAGAAAATATTATGTATATAATTTAATATACATTGATTATTTGAGGTAGATTGTCACCTAAACTTTGATTATTTCAAAATTATTTCTCAGGATTGAATAAAATTTAATATTAATATGATTTATTCCCAATTATACATATTAGGTAATGTTATGAGTAACTAGGATAGGCTCAAGAACTCAATAATGGTGACAAGGGATTTGCGTTCATTTGTAGATGCCAAATATCGTATCAATGACCTTTATTTGAAATTGATTTGATATATAGTATCTTATCAAGGCTCAAGGGACTCTTATATCCAAAGTGCATCCATCTAAAAACTAAGTAATGTATAAGTTTTAGGGATAAATTCCCCTACCTTTCATATATAATTCACTAACTATAAACTTAAGAAGTAAAATATGTTCTTTTTTAAATACAAGTTTATTATTAATATTATAATTAACTATCCACATTGGGCAATAGTTAAATAATTATATGTGTTATATTAGTTGATTTAGTTGAAAATTTTGGAGATTCCTTCAAAATATATCTTTACAAAGTTGATTATAAAATAGAAGAAGATGTGTAGTAGATGCATTTCTAACACATCTTATATCATCATTTATTTTGAAATTATTGAATCCAAACAACTTGTAGTGCCCCATTTGACATGAGATGAATACAAAAGTATGAAAAATTATGGAATTGGAGTGTATTTATTTTCTACAAATTATATATTTTCAAAACATGGAATATATTTTTCGTTGTCATTTGAACACAATATAGTTTCTAATTTCAATAAACTAAGGTTACATTGAAATTTGAATTTAATTGCATTGTTATTTTATTAGCGAGATAGGTCAATATAGATAGAGATTATTGATAATTCATTTTTTAGATTGTGGAGGTCATCACAAGTGTTATAAAACAATGTTTTTATAGTTTAATTTAAGAAATTCATTTTAAATTCATCAAGAGAGTTAACAACATCTTAACGATGTGAACATATTTTGTTTTGGAAGATTTAAATTTTGTATTATATGTTGTAAAACTTGAAAGCATAGATTGCATGTAAATTGTTATATAATGCTTCAAGATCCAATATTCTTCACTAATAACTTACAAATATTTATTTTTATGAAAAATAAAAAAATATAAAAAAATCATTGTTTAGTGGATTCCAAATAAATTGTTGTGATATTAATTTTTGTAATACATATCTAATTAAATCTTTAGATTACAAGTTACAAATCCATTGCATTGCCAATTTCAATAAGTATTTATAACAATTTTTCATGTTAATTGTTTTCTACCATAAACAGCCTTTCACAATCACTTATGGATGATGTTGCTAGTTGATATAATGGCAAAAATGAAATTATTGATAAAGCTTTATCTTTTAGGAAAGTGCAAGTGGGAGATGTAAATTAAAAATCAGTTTGTGATGTGCCAAAAGAGAGCTTTGGACCAGGATGTGAACATCCAAAAAGATATCATAACTTTGCAATGTTTTCCATTATTCACCGGTTGTACACCAGAAATGGGAGCTTTGAAACAGAGTGCGGAAATCCACTAAAATATAAATGAAAACAAATAATATTGATAGGATGTTGTTACACCTTAAGGCGTGTGGAGATGAGATTTACCAGCCATTGTCTCCGACTCATTTTCCTCGGCAATTTGAATGGCAACTCTGAGAAGAACGACATGATAAGTGTCATGCCCACAAATATAATGTTCCCTGTGCTTTGAACCAAGAAAACTATCTTTCTTTCGTTAGAATCGAGAAAATCATATTTTCTTCCATAACAAGTTTAACGTAATTTATTTGTTGCTGTTTTTATTCCCTGTGGAGTGGTAAACACATTTTTTAATTTTATTTCTTTGTTATTGTTGTTTTGTCATTCTGGCAAACACAGTAGTTTTTAGAATCACCTACTCCGGTTGGATTCTCATACCCAAATACCGCCTCCGATTATACAAATGCCAACGTCTATACCACCGTTGATTTGTTCGATTTTGTATATGATTCTTAACAGTTTAGTTTCCTTATAACCTTTGGATCGAGTCTATTTTCATTCCAGCTCACGATTTGTACATGTTCCTGTTATAATGGTGTGAGGGGTTTATCTTTCTGTAGTATAAAAATTGAGATTTTTACATACCAGGGAGAAGTTACAGCGGTAATTCCTTTGCGTATAACTACTTAAACTGAAACAATTTTTTGTTTTTATATGCATCATACGAAAATGGTTTTCCACATTTTCCTCTGTATTTATTGTTCAAATATTGTTTACCTTTGTCCGGGAATGCATGTTACTACATACCAACTAGCAGTTGTACATGAGTTGTAAATTATGCCGGAGAGGATAACAATGTTAAGTTTGTTGGAGTTGTAATTTACAGCAAAGTGTATGCAAACTTAAAATTAAACAAAAAAACTCTAGAAATTGAGAATAATCAAGCACATGGCACATTATTATAGTGCAAGCTTATTTTTTTAGATTGTTTCATTTAGCATCACCAATAATCTCCACAAGAACATTCTCCCTTTTTAAAATGAAGGAAATGGTTCTCATTTCTTGCAACAATCTTGGAGTTAATTTTCGTTGCAGTGTGGCAATGAGCACATAATCGAAGGTTCTTGACAACTGTAATAGTTGTTCCAAGGGGGGCATGTTTAACCAACCAAATGCAATTGCCAACTTTTTACTATGGTGGTAGAGAAATAATTATTTTTCTCCACTTCCACATCATTAAGTAAATGTGTTTAATATGAAAAATAACTTGTTGCCTTCATCTCTCAAGCCATTTTCTCCAACTTTGCATAGATCTCCTTTGTCTGTAGATGTGATCTATGATTTATGATATGTCTCCTAGCCTTCAATCCAACTACATCCAATGATCTTCTTAATTTCTCTATCTTTCATCAATCTCCATATCATTTGAGCCTCACCTCACCTGCCCACTTCTGCATAGATGTTTGAGAGAAAAAATAAGTTGCATCATTTTTAAGATCCAAATCAAAATGCATTATGGATGTAAATACTCCTAAGCCTATATTCATATGTGATCTATAGGAACCAAGCAAACACTTCCACATAACCCCCACATGTTTATGTGGAATTTGGCTCTACACCTGCCAATTGCATTATGCATATCATGCAATCAACGATATCCATGAAACCACGATTTTTTGAGACATTTTATCAAATAGTTCATGTGCCTTGCGTAATGTTACACATTTACTTACATGTCTACCAAGAGCATCTGCAACTACAAACATCGATAAAATCTCTCTATCTTTTATGCTTTGATGGATGTCCACACCTTGTTCTAGAGCTTGTATTTTGGCATAGGTTAGGAGTATGCTAACAACTGTAAACTGAACTAGTTAGAGACAAGTTTGTTGCATACAGTGAAACAATGATTTTCTCTTGAGGAAACCCATGTCTTTTGTTTATTGGCATAATCATATTCCATGAGAATTTATCTCGGTCTTTCATTTGGTCAAACACTTTACGGGCACCTATCAAACTTCCGCACTTAACATACATGTAAATACATAGATATTTTCACAAACAGGACAATTTAAAATAAGCAATCCTTTTTATTGTGCAAATTACTTCAATAGGCGTCGAATTTGGAGTAGGAGATGATGAGGATTGGGGAGATGGGGGCTAATCAAGGTTGGTGCTCGAGAAGATGGTGGTGTTCAATGATATTAGGAGATGGTGGAGCTAATATCCCTATCGGTGTTGGATTTTTAGGCGTGGCTATGAATCTTTTGGAGTGGGGAAATTGGTGTTGGAGATGGTTTTGGTGGAGATGCAAAGGAGGTGATGTTGGTGATGAGATTAAGGAAGGAGTCAATAGGAGGGGGTGGACTTATGGGATTTGATGGAGGTTACTGCGGGTGTGGGAGTGGAGGGTTTAACCGAATGGGTAGGGGATTGTGGAAAGGATTTATGTGGTTGCGTCGAGTGGATGGTGGAGTGTTAGCAAGAGGAGGTGATGATTGAGCGGGAGGAGTGGATTTTGCAAGATGCGGAGGTGATTGATCAAGGGATGGCACATTTGCGAGGAGATGGTGGTGATTGAGTAGGGGTGGTGCATTTGTAGAAGGTGGTCAAGATTTGAAGGAGAGAGGAGGAAGAATTACCAGCGGAGGAGGAGAAGTGAGAGGTGGGGATGAATAATTTGATAGTGGAGGAGGAGAGGAAGTAGGTGGAGGAGAAACATGATGTGGATACGTAGGATTGGTTCAAGGAGGTGGAGGAGATGAGTTTGGAGGGGAGATGAGATCGATGGTGGGGAATATGGTTGGATCTGTTGTGGTGAGGAGTAGAACTATTGCAGGAGATGGTCCATTACTAGAAGGAATCAATACATTTGTGCTTGCTTGCAGTGAATCACTACTAAAAGCAACAGGGATGGACTATGTGCATACATACTACTATTAATGTTTTTTACGAATCTCCCGAACCCCACAAGTATGTTTGTGTAGAAATTTTTAGAACCCCGTTATAGAAAATAAAAACATAAGAACCAATTAGGATAACACTCAAAAAAATTATGAAAACCTAAGCCATACATACTAACAAAATTGATCTTATTCAAGATCACCAATCCAAATCCATCACAAACCGCACTACTACTTGCAATCACCCACAATTTCCATCAATCTAAATCCCCTTACAAAAAAAAAAATTGTGCAATCCCCAAAATAAATAGCCTCTTTTCCAATCCCAAAGTGTCCCAAACCTACATTTCTTTCATTCCCTAAGGTTAATGTTATCCATTTTTACCCCTTGCAAAAATGGACAACTCGGGAGAAATTGGACACAGGCGGTTGATTGGTATTTCAATGGAGAAGCTGGAGTTTCAAGTAAATTACTATGTTTTTGGACACTTGTAGTTGATTTGGAAGCATGGGGGTCATTTGGTGCAATTTTCCTCTTTTGGGATCCATACTTGGTCGATTTGGGTTTAAAATGGAGAAAATCGAGATAAAATTAGATTTTAAGTACTTAATCTATTTTTCCCTAACTCCCTATCCAAGAAAAATCTAAGGAGTTAGTGAAAAATTTGGGAAAATTAAATTTGGGGTCAAAAACAAGTGTTGTGCATCTATTAGGTAATGGAGGTACAAGGTCTTGAGTTTCTTGAGTTCCTCGGGTGGCTGAATTTTCTGCATTGCATTGATTAGAAGGCGGATCCTTTTTATTATGGAATTTGGGAGAGTTTTAGCACAAAGGGCATGCGGGGATAGGTTTTCAAAGCATGGTGTCGTGTCTGCAATGCAAAGGGCACAAGTGTGGACATTTGGTGTGGGTTAAGTAGATGGTACAGACCCGTATGCCCCAGGTAGAATGGGGCGTTGGTGCCTACAAAGATCCGGGTGACCACATTGCAAAGGGTGGGTCAAAAGGGTAGCTAGGTGAGCTCAACAAGAAGTTAGAGATGGGGCGAGAAGTCTAGTGTGGGTCGGTGAAGCCCGCAGGGGTACTAAGGAGTGTGAGGAACTTGTTCTGTAGGAACAAGTTCCTCATGGAGAAAGGAAATGCTGACGGGCTGATGGGAAGGAGAGCAAGCCTGAGGAGGAGGAGCTCAACGAGCTCACCAAGTTAGCAAAGCGTTGAGCCAGAGTTATAAGGTGTGGGGAGTTCGGTGTTACAAATATATTGTGACATTATTAATAAATTTTAATATTATTAATAATGAGTTAATACAACTCATATTAATAATATAGTTAATAGTTGTGTGTGAGTGAAGTTGTTGAATAAACAACTCACGTAGCTATTTTGGTGTGAGAGATATCCTAGGGATAAGTTTGAGAGATTCATGGAGAGTGATATGAGGGATTGAAGATGAAGTTTGACTCCACCTTTGTAGGAGATCAAACATTATAAAATGTAACCTCTATCATTGTAATTGATATCCCAAATGAATTCAAATTTCTATATTATTATTATTCGGTGTTTTATTGTGCAGTTTTTATCAGTGGTATCAGAGCAATCTCTGGTCTTAGGCTGTGATGGGAGAATGAATTTGTGTGTTATACTCCAACCGTGAATCTATAGCAACTCGTGAGAATTGTATTGTCTCATGCTGATAATCACATATCCATATCTTCACTCTTTCGAAGTGCAATTGGATCTATTTTTAATCTACCGCTCCATTGATTTATTGTGTCTATAGACAAAGTCGTTAGATCTGTTCTGACTTCTGAAGATCTATTCATTCTCATACACATGCACATCTGTCTAATCGACTGCATGGAGACTTTGAAGTGCCAGAATAAGGGTAAAGTTTCCTTTTGAGCAGAAGTCAGAGACAAAATTGATTGTACCAAGAGTTGGAGTCATCAATCGAGTTATTACAGGAACACAGGGTTTATTAAAAAAAGGAGAAATATCAGGAAAGAAATAGGATGGTTTCTGTTCTAAATTGCATTTGTCTTGTTGTATTGTTCACCATCGATTTATGGCTTGATGACTCACAATATTCTCTCATTATTCACTTCAACGTGTTTCTAACATCTTGCGCCATTCCGCCTATTCTTCCACCATTTTCTAGTCGTGGCTCTCAAATGATTTTGTCATGGATTCACAACGTTTGGGGTTGTATCTCAGTTTTCACTCGAATATTGCATCACTTAAATCCTGATCTTTCTTTACACATCTGCATTTGGATCTGGATCTCAAATAATTTTACATTGGATAGAGGTTTTCTTCGCCACCATAGCAATCTAATCTGCCCTGTTATTCTGTCATTGACACCGTCAACGTGTCTTATCTCCCGAGAACATTTGTATCTGTTTATTCCATTGATCTTTGCATCGTTTCATCTCTATATTGTAAGTCATTTTTTTAATGTTTGATAGATCTTTTAGATTTAGCATTCATGAAGATTTCAAAGTCTTATCCTAGCATATGATTTCTTGTCTCATTCATCAAGTCTAGAGTGGTTTAATTCTTTTTTAGTTTTCATTTTTTTATTGAGTCATTTTATACCTATTTAGGTAAATTTGTATCATCTTGTTATTATAAAAGTCATTTTGATAAGAATCCATATAGTAATTCGTTTGTAGTCAAAAGTTTTCTTATCATCATTTTGGTAAGTCATTATGAATCAAAAGTGTCAAAGTCAATGTTAAAAATTGCCAAGAGTCAATGTTAAAATATTGTAAAAAAAAAAAAATTTCCTTACGGATGCACTTTCGGTGTTACCCGATGTATAATTTTGGGAGAATAAGATGAATAATATTACAGTTCTGATGATATTTTTGATGACTTCAAAGAAGGAAAATGTGCTTGGCTTTGGGGGCTCCCCCGACCCCACCTATACCGTGACAGGAGCGTGCCTAGGGTGTTGCCCCATGACCCTGTAAGGGTGCTACCCTGACCCCCGTTAGGGGGCTTCACCCCAGCACCCCCACTTTGGAATTCCAAAACCAAAGCGAAGATTTGTGGGGAGGATGGATTAGCAAAAGGTGGTGAAAATTTGAGCTTCAACATCCAATTTGTTGAGTAATCGGTGTGATTCATGGAGGAAGGAGGAAATGGAGGTTAGAGGTTAATCGGTGACCTCTCGCCGCCGCCAATGCATGATGATGGGCCGCATGAAGTTGTGGTGACAGTGTGTGCTAGTTTACTTTTATTTCAGAATTGTAGTTTGTTGTGTGAATTATGATTTCAGAGTTCCTGTTTGAATAAGTGAAATGTTCACATTGAGGGGGATATGGAACATGGTCTCAATGTTCAATTTTCCCTCTATTCAATTTGTATTCAGTAAGTAGTGGTTCCTACATGATTCCTTGAAGGAAAGACATAGTGGACAAATGAAAGCACAAAGGAAAAGCAACAACATGATATTTGGGTTGTTGGTTGTCCTATAAAACCATCTTTGTTGAGGTTGTTGGTTGTCTGTAAAACCATCCTTGTTGAGGTTTTGGATTTTTACTACAAAACCATCCGAGATCATGAGCACGCATGGCGCAAGCCAGCTGCGAGAAGGAAGTGTGATTATTTTTTCTACCTTGTCAACATTAGGGGATTGTATATTGGGAATTAATAATGTTAACAATAGGGAGGGAATGTTACAAATATATTGTGACATTATTAATAAATTGTAATATTATTAATAATGAGTTAATACAACTCATATTAATAATATAGTTAATAATTATGTGTGAGTGAATTTATTGAATAAAAACTCACGTAACTATTTTGGTGTGAGGATATCCTAGGGATAAGTTTGAGAGATTCATGGAGAGTGATATGAGGGATTGAAGATGAAGTTTTACTCCACCTTTATAGGATATCAAACATTATAAAATGTAACCTCTATCATTGTAATTGATATCCCGAATGAATTCAAATTTCTATATTATTAATATTCGGTGTTTTATTATGCACTTTTTATCATTCGGGCATTTTGGTCCCCGAGGGAAATAAAGTCTCAAGACTTCGCCAAGATCAGTTCCCACAACCCCCTTTTATCTCGCAAAATGAAAAAAATGAAGGCTAAACAATTACGGATTATGGGGAGAAAATAGGAATAAAGCTGAAAATTTGAGAAATGAACTCCACGACCAGCTGAAACCCACATGGTGATATCTCTCTCCACACTTATCCATTTTTTTATAAAATTTGTATTATTGAAATCGTAAATTTTTCCTCTACCTCATGAAACAATAAAAAATTGAGCTAGGTGAAATAGATGAGAGAAAAATAAGGAAATTTCCCAGTGCAAATCATCACATCCTAGACAAGGAAAATGGCATTAATGGAGACAAGGTTATGAGTTTCTTCTTCCACAAGGCAGAGTGATGGGTTGTTGTATTCTTCCAATCATTTAACTAATATATTAATCTACTAGTGTCATTATCAAACTAGGGTTGTGTCCTAGGTTGTATGCAATGGAGCCCTATGTAGCCAGTTATACTATTGGGTCTTTTATTGGGGGGTTTTGTTAGATCTTTCTGAATTTGCTACTAATCTATGGAAACTCAATGTAAATCTATAGAATTAAGTTATTGTGATAAAATGAATTATAAAATTGTACTTCTAACTCAAATGGAAATGCGCATGCAAAATTGAAAGAATAGAATTGAAATTACACACTCATAATTAAAACTTGCAGTAAAAGTAAAAGCACATGCTAACTAGAATTTACATAAGAGGAAACACACATTCTGAATGGAAATTTCAATAAGGAAAATAAACACACTTGAATAGGAATTACATGAAACACACTGAAATAGAAATTGTAGTAAAGGAACTGAGTGATTATGACTTATCAGAAAACCATATGCGTACGTAAACATAAATAACCTCTGTCTCCTTGGTTGAGTGGGCCCTTGCTCTTCCTTGGGATAGAGGAAATCTTAATAACTCAAGATTCTCAAAATGATATCTCCTTATATTAATTCAAATAAGTTCCATGACATATTCAATGTGGAAAGGAAAAGTACTAAATGCAACAAGCTATATCAAATTATAAATATTACCAACTACTACATTGTTCTTCAAGGAGGTGTCTTTATATAGACACAGGTGGTTACAGAATATGCCAAAATTATCGGCACTAATGTCTTCTACTAATAGTATTGATCAAGACTCATAAATTCCTATAGGACTACTAGAAACAAGACCCATACTTATAGGCTGATAGATGGAAAAAGTCTTCCACTTCTGAACTCCAACTCCAAACTCTGGGGATCCTTAATTGCATTGGAAATAAACATTCATTATTTTCCTACACACATCACCACATTTCTCTCACAAAGGAAGTTAGTAGGAATTTATACGGTTAATTAGGTTGCATGAGCAAAAGCAAGGAAAATGCATTAAACTCACTAAGATATACCTATACAAAGCATCCCCATGCATTAGCAAATCATGTTTAAATGACAAATTATCAATCATATGAATGATATAAATAAGCCAAATAATGTACTCATCACGAGTACATTAAGGATGAGTTTCAAAAGTGTCAATGCCTTTTTCTGAGTAGTTAATGAAATTTGTTGGTGGTTGGGAGAAAAAATCCAAGTTTCTCTTCTTTTTCTCTTCTATCATTAATTCTATATATTGTAAACTCTTTTCGTTTTGAAAAGGAGATATTATGAGACATGGGGAAACTCTTGCAAAAAAAATCTCAATTCCATTGAGTTGTAAGCCTTCACATGGGCATGTGAAATGTATTATCGCCTCTATTTTTCAGATCTAATGGATTGTGTGACTATTATGGAGAAATTAAATTTGTTTTGTGGTGTTCTCTCAACCCTTGCATTTATTTTCTTGCATCTCATTGCCTCTCTATTATTATTATTTTTGTTATGTGCATGTCTCTCTTCATTTGTAGGTATTTGTTGTTATGTTTTATGGATATTTGATGGTGGATGGAACCTTGGCTTGTATCACATTTGTTCTAGCCTTTCCAAACTCCATTTCCCTTCTCTATTCTCCTCAATAGGATGTCTCATTCCCTTTTATTGGTGATATCACCTCTATAGTGTAGGATTTCCTTTTTCATGTACTCTTTATCTCCTGGTCCCTTAGAATTGGTATATTAGGAGAAGTTAGTTGCATTTCCTTCCTTAGGAATAGTTTAGTGATATGATTAGGAAGAGGAACCAACCTTCTCTCGAAGGTCCATCTCAAATATGAAAGTCCTATAACTTGATATATGGTCACATGTTACCCAATTCCATTGATAGTTCATGCACACACACATGAAAATCGAGAGGGTGTTGTAATTTGGTGATAGCATTTAATCAAATTGTTTCCATCACCATTACCCAATTGAAGTCATATAGACCAAAGGGCTTCATCCTATTCCATTAAACTCAAAAACTTCCAAAGTAATTCTTTATCTTACAAAACACCGACAAGAGATTTTGTATTTTTTCGGCTATATTCCTTCCACTCGTTACTTCCAAAAACACCCCCACTTGAAAGAAAAATAAAGTACAAAAATGTCAGCCTAATTAGTTGGGAGAAAAATATGTATATAACTACTCCAAATAATGAGAAGAATCCATTATTACTACTTGATTACAGTAACAATATTGGAAAACGTGAAATCCATTAACTTAATAGATTTTTAATCTAGAAGAGACCATTAAGAACACGCATGATCTCAAAAACCTTATGGTACCATGCGTGTTTAAGGATCACATGGATTTAACAAATAGAGAATGGTAGAAAGGCGGTATATGTAATATCTAGTTTAGAATGCAGTGAGATATTTCCCATTATAAATTTCGGAGGAAATTGAAAACAACCCCAATAACAAGGCAACTATAATTTTTTTGAGAAAAGTTGGCATAATGAATGTTTGACACATACCTCAAAAAAATATATATATAATGGTGGTAGGGAAAAAGTTAGTTGAAAATAGTCACTGAATTTGACACTTTCCAACAAGGGAATCTTCAAAGTGTGGACGAATTTGTTGAACTAAAATTGCACGTGGAAAGTGCGATGGAAATGTCGAAGGAATGCAGTGAGGGAAATTAAGTGGAAGGTGTAAGGGGACGAAAACGAGGAATGAAGGGGATCATCATGCTAGGTGGAGGGTGGAAATTTTGGGGGATAATGGAGGAGGGATGATAGTGGAAAGTGAATACTTGCTAAAAGAACACACACACACACACACACACACACACACACACACACACACACACACACACACACACACACACACATACACACATATTATGTTGGAGAAGAGGATGAAAATGAACTTAGATGTGTGTGCAATCCATGTTTCACTACAAGTAGTAGAGGTTAAAAGAAAAGAAAGGGTTGGTTAATTGTGATGGAAGAAGTGAATGTTTTATACATGTATATTGTTTAGGGAAACATATATGCTTTTGATGTGATGGAATGTCAATGTGCAGGCCATTTTAGGTGGTGTTTGTGTGTGGTTGGCTCTAGAAATATTCGGAATGGGAACATGGTAAGGGTTAATAACATCCCAAGGAGGACCTATGTACTTGTCAAATTTCACGATGACAAAAGAAGGAAGATTTTTCAAGGTAGTAGAAACATTATGGACCATATTAATAGTCATGCCTATTGAACCATTGACAATGCCAACTTTAACCCAAGAATTGGTTGTAAGAATTTTTTTCAAATCAAAACTTTGTATTCCAATTATTCTTCATCGAATCAAGAGAGTTACATCACCTAATGAGTTGTGCAAGTGAAGGGGTCACTAGGTAGTTAAAATATTTCATCATGTTTAGGTTGTGGTGGTCGACGAGTTCGTTCTTATGGAACAAATGAGTAGCAGAATGGAAAGATGCAACATCTTGTGTGGACATCCTTACATCAGTGCAATACATGATTTTTTCCCAATCTTTAATGTGTGGATTTGCATCTCGAATGTTGAATAAGAGCCTTAGAAAATAAAATTGACTTTGATTTGTCCCTTGTTATTGGAAAATTGTTTGTATCGTTATTATAACGGAAGCTAAACCAAAAGATTATTCCATCCTACATACATGGGAATATCATTAACAATGGCAATTGCCAAGGTCTTTGACAAGAATAATGAATATGCCGGCACTAAAAACTGATGTTTTGAAGTGGGGGAAAGCTTCACTGACCAATAGTTGACCTTGGAAAGTAGTTTGGGCCCAATGAAACTCATTTCATCTATGAGAATATACTAAACATGTTTGAGGCTATCTTGAAAAGATGATAGTGTTTGGCCTTCAAGTGGTTTGATATCCTTAATTGGCAACCGCAAAAAAGCATGTATAGTAGAGGCAGAAATGTTGAAGGCAAGCGACTCCAGTTGGCATAAGTAATAAGAGAGGAGACTTATTTGAATGGTCAACAATTGAGAGTGTTGTTCTGATAGTGGTTATGAGATATGATTTACATGTGCTTGTAGTACCTTGAATTATCAATTTGAGTGGTGGCAATCGGTGTCTTTGCATGAAGTGATGAAGAACAATATCAAAAGCATTTTTGTTCAAACGACAATGGAAGGGAGCCTGAGGTGGAGCCAAATTGGTTGAAATGGATTGCAAAAGAACCATTGCATACTTGAATGAAACATGGATGAGTAGTATGCAAAGAAAGAGGAACATGATTTTCCAACCATATGTGATGTTTTTCGATGTTTCGGTGGCCTAAAATTTCAATGTTATCAAGGGCCATGTGATTTCTAGGATGGAGTTGGGAAAGAAGATCCCATTCATCCAATGTAGTAGAAATGTTTACCTTAGCATTTTCATATTTTGAATCCTTGGAAGAAGGAAAGTCTAGTATTGTAGACAACCAAATGAAATGCCAAGGTTAATAAGTGTTCCACATACCCTCCTAATTAGAAATGATACTCTCCCTTGTGCTCCCTATATTAGATAAAATATTGTTGAATGGTTTGTATAGGAGTTCACTAAAGCAAAAAATTCCATAGGGAAGTGGAGTCTTAAGCAAGAATCTGATAAAATTTAGGGGTGACACGTATAATAGCTGGAAGAGGACAGTGTCTCCATATATATTATTTTATATTTTTTCTTATCCACGCACGCCAACATAGATTGGTCAATTTGACTTTCTAGTTCTTGAATGCCAATCAACATTTGCTTAAAATGTCAAATCTTTTAGACAAAGCATAGTTTACCCATTTCTAGTTGTCCCTCCCTATCAACGCACTCCACATGGAAAGGCTGAGAGCAGAGCACTTGCCACATTTTTTTCCCGGTGCTTAAACCATCACCATCACAATGTAATCTGCAATAGGTGAACTATCCCTGACAAGAAACATGTGGTTGGAAATTTCTAACAACGACAACAATCCTCTTTACAGATGGGACCCATACTGATATATTTAAACAGGTTGGAAATTGGAAGAAATGGGACCCACTCTGAGGACTTCACATTTTTATACACCATGGAGGGGTCCATTAGCAATGCAAATTACCATTCTCCATTTTTTTATGTATGTAAATGATTATTTTAGTTATAAAGAGGCTGAGAAATATACAATGGGATTTTTATGTATAAATATTGAATGAATGATGGTTTATGTGAAGGCGATTATGGATATTTCAATGGTGAATATTTTAGTCTAGTTGTGGATAATCAATAGTTTTTCAGAAGCTCAAAATGGGTCATATGTGCCAACCATGTTTTTTTATGATTCATTAGTAGACACAGGGAACAATCTTACATTCCACATAGTGTCACTCGAGTAAATTTCACACCATATGGATTCTCCTTTTTTTAGCACCCAAATTGTAACTTTACCAATGGTTGCATTGCTTTCAACTTTGCAAGATTTTTTCTATATAAATCTTGATTGAATGATGGTCTATGTGAAGGTGAGAATGTATATTTTATATTTTAGTCTTCATGTGGATATTTAGTAGTTTTGCATAAGCTCAAAAGGGGTCGTATGTGCTAGCCATGTTTGTGTTTGGTGATTCATTAGCAGACACGGGAACAATATTACATTCCACACAGTGTCACCCGAGAAAATTTCACACCATATGGCTTCTCCTTTTTACAACACACAACTTTTCACTTTATCAATGGCCACAATGATTTTTAGTTCATAGGTATTATAATAGATATAAATGTTCTCTTATTTTACCTTTTATTTCATCATTCCCACACATTTTTATATACATGCCCAATCTATTTTAGCACTTTCCCATCATTTTAGCCTAAACTGGGGCACCTCAGTGCCTATCTTAGGGCCCGGGTGCCCCAGTCCCCACCCGGGTGCCCTGATCTTTTTCTACTTTCTCACCACTTTTTGGGCTCTTTTTAGCCATTTTTCATCCTTATTTTTCCTAGTCATCCATGTGGGGTTAATTATGAAATTAGATCAAGAGAACCCTATAAATATAAAGTTATGAGACCATAATGAGGGTCCTAACGTCATCTACTACTATCACTCCATCTAGAGTTGCATCCATTGCATCACTTGCATCCACATAGTTCCATGCATCAAGGCTAGGAGATCTGCATCAACACACACTTCATAGGGGAGGGATTCTATTCTATTCCATGCACACATGTTATTACATTTTTACATTTAGTTATTTCTCACTACTTCACATAGTGTGATTGACACAAGAGCACCTAGGGCACACACACACACACACACACACACACACACACACACACACACACACACACAAGAACTACATTTGGGTCCAAAATGTAGTGCAACACTCAGTTTAGTAAGCCCACTATGTTGTGGCAGTTGAGGTCATTTCGACCCATTCATTTACATCTTTATTTTTAGGGTTTTGATACTTCTTTTTTCTTTTGCAGGTCTTCATTTCATCTTCCATTATTTGATACATTCGGCATAGTTCAAAAAATCTAGTGTGATAGACAATGAAGGTCACAGGTCATCTTTCGACCCTGAAAGAATCAAGTTCTGAGATTTTTTAGAGACCAGGCACCTATTTCTACATACCAGGGCACCCTAGGGTGCCCCAGTACCCCCCCCCGGGCACTCCAGTCTGCTCAGATCTTCTAGATCCACCCTTTTTAGGACCTGTATGCAGCATTTTGCTCTTTGGAATTTCTGTCGGACTGCGACACTCTGTGATAGTCATCTATAATCAGTTGAGTTCTTTCCTCACTTTATTCTTACACATTAGGGTTTCATTTCTATTATTTTAATTATTTAATTATTTATATTGCTTTTTAGTGCATTTATTTACAATGTTTATGTCCTCCTAGATTAGATTAACTATCATTATACTTCTCCTAGTTTAGTTAATTTTAGTTAATCATTTTGGTGAACCGACCTCTCATCATGGCTAAACATAATCCTTCTGAATCTCCACTCATTCTGTAATTTGATACCTTTGGGCATGCCTTTGTTGATACCCCGTTGATCCTTCTAGTTATATAGACTTTCCCTTCATTTATTCAACTTCCATCTTCTTGATATGGATCCTAAAGCTCTCGATGCCATCATTTTCACTTATATGTGTACTATTGATCCCACTATTTTAGCACAAATCATAGAGGAGGCACAAAGCTACTTCACCTGATCCCATAATTTAACTCCCACCATTGCTTAAACCACAAGATGATTCACAGTCACTCGTTAGTTCTCCGCATTATGCATAGTTGATTCTCCCAATACAATAGTTGTCCCTACTCCTCCATCTTTTGCGGTTGAACTTCAATCTCTTAAAGCTTCACATGAATCCATCCCTACTATTTGTATGGTTGATATGGTCCCCCTAATGATTCATCACTAACTCTTGATGTTACCAATGCTATGGTATTATATACAGGGCCTACTCCATAATACTCTCTTGCTTTACCTATCCCTCCACCACCTCCCTTTATACATGAGCTACCATTTGAGGGTGTCATTTCACATGATAGACACATTTCCCTCCTCACCACCTATTTACTACTATTCTATTATCATTCCATATCAGGGGCCTTTCCAGTCCATGGACGTCACTCTCTCATCTACACCAATATCATCTTCAAGTGTGCCCACCATTCACTTGTACTCTCTTCATGAAAATTCCTATTGGGAGCATATACCACTTGATACTTCCTACAAAGCCACTGTATGTTCACATGATGGTCTCCTTTGGCTTGGTTTTCCTTTGAGGACCTCCATTCTCCTTTATATGATCCACATTTGTATCATGGCTCTATTATTCTCACTATTGCATATGGCCTTCGTGTTTTTCATCTTGTGGTTCATCTAGCATGTTATCATACTTCTTCTCCACTTACTCTTGGCTAGTCTTGGTTAGATTATATTAGTGCACACTTGATCCTACTCACATTGATATAGCATTTCCCATGCCATTTGGTATTGTACACATTTACAATAGCTCCTTTCTTTTCTATTCACCCAATTTCACTATTTGGTATGCTCATGGATGTCCCTTACCTCCCTTTACTGATGAACAATATGCCATGACAATGTATATCTTACGCATTCATGGTTATTTGGATGACCAACCACACACCATTTCTTATCAAGTTTCTCATGCCATTCAATATGATTTTGACAATGCTCATGATGATATTTTAGAAGGTTTTACTTTCCCATCGCTTCCCTTTATCGATGAAAACTCACCACCACACCAAATAAGTCCTATATTCACACACTTAGCTGATAGCTGGCCCTCATAACCATCCATCTAATACACTCTATTGGACTCAATCCATGCACTTTGCAAGATTGGTTTCAAGCTATGGAATCCTCAATTACCACCCTTACCGCTGAAATTCAACAACTTAAACATGCTTCTCAATCACATGTTTGTACTAATTCTACATCTCATATCCAATCTATGTCTACTACCTTGCCATCTAACCAAACCTCAAGGCATACCATTTCTGAGCCTCTTATATTTGCACATAATACTATGACACATGATATTCTTATTCAACTTCTTAATCATCAGTTGATCACTCTACCACCTACTCATTACTATCCTCCTTCGGCTAGCAAAATATACATGGTCATCCATATTTCCATTATCATTGAATTAATGGACATCATGATAATTTTTCCATGCTTTGTCATGAATAATCAAAGATCTGAACATCTAGGCCTCCTTTCATTTTCTCCACAACATTCTAATACTAACGATAAATCCCATCGGGCTCTTCTATCTCATGAGCATCAAGCTAGTGTTGCTCAAGCACCTCCTAAGAAACAATATTTCACAAGTCATTCACCATCTCTTTCTCTTCAACCTTCTCAACATTGCCAACTCAATCCTCTACCAAATTTGGTTCACCATTTCCTACTAATAAGTCATCAATCTATCACCATGACAACTACTACCTCCAATCCTCATCATCACCACATGTTGCTACACCCCAATCTTCATCATACATTAATCCTTCACATGCATATAGATCTCATTCACCAGCACACGTGTTTATCTACCATACCACCACTTTTAGATCATGGCCCTCCACTTTCATCCTCGAGGCATCGGGTGGAGGACCTCTATCTTTCACTCTCATTGGTTAGTTTACATACTTGGGGGCATAACATCTATACCCCCCCCCTTCTCATCATATCATCATACCATCACCATCCATTCATTTTCCTACACATAGGCATACTACATCACATCACACATTTAGCATCATCATTACCCGATGATGCACTCTTGTGCTTTGGTTCACACTTGATTGTTGAGGGATTACCATTACACTAAACCCCACACACTGCACTATAGGCACTACACATTTACACTTTATCACACACATCATGCATCATACACCATCCATTCTACACTTAGTCTACATTCTACATTATACTACATTTTCATCATGCACATATTATTCATTCTACATGCATTATATACACCATTAGGCTATTTCACATGGCACATTTATACATCATCTATATTCTACATACTACACTAGTCTACATTACCTATGAGTCTAGCTTTACATTTCATCCTACATTCTACATTTTATATTCATATACACACATATTATCACATTTACATACATATATACATACCTTTACATCACATTCACACATACCACACATTTACATACCCTATTCATCACTTGGTCATTTCATTTACATATGCTACATTTTTTTCTACACTTTTACACCTACATTCACCACCCTATATGACACTTTAGTTCCTCATCCATACTTGATTCATTACGAGGGTTTACAAATCAAATGGACCTTACACTCATCATGTGACATTTCATCATGTGACATTCTTAGGCTAGTGACATACGCTTTAGGCTAAATCGTCACTCACTCTAATTTCATCTAGTAGTGGTATACACTTTAGGCTAGATCACCACCATCCATATATCTAGTAGTGGATATATGCTTTAGGATAAATCATCATCATCATATCAGTAGTGTATACACTTAGGTTACATCATCACTCATTCATTTCATCTTAGTAGTATATGCTTAGGCTAAATCATCACTCATCCTTTCATCATATAGTGATATACACTTAGGCTAAATCATCACTCATCTTTTCATCTTATAGTGATATACACTTAGGGCTAAATCATCACCCATCCATTCATCATATAGTGATATACGCTTAGGCCAAATCATCACTCATCCATTCATCAAGTTGTGATATACGCTTCAGCTATAGGGTTCACACACATCCTTTCTACATGTCACATTTCATCACACACATACACATTCATCACAGCATGCTAGACACAACAAACACTACTCGACCATTTCCCGATGATGCACTCTCATTTATGGTTCATTCTTGACTACTGAGGGGGAAAAAAAATGAACCTCATTACATACACTTCCATCCACTCAGGGGGCATGTGGCTCTATATCATTCCATTTTGCATTCCATTCCATCCATCCACAACATACTTGCATTGTCTTGGGGGCATTTACTCTTGTTTACTAGTGTTTTACATGATCACTTTACTACACATGTTAGATTGATTTCTTATATGTCATTATCTATATCATCCACACATGCATTCACACCTTTTTTAGTGTGATGATCATAGATACATAAGACTCCTACACATGGCATGGATGCTCTTCCTTCTACCCTTCCTATACTGGTCGTTGGGGGCATCCACATTCATCTCATATAGGTGTTATTGTTTCATTTTTACTTAGCATCTTACATTACTTGATCATACATGCTTTTGACATATTGGTTATTACTCTAACATGCTAATGGGTGTTCCATGTGCAACACTTGTTTTTGTAGGATTACATGTTTCCATGACTACTTGTTTTTTTGTTTATACTTGTCTACTATTGTTTTCCATTGTATGTGGGCTTTTCCCTATGTTTGTGTGCACACTTTTTTTTGTTTTTTATGGCCATGATGGCCTTGTGTGTCTTGTGACATCATGAGTGATGTCCCATGTTTGCAACCCACTTTTTTTGTGTGGCTTACTTTTTTCTTGTGTGTTTACATTTACTACATTGTCTGTGTAGCTTACACATGTTTTCTATATATGCATGCATTTTTTCTTTACACTTGTCTTTTGGCTAGCCTTCTTGTTTGTGCATGCCTTGGTTTCTACCAAGCACTTTTCTAGGGTACATAGTTTAGAGTGTGGTTGGTCCTCTTTTGGGGCATGCATTCTCCTATCATCGACATTGTGCATGTGCCCCAAAGAGGGGGCATCATTTGGGGTTTACATACTAACACAACACATTTACACCGGTTCAATACAATGCACTTTCCACCCTTGGCATTGTGGGTTTACATACAATGAGTGGGTTTAGACTAGTCTACGAACCCCATACATAGTGGCTTTTATAGGACATGGTGTCCTTAGCATTTTGGGAAGTAGTTACAAGGCTTAGGGTTACATGGGGGTGTGCCTCTCTACACTACTTCGGTTGGCATCGGATCACCAAAAAAACTAGGATGCTATAGAGATCTCTTCACACATTTTAGCAGAAGTGGTTAGATCTTGGAGGACACAGAGCATTTCCTCCCTACACTTCTTCAGCTAGGGTGGCGTGAGATCACCCAAAAACTCGCAACAAGTAAGATATCCTTCTACACCCTTTCTCTCGACATGGATCAGTGCACATGTTCCATTTACATTTTCATTTAGCATATTTTACATTTTGTGTATTTTACACATTTTTATGCACATGCGTATTTTACATAGCATTTTTACATACATACATATTTGACTACTTGATCATTTTCTCCTTTAGGTAGGTCGATATGTATGAGAAACAAAAGTCAAATTGGGAAAACAAAAACAACAACAACAAAACAAAACAACATTTCACATGATAACACATGCTTTACTAACCATGCAAGGTACACTACACACCGCAACAACTACACACATTCCACCCTAGGTTCACTCTCATCACTTTTTTTTGTGCATTTTTCATCTTTAGATTCCTCCTCCTTATCTTTTTTTTCATTCCACGCTTGAGTCTAGTCCTTTGACACGTTTCTACTACACTCTCCATGGATATCAGGTACGCACTTCTATCTACTTTATGTTACCAAGATTTCAGCTCACCAACATAAAGTGGGGAAAAATGTAGTCACAAAATCATGCACTTTAGACATTATTTAGCCTTGGTCTCATACTACTATTTAGAAGGTTCTTGAGTGAAGAAAGTACTAATTAATCCCATCTTTTGGCCATCTTATTTTACCTTTTATTTTGTCATTCCCACACATTTTTATATACATGCCTAGTCTATTTTTGACACTTTCCATCATTTTAGCCTAAAATTGGGCTAAAGCCTGGCCTTTATACTAGGGCCTGGGTGCCTGGTCCCACCCTGAGGGTGCACCCCGATCCTTTTCTACTTTCCCACCACTTTTTGGGCTCTTTTTAGTTGTTTTTCATCCTTATCTTTTTCCTAGTCGGCCATGTTGGGGTTAATTATGAAATTAGATCAAGAGAACCTATAAATATAAAGTTATGAGACCATAATGAGGGTCCTAATGTCATCACTTACTACTATCACTCCATCTAGAGTTGCATCCATTACATCACTTGCATCCACATAGTTCCATGCATCAAGGCTAGGAGATCGCATCAACACACACTTCATAGGGGAGGGATTCTATTCTATTCCATGCACACATGTTATTACATTTTCTACATTTAGTTATTGCTCACTACTTCACATAGTGTGACTGGCACAAGAGCACCTAGGGCATGACACACACACACACACACACTAGAACTACATTTGGGTCTGAAATGTAGTGCACACTTAGTTTAGTAAGCCCATTGTTGTGGCGGTGAGGGTCTCGACCCATTCATTTGCATCTTTATTTTTAGGGTTTTGATACTTCCTTTTCCTTTTATAGGTCTTCATTTCATCTTCCATTATTTGATACATTTGGCACAGTTCAAAAATCTAGTGCGACAGAACAATGAAGGTCACAAGTCATCTTTCGACCCTAAAAGAATCAAGTTCATGAGATTTTTAGAGTCAAGGAACCTATTCTGCATACCAGGTGCACCCCCAGGTGCCCCATAGTACCCTGTGGGTGCTCAGTCTTCTCAAATCTTTTAGATCCACCCTTTTGGGACCTTTGTGTAGTTGTTTTCTTCTTGGAATTTCAATTAGACCTACATGACACTGCAACAGTCATCTATAATCAGCTGAGTTCTTTCCTCACTTTATTCTTGCACATTAGGGTTTCATTTCTATTAGTTTAATTATTAAATAAAAATTAACGGTGATATTTTAATTTAAATATGTAGTTCGAAGCTACGTTTATTTAGAAAAATGGTAAATAATTTAGGGCTAGAAACATGAAAAACCTATAAACGGGCATCAATATTTAAAAAGTGGAAATGGGAGAGGCTACAAGAAATGCCTTCACATTCGTGGTTGTCGGCGTGACATATGGACTATCAAAGTGAGAAAGGTTGCCTCCATATACATTTTGATTGGAAACACACCTTCAACATAATTAAAGGTAATCTACAAATTCATGTGTCATGCGTGGCATTTGCAATGGTCATTTGTTAATGAATTTTGGTGTCCCCAAAGATTTCACTTAGAAATATTGGGATACCCCTTTTAAATTTTGTGTATTCTTGCCTTGTGGAATGCTCTATAATTATTTAAAAGGTTGTGGGGGCTTTTCTGAAGCAGTTGATAAAATACCCATGTGCTCAAAATGCTCTAAAAGTCCCTAAAAAGTTAATTGTTTGTTCTCTTAAGCAATCAGTTTTCTCAAAGTGTTTTACTTCTAAGTAACAAGTAACTCATCCTTCAAAACCGATTCACATTATTCTCCTTCTTTGCATTAAATAGAAGTGATTTTACTTATTAGAATTGATAAGTAAAGTAATTATCAAACCCCAAAAACTAGTGTTTACCTCTAAGTTTTACGCTAAACCGAAGTGCTTCTACTTCACAGTTTTGTGCTAAAACGAAGTGATGTTACTTAGCAAAGTTGGTAAGTAAATTAGTTTTGAAAACCCGCATAGCTATTTTTTTAGTTTATCGATTTTGGGATTACTTTACTTGTTCAAACTTGATAAGTAAAGTAGTCCTTAATCACTGCAAAACTAAGCATTTTCTTTTACTTTATCTGAAAATTGATACCCTATTACTGTCTTATTTTTTGAATTGGAACTACTTGACTTTGTAAAGTAAAGCAAGTAAAGTCATTTCCAAACACCGTATAACTAAAAGCTTAATTCATCAGTGTTCTTGGATTTATTTACTTCTTTAAAAAATAATTAAGTGAAGTTGTCCCAAAAATCCAAGTGTTGTTGTTGTGTGGTTTTCCAACTAGTGCTTATTCGTAAGTGTATTTTGGATTTTCCAAAAATCAACTTGAGGAAAAAATGGACTTGAGTGGTTAATGGAGCTTTAATGGAGGATCTACAAAAATTTGGGTAATTTCTATGTTTTGAGAACTTCCAGGTTATTTTGGGCACTTGGAATCATTTGAAAGCATTTCCCTTGGCTTTAAAACTTCATTCTTAGTCAAAAAATTGAGTAAAAATGGAAAAAATTGGTTTTAAGGCACTCTACTATTTTTTCTAACTCCTCAGTCTAAGAGAAATATAAAAATTTAGAAAAAATCAAAAAATTGAAGTTTGGAGTAATGTGGAATTTTAATGCACCATAACTACAAAGTAAAGCTAAAACCCATTAAAGCAGTCCAAAAACCCGCAAAGAAGAGGGAAGAAAGCAAGAGTAATCCGGAAAAAGGAATTTACTTTACTTTATAAAGTACCTACGTAAAGCATTGTAAAAACCCGTAAAGAAGAAAAAATAAGAGAGTAATGTGGAAAAATGGAGTTACTTTACTTCATAAAGTAACTAAGTAAAGCAATTGTAAAAATCCACAAAGAAGAAAAAAAGAAAAGAGTAATGCAGAAAAATGGAGTTACTTTACTTCATAAAGTAACTAAGTAAAACAATTGCAAAAACCTCGCAAAGAAGAAAATGAAATGACCAATAAGAATATTGTTCCAAGCCATGATCTCAAATGATAATAGCACACCACATTAATTTGCAAAAGCAGAAGATCTAAAATACCATATATGGAAATCCATCATAATCCATAATGCTCAATACATTACAACATAATGACTTGAATTACTCAATAAGAAATATGTACATATAGGAGGAGGGAGTGAAACTACTAACTAAATCAGTGGTGAATAACTCCCACTAATGATCTTTGGTAGTTAAGTTAACTCCAAAAGACTAGTAAGCTAACTCCACATAAAGAAGCTAACTCAACACAACTAGTAAGCTAACTCCACACAACTAGTAAACCTAAACAAACTAACCCAACAAGTGTAGGGCTAACACAAGTGTAAGAATCATCCTAATCAATAAATAATAACATACACTAACACCCTCTCGTAAGCATAACTTAGGTGGGTGAAAAATAAGGTGGGTCTTGAAAACAAGGCCTGATGAGGTACCCATGTACAATAACTAGGAAAATTGGACACCGCAAGGTACCCAAAACCATTAATAACAAAGTAGAGAGATAAAAATCCTACTATAAGATATCCTCAGAAGCTCGGCTCAAAACTCGTACATTTCTGAAGAAGTGTGTGTGTGCGTGGTCTAAATCCACTTCTCGATAATAGAACTCAAAACAACTGACATTGGGCTTCACCAAAATAGCTCCATGTAAGGATACTGTCAATGGAGTGATGTCGAAAATGTAAAAAAACACCAAACATAATTTGATCAACTACTACAAATAGGTGTGCCACGATCCAAGAACAACCAAGGCAACAAGGAAAGGACATGAGATCCAAATAAATAGGAGTGTCACGATCCAAGAAAAGCCAAGGTAACAAGGCAAGGACACAAAATCCGAAGAAGCAAGATCAACTGCTACAAATAGGTGTGTCATGATCCAAGAACAATAACCAAGGCAACAAGGCAAGGACACAAGATCAAATAAATATGAGTGCCACGATCCAAGAAAAGCTAAGGTAACAAGGAAAGGACACGAAACCCAAAGAATTAGTATCAACACACACCCTCCCATACTAGTTGAATGAGTAGAGTGATACCACATATCTGTATGAGTTTCCAAAATCAACTACTCGAACACTAACAAACTAACATTGGGCTTCACAAAATAGCTCCCCCACAAGAGAGACTGTCAACATGCCAAAAAAAGTGTCAAAAATACAAATCCAAAATATCTCAACAAACAAGAGAGATATAAATGTATACACCCATAGATAGAATAATGCAACACCAAAAGTTTAGGACGTCGAGCTCAACCGAAATTTTGTCCACAAGTGATTACAACACCCTCCCAAATTTAGCACTTTATAATTGAGTACATGTGAATATTACAATGAGTAAAAATACCTTTTATATTTGAAATATGTGTATAAAAATTCAACTAATGCATAGATCTCAAAAAAATACACAATTTCAAAAAAAGATCACCTTAATCCGAGCTACAAATCAAAAGTTATGAGCTCTAGAAGGTTTTGCTATTAAAATAATATTTTAATGCTGATGTTTTTTTAAAGGTACACGTGACACCCAAATGTCTAAAGGGTAAAAGAGTGCATCTACATGATATAGGCTTGTAACCAAAGGATAAAACTTGCGCCCAAAACCTAAATTTCTAGAGGGTAAATCATTGCATTCATAATGTCAATATCTAATGGATAAAAGAATGCACCCACAGGGTACAAATCTATGTCCAATGGATAAAAGATTGCATTCAAAATAGAAATATCCAGAGGGTAAAAGAATGCATCCGAGAAGGTACACACTTATATCCAATGGATAAAAGAATGCACCTAGAGGGTACAGATCTGCATCTAGTGGATAAAAGACTGCATCTAAAATAGAAATATCCATAGGGTAAAAGAATGCATCTAGAAGGTACACACTTATATCCAATGGATAAAAGAATGCACCCATAGGGTATAGATCTGCGTCTAGTGGATAAAAGAATGCATCCAAAATAGAAAATATCCATAGGGTAAAAGAATGCATCTAGAAAGTACACACGTATATCCAATGGATAAAAGAATGCACCCAGAGGATACGGATCAACGCCTAAAGTGGATAAAAGATTGCTTCCGAAATAGAAATATCCAAAGGGTAAAATAATACATCTAGAAAGTACACGTGCATATCCAATGGATAAAAGAATGCACCCAGAGGGTACAAATTTGTGTCTAGTGGATAAAATACTACATCCAAAACAAAAATATGCATCCGGAAGGTACAACTTATATCCAATGGATAAAAGAATGCACCAAAAAAAAAGTTACACTACAAATATGTCTTTTTAGCACCTATATCAAAAAGAGAGAGAACCCCAAAATTTTATTGAAAAACCCAAAAATTTGATATAATTTTTGAGTCAAAAATATGTCTGTACATAATTGTATGGATTTTTTGAGAAATGTGTCAAAAACCCTTTAAAATGTTTAGATTTGACTGTCTCAAAACATGGTCAAGTTTACAGTCGATTCTAGGGTTTGGCACCTTCCAAATCCAATGGTGCACTCCGTTTTGCATAAAAATGCATGCTACAAAAAGTGCTAACAAATTACGAATACATGAAAATAATAAACCCTTTCTTGCAAAGAAAAACTTACAGATGGATTTCTACATCATCTATAGCTCTGATACCATGAAAGGAATGATAAGAATATTGTTCCAAGTCGCGATCTCAAATGATAATAGCACACCACATTAGATTTGTAAAACAGAAGAGCTAAAATACCATATATGGAAATCCATCATAATCCATAATGCTCAATACATTACAATATAATGACTTTAATTACTCAATAAGAAAGATGTACATATAGGAGGAGGGAAGTGCAACTACTACCTAAATCAGTGGTGAAGAACTCCCACTAACTAATATTGGTAGTTAACTCCAAAATACTAGTAAGTTAACTCCAAAATACTAGTAAGCTAACTCCACATAACCGAGAAGCTAACTCAACATAACTAGTAAGCTAACTCCACACAATGGTAAACCTAAGCAAGCTAACCTAAGAAGTGTAGGGCTAACACAAGTGTAAGAATTATCCTAATCAATAAATAAAAGAATAAATAATAACATACACTAACGAAAAAAAGAAGAGAGTAATGCAAAGAATGGAGATACTTTACTTCATAAAGTAACTAAGTAAGCATTCTGAGCAAAGAAAAAAAAAGAAGAGAGTAAGGAAAATGGAGTTACTTTACTTTATAAAGTAACTAAGTAAAGCAAAGCAAAAATTCGCAAAGAAGAGAGTAATGTAGAAAAATGGAGTTACTTTACTTCATAAAGTAACTAAGTAAAGCAACTGAAAAATCTAAAAAAAAAAAAGAAGAGAGTGATGTAAAAAATGGAGTTAATTTACTTCATAAAGTAACTAAGTAAAGCAGTTGCAAAAACCCACAAAGAAGAAAAAAGAAGAGAGTAATGCGGAAAAATGAAGTTACTTTACTTCATAAAGTAACTAAGTAAAGTAGTTGTAGAATCCCACAATACAAAGAGAAATTGCTTTACTTTTACAAGTAATAAGTAATGGGGGTCAAATTCATGCAAAGAAGGGAATTTTGACAACTTATTTTGGCCATAACTTTTGTTTCAATACTCCATTTTTGAGATCTTGGACTTTATGTAAATATCTCGATGTCCTCTACGCAATGGAATCATGAAAATTAGTTTTTGGTGGGAGAAAGTGGGAAAAAATGGAAAACAAATTATTTAGTTTAGTGTGAAACAGTAATGCAACTACTGAAACCTACTGATACCTGGAAAGCAGTAATGGGGGTCAAAAACTCAATTAGCCATAACT
The DNA here is from genome assembly GCA_018340775.1 of Taxus wallichiana var. yunnanensis. Lineage (NCBI taxonomy): Eukaryota > Viridiplantae > Streptophyta > Pinopsida > Cupressales > Taxaceae > Taxus > Taxus wallichiana. The sequence goes on along the minus strand of CM031237.1, from coordinate 68,095,357 downwards.
TTTTCTCTAGTGCTCCATTTTTCGAGATCTTGGAATTTTTATAAATCTCTCGATGTCCTCTACACCATGGAATCATGAAAAGCATATTTTGGTTAGAGTAAGTGGGAAAAATGGTAAAAACATTATGCATTTTAGTGTGAAATAGTAATGTAGCTGGTGAAACCCGCAATACACTGGAAAGCAATAATAGGGGGGTCAAAAACCCAATTGGCCATAGCTTTTACTCGGTGCTCCATTTCTCAAGATCTTGGACTTTCTGGAAATATCTCAACCTCCTCTACATCATGGAATCTAAAAGTTCTAAGTTTGGAAAGGGTAAATGGGAGAAAAAATGTAAAAACACTGACAACATGAAAGGAATAGTTCCAGGCAATAGTGCTACCAAATTTAATGCAATATGGGTTGATTTCCTCTTTGCAAAAAAGGGGAAAAGTAAGAATGACATTCTACAGTTGGAAAAACTTCTTCTTCTTATTCTTCTTCTTCTTCTTCCTCACTTTCTCTTTTGTTGTAACTTGTGTAATCGGATCAAATTGTGAGGCTTAGAGTAAGTGGGACAAAATCCATTACTTGAATTCATTTGACAAATTCAATTACTTTGTGATAGTGGCGAGTTAGTTATTCTTGTTTTAAATAATAGAACATTCCAAATTCATATGTGGCATGCAATGAGAATTTTGAGGAGGAAAATGCTCAACTCTTCGCAGTTTTGTAGTTAGGAACTTATGGAAGTATAATGGATATTTTCTATGTTTTATTTTCCTTATGGAGGCTATAAATAGAAAGAGAGTCTATGGGCCAATTGATGGAACCTTTTGGCAACCAACTATTGTACTTTGTGCATTGAGATTTAGAACTTTGTGTTGGAATTTCTCATGCTCATTTTGTAAATTGGTTGTAATTGAATAAGAAAAAGGTGAATTTCTGGAGAACTTTGTGTCTGAGAAGTCTCACTATGAATTCCATGAGGATTTTATGGTAAACTTTGTGTTACTTAAAATCTAAATATGGATTTATTTATTTTTCATTTGCTTAAATTGTGACATTTTTAAAGTATTTATTTATTTTTACGTTGTAATAAGCTTTTGGTGGTATTGAAGTACATCCTCTCTTTTCTCACCACCGTTATACATCATTTTTTTCCTACACTATTCCCCAAAACACATATGCTTACTTGTTACAAAATTTCCAAGTTATGGTTCATGAGCTTCACGATTAAAGTAATACCCCCAAAAAATAATTATAATAAATAAATTGGGAGCTTCACCGTTAAATGAAGGGGATTTATCCTATGACAAACTAGGTTTTGTATATAAAATCTAGCCAAAAAATTTCAAATTGTAATGCAACTATTTTATATTATTGTGGCATTGACATACGGACTCTTAGAGTGAGCAAGGGTGCCTCTATATACACGAATCAAAACATGCCTTTAGTGTAATCGCTCCCGATGGGTCAATACTAATTTGAAAATGAAATTATTGTCTCAAAACTATAACCATTATGACATTTATAGGAGTTTTGGAATAGATTTGACAAACCTCACAACTCATAGAGATAATAACACTTTCTTGATTATATATGCTCATGATTTTCCCCATGGGCATGGAGTCAAGCCTTAATTTTTTCTTGGAAGTAGGGTAGCATCATATCATGCATGAGTACATACTTTACAAGCCTAGAACTATCTAATCAACTATGTAAATATGGGAAATTGGTGAGGTAGATCTTAGCTATCTCACCACACATGTCGATGCATTCATCTTGGGAGGGAGTTAGAGATATTTCCCATACGAGATGAGTGATTGATAACAAATCAACATATTCGAGCCCAATAAATGAAACACTTTCTTAGGAGAGATCTCTGGTAAATAGAATATAGAGAGCCCACCCTAGATCTATATATAGGGGTGTCTACCCCATATCTATATTTTAGATAGAGGACCTGGGGAGGAGTGAGTAAATATAGGGGTGCACACATCTTGGATGACCACTAGATAGAGAGAGAAGGGTGTGAGATTTGCTAACTAACTATAAAAAAATCCATAGCCACCCTCCCTAGTTCTCCCAACCAATCAAATGTACATCGAGGATAACATGATGATGATTACGAAGAGATCTTATCAACGAAGTTGTTTAGTGTCATATGAGGAGGGGGGGGATGAGTGGAGGGTGTTATATCAATTGGTTCCCTATGTTAAGCCATATTGATATAGGGGCCCTACCCCTCCTCAAATTGGTACCAAGTTTGAAATTTGGTTTAGGCTTCATCAATTAGAAGGACACTAATTTGAGACACGTAGACATAAGGACAATGTTAGTTTCTAGTTACTTATAAATAATGCGCAAGGCAAGGCAGTCACTTATATAGATACAAGGGTACATATGGTTGATTGAGAGAAATAATTCATATACATGGAGGTGCACATAAACATTATGGGTCTATTTTTATGTCGGTGAGCCATAAATTAGCCAAATATTGAGCCATGATTTTAAAGTTGAAGTTTCCATATATATTATACTTTCCATATACACTATGCTTTCCAATCCAGAGGCATATGTAATGGGCCTATGAAAATAATATTCATAATTAATAATGTAGGGGATTGACCTTAGTGCCCAACTATGCACAAAGATAATCCTTTAGGCATGTGTTGTCATACAAATGTGTTGCATAAAAATTTCAAACTTTCAAGCATGACAACTAAGCCAAAATTTAAAAAAAGTCTCTCGAGTCTTCCTGTAACCCCCTCTTGGTTAGTTTTAATTTTTTTCATGTCCATTTTTACCTTAAACTTACTTCCAAGATGATGAAAAATAAATTATAAGTGTTTTAAATGATAATAAAAGTTCATCATTTTCATTCAATAAGATGCTTCTAATGACTAGTCTCTCAACAGGCCTAAAAAGACCAATTTTGACCTTCTCGAGATAAGTGCACATACTCTAGGAGTGATCAAAAGGCTTATAATAGTTAAGAGGTGGTGTTTATTAGTCTTAAGAGTGGTGGAATTTATTTTGGAATATTTAGGAAAGTTTCGAGAGTCTTGGAGCAGTTGTAGTGAAAGCATTTTTTTCAAGGGTGGGAGCTTATAATAAAAAATGGTACCTAAAATTCAACAGAGTATTTCAAGAGCTCCATGATAAGTTAAAAGACAAAAATTAACCATTTGAAATATTAAATATCCCTATTCATGATGGAATCACAAAATTCTTTGCAAGACATGGTTTCTTCTCGAGGTAAAGTGCGCAGACTCATCTTATTGTCCCAAATGAAAAAGGGAAATTTTTGTAGAAGGTTTTAGAATCAGAAATTTACACCCATTCCATTAATCTTGTAATTATATTTGGAGACAAAATGATATAAATTTTTGCATGAAAAGACCTCTTGGAGCTCCAAGAAAAGAGTTTTCAAGTTTCAAGGACTTAGTCATTTTCTCAGTTGGATATGTGGTAGGATTTACCGTCTCAACTGTCTCTGGGATAGTGGGGACAAGAAAATTCATCTCAACCTTCATCTCCTTTCATGTTTCTTCATATGACCTCAAAATAGCTCTTCCCCCATGCATCCAAAACCCTTCTCCATAACCTAGCTACTGTCGCTTCAAATTTTACTGTTTGACGACCGTCAAAACCTGAGAGTGCATAGTTGTCAAGTATTTTTCATATAGAATTCATTATAGCATGTTCAAAGCTTAAAACCACCATTAATGGCCATCATGATGGAGCATAAAAGGATATTGAAACACCTCTTCATTTCCTGAGGATCCAATAGGCGGAATCATCTGAAAATTTGAGGAAACAATCCTTGTAAAAACTCGTTTCGCGTGAACTAGTTTTCATGCCATGAAGACCCTATTTCCTATGGATATGGAGGAATATGTTTCTCATCATAATTCTTCACTCCTTGAATAAATTTTCAAATTCTCAAAGATCCAACAAGTGAAATCATCTAAAAATCGAAGGGAAGGGTCTTTGAAAAATATAGTTTCATTGAAACTAGTTTTTACATGATGAAATCACTGATTTTTGTAGATGTAGATGATATATGTTTTTTAGTATGCTTCCCCCTATGATGAAAAATTAATTTTCCCAGTTTTTTAGATGAAGGAATCATCCAAAATTTGGAGCGGGAATCCTGGAATTAAACCTAGAATTTTGATACCTTTTTCGTCGCAGTTCGACACCCGCAGTGCACTTATTAAAACTAACATTTGTCCATAACGGGTCATGTCTAAAAATAGCAAGTGGTCAAATAAGGATAATTCTTAACATTCTTCATCCTCCAGAAAGGCAACAAGAATCAAGGAATGAAAATAAGGCCAAATTACTAAAAATAGTAGCTTCTTGATGATTTAATTTAATTTGAATTAAATCTAATATTGCAGAGTCACTACTAAACCAAATGATGTATAAATTATAAAATACATGAATGAAACAAGATAGATAATATTTAAAATATGAAACCATAAGTAATAGATGAGATAAGAATACTTAGTTGATTTACACTCGATCGATACTAATTTGGACTAGGAAAAGTGTTAAATAGATTGGGAAGAGTGTCATTATTACTCACTATAAATTCTAAGATGTAGGAATGAGGTCGGACATAGGCACTTCGGATAGGGAAAGGGTTCCAGGCGTGAAGACTACTTCTAGGCATTGGTGACTACACAGGGTCTTAGAACCTACTTTCAGTGTGGCATGGTGTCTTCGTTGTTATTCCTTTTGATTACTTGATAGTCACACATTGAATGATGAAGGTACATGTAACTTGCAAAATAGAAATTCAACTATACAAGCCCACAAACCACATTAAACCTAAGAAAAAATATGTATAATGGGGATTTAGATTAACCCCAGCATCACCCTGAGAGTGAACTTACGACCGAGCACTATACTACATCTCATACTCCATGTAGTTCTTCTAAGTGTGTGTAGAAATTGTGCCCTAGGATGCCCTTGTGTAAGTTGCACTTGATAATGGGTTGTAGATAGAATATAGTAATGTAGTGGAATGTGTGGATGGAAAAATGAACTTCCCCTTCCTATGTAGTGTATGCAGATTTGATGCATCCCTTGTCCCTTGAATGGATGCTAGATGGATGCTTTAGAGTGATTTAGGTGTCTTTTGGATGCAAGCTTAGGTGGTGATAGTAATTCTTAGTTCTTGGTCCTTTATTTTGAATACATAACTATGTATTTATATGATTCCCTTGTTTGAATTTTGTAATTAACAAATGGAAGGCTGACCCATAAGTGAAAAATATGCCCAAAATATAAAAGAGACCCAAAAATAGCAAGTAAGGTAAAAGGGTCAGGGGACGCTTAGAGGGACAAGAGCACCTAGATGTTGTTATCTTGGTTGGGCACTTTGTGTATGAAGCCATAAAAGGTAAATCGGTAAAATCTCAACTAGATTGTGGGGTATGCAAGACTAAATAAAAAACAAGAAATGTAAAAAAGAGGCCAAAGACAATTATCAATTACTAGTTTTCTTACTTAGGGATCGCGTAAATGTTAGTATGCGTTTAGGACCTAGAAATGTAACCAAGTGCGTGATTTTGTGTTCACATCTGGGTGCACCTGCTAAAAATAGAAAGTTTTAGTTTTTGGTGCAAAAATTTGTAGTTGGCTCTAATTTCACTCATCTCACTACTTTTTGACATCTTCATAGGGTTTTGAGGTTGTTTCATTTCTCAAACAAGGTAATTCATTCTTCACAGAGGCCCCGAATCATTATTTTGAGCTCAGTTGTGTCCAGAAGCAAGGCATTACATTATAGGGTGCAACAAGTAAAACCTCAAGGACATTATGTAATTAAAATAGATCCAAAAGAGTCAAATTTTGGTTGAAATCCAAGTTAGCGATGTCATCATAGCTCATTGGTCAAGATCATCCACTCGGTGAGTTGGGTAAGACAATGAGCTCAATGAGTTTAACTTAGTGATATGGGTGAGTTAAAGTGAGATGATTTATTTGATTTATATAGTTATTCTATACAAAGTGAGCTAGGATTGAGCTATGAAAGAGCTCATATCTCTCGAGTAGTTAAAGAAAAAAAATTAATCTTGCAACACAATGTGTGGGATAGAGAATACAAGCATCAAGAGTTTTTTTGCATTGTGAATGAAAATTACAAAAGACTAAGGAACAAGAGAGTGATCCTCACTCTCATTGTGAGATTAGGAATGCATCATCATGGGTAATTTTCATGTTCATCTCAAGATCACATCGGAAGTTCTCAGGACATTTTTTCTAAACATTCATTCTGTAGCCTAAAGTATCCATGCATCTAGCAGTAGGAGGAAATTAAGATCATCATGTATCAGATCATTGAGTTCTACATCGAGAGGAGCTTCTTCAACAGATCATTCAATCCCCTTCCCTTCTCCTCTTCTTTCCCTTTCTTCTAATTCTTCATTATACATAATCATGGTATTTTATCCTATTCACTTAAGTGACAATATTTGTAAATTGTAAAATTATTCTCTCAAAAATTATAAGATATATACTTAATTTGTCTCATCTAAGGGTAAGTGAAAGGTCAAAAGTGGAACTGATCATGAAGATTTATGTGGGGGGAGGTGAAAGGTCAATTCACAATGTTATAAATTGAGGTGGCTTCTTCATTCCACAAGATCCTAGATTTTTGTAATTTCTACCATGTAGTAATTTTGTATTATGGTTTTAATGTTGAACTTTGTATCACAAACACAAGAAATAAAAGCTATGTTATTCCATTTTTGGTGTTCATGTTTTCCCTCTACTCTCTCTTTTCTACAACTTTGCAAGTATGGTGATCAATAACGGACTTGGTATCCTTGATAAATAAACCTAAAGAACTATGTGTCTCTAGTTTATCAATCTTGCTAATTTCATTGTTGTTTTCCTCTAATTGAATTTTGAATTACTCTTATTATCATGTGTGAAATTTTTTATTTCCTACTCACAATAATAACCCTCTCTCCTAATTCCTCTCCTTTATCCCTCATCACTGAAATTTCCTCCTTGTAATTCATACAAGAACTTTTCCACAAGTTCATTGAAGTGTTCTTATGTGATCACAAGCCTATTTGGCCACCCCACAATAGTTAGATAGAATTAGGATAGTTACATTCAATAATGGGAGCCTCCCCATACATAAGTAGGAGGGTGTAGTCCCGTGAGCATTTGCGGAAACACCTAATTTTTCACACGACAAATTATTTCACCAAAAATTTATAGCGATCTATTGGGAGAGATCTTCCCTCGTGCACCCATATAGATCTCTGAAAATACAAAAAAAAAAAAAATCTAAAAATACTAGCTAAACGATCCAAAATCATTTTTACAAATCTACACTTTTCAAGTTTATTTCCTTCCAAAGCACTTGAGAAACTATGGTGGAAAGAAGGTACACTCAGTCTGATTGTGTAAGTGGTGTTGTCAACCCCACATTTGAGGAACAATGAAGATCTTATTTCATTCTTCTAATCATGTCAACAAGAAGACAAGTTACTAAAAATCCTCTTGAAGTTCATACTAAAGAACCAATTATTGAACCAAAAGTTCTCATTCCTCTTGAAGAAGGAAGAGAAGATGAAAGAGAAGAAGAAATGGAAACACAAGCACCTGTGCCCTAGGAAAAAACCACTGGTCCATTGGCTTTGGCTCCACCACTCCATGAACTTCCACAAGGATCAAGAAATAATTTTTGAAATTCTATGGAGATGGCAAGGAACTTTCTGATAATCATATCGCAGTCTTCATCATAGCTTGTGGCATCCTTGGAGTGCAACATGAATATGTTGCAGTGTGGTTGTTCATGGAATCTTTACAAGATGTCACGGTGGAGTGGTTCTACTATTTTCCTTCACACTCAATTTTTGATTGGAATGGTTTATAAAATAAGTTTAAATAAATATTCAAGACCATTGAAGATTCCCATTCCCTTATTGTTCATCTTACTCTAATGAATAAATATCCACAAGAGTCCATGAGAAACTTTGTTAAAAAAATTAAAAAGTTGATCAACAAGATTCCCATCATTGCTCTTCCTACCACGAGATAATTTGAAGATGTTATTCATGAATGCTAAATTTGTTTAAGTAAGCTTCATACCATGGATTTAGTCACAAAATCATGCACTTTAGACATTTATTTATCTTGGTCTCATACTACTATTTAGAAGGTTCTTGAGGGAAGAAATTACTAATTAACCCCCGTCTTTTGGCCACTTTATTTTATTTTATTTCGTCATTACGAACCTCTTGCACCCTTATGCCTAGTCATATTCTATCATCCCGCATTATTTTAGCCTCGATTAGGGTGCCTAGATTAGTATTGGGGCACACATGGGTGCCTTGATCCTTTTAGATCTTTTTCGCCTCTTTTGGGCTCTTTCTAGTTGTTTGACATCTTTATCTTTCTTGTGGTTAGCATTTTGGGGTTAATTACAAAATTAGACCAAGATAACCCTATAAATATAAAGTTATGAGACCATAATAAGGGACCTAGCATCACTTACTACTATCACTCCATCTAGAGTTACATCCATCTATTACATTTGAGATCACTTGCATCCACATAGTTCCATCATCAAGGCACAAGGCTAGGACATCGCATCATACTTCATAGGGGAGGGATTCTATTTTTTTCCATGCACACATTCTATTACATTTTTACATGTATTTATTATTTTTTTATTTCACAAAGTGCAACTTGGCACAAGAGCTAACCTAAGGCATGTTCACACCCACTTTGTACATAGAACTACATCGGATCGAGATGTAGTGCACACTCGATTAGTAAGTCCACCATTGTGGTAGCTTCGATGTCGATCACCCCTTCATATGTGTTTTTATTTTTAGGGTTTGATGCTTGTTTTGGGGGTCTTGTAGGTATTTCTTTCATCTTGATTTATTGGCGACATTGGGCACAGTACAACAAAATTTATGTGAAAAGAAGTGAATATTTCATATCACATTTATGTGTTGTGAAGATTAGATTGAGATCTTTTGCACAAAGAGGTGCCCATACGCAAACCGAACCTCCCATAGGCACCCGGTCCTCCTCTAGGCACTCTATTCCAACTAGATCTTCTAGCTCCATCCTTTTCGGTACTCCTACATAGTCATTCATGCTCCAGATTTTACTAGTCACCACTGCGACATTGTCAAATGCACAAAACAGTATGTTATCATCTTATTTCTTTCCTTTTCCTTCTTGCACATTAGGTTTTTTATTTTTGGTAGTCTTATTACTCATCTCATTTACATTATGTCTTAGAGCATTTATTTTATGTGTTTATATGCCCTCCTAGATTAGATTAACTATCCTTTACTACATCTATTTATTAAATTTTAGTGAACGATGTCTTATCATGGCTAAAAATACTCCTTATATATCTCCAATCATTTTGCAGTTTGATAGTTTTGATTGTGCCTTTGTTGACACTCCAACTAATTCCTTTGGTTATCAACCTTTCCCTTCACTTATTCATCTTCCATCTTCTGACATGGATCACAAAGCTTTAGAAGACGTTATTGTTTCTTATATGTGTACCATCGATCCTCATACTTTAGCATGGGTCTTAGAGGAGGCACAATCTCCTCAACTTTGCTTCCCAGCTACCTCTCCTATCATTTTAGAGCCACAAGATGCTTCTCATTCACCTCCACCTAATGGTCATCCTACCTCATATATATATATATATAGATGATTTTCTTGACACAATCTTTGCTCCTACATCTCCATCTTGTGTTATTGGGCCACAATCTATTGAAGCTCCACATAACTTCATTACTACTATCTCGTATGGTTGATGTTGTTCTATCCACTTCATCACAATCCCCTTTGTTACAAACTCTATAGTCCCTTATGTGGGATTTTTTCCATACCACTATGTTGTCTCATCCACTCCTCCATCATGTGTTTCTTATCCACTATCACTGCCTCCCTTCACTTGCACACTTTTTATGAATGATTCTTATTAGAAACACATATTGCTTAAGACTTTATGAAATGCTACCACCTATTCATACGAAGGTATTCTTCAGCCTTGTTTTGCGCCCAAGGACCTCTATTCTCCCTTATATGATCCATATTTTTATCATGGATCTATTATTCTCACAGTTGCATATGGACTTCATGTTTTCCATATTGTTGTTCACCTTGCATGTTACCATACTTCTTCTCCACTTACTCTTGACCGCTCTTGGCTAGATTATATTAGAGGCACACTTGACCTCACTCATATCCTTGAGATATATATTTTCTTATGCCATTTAGTATTCTAATTGTACATATTTACAATAGCTCCTTTCTTTGTTACTCACCTAATTTTACTATCCAGACCTATGCTCATGGATTTCCATGGACACCCTTTTACGATGAAAAATATGCCATGGCAATGTATAACTTGTGTGTTCATGGTTATCTAAATAACTAAATGGAGATGATTGCTTATCATATTTCCCATTTTATTCCATATGATTTCGATAATGACCATAATGATCTTCTTGATGAATTTACATGATCTTCTTATATACACTTGGGAGCATGGCACTCCACTTCCCCCACCTCGTATTAGCATAGTTATCATCATCATCTTTTAATTTTTTATACATTAATATATGTTGAGTTGTGGAGCTTAATTATTTCACATTAGCATGCTCTAATAACTTTCTATAATACACGATTAACCGACATTGGTTAGGGTAAGCGGCATCGGTTGTTTTTGTGTGAATGTTTATATTTAACTCATGAGAATTAGATCTAATATTTGTTGTAAAGTTGATCTAATGGTTGTAATTGCGTAGCTAAAGTTCCCTAAGTTGGTTTATGTATAAGGTCATGATGATTAGGGTTAGAAGGTAGGTGAATTGCATTTGTTAAATGTAATTTTCCTTGGAGAGAGAAAGAAAGAGTAGTTGGTGAGGAGAAAACATTATACATCTTGTGAGGTGTGGAAGATCATAGATCTTCATTGTATTTCCTTTTAAATCACTAAATAATAATATTGGTCATTTCTTGGTGGATGTAGCCCACACTAGGTGAACCACGTTATATCTAGTGTTATCTTTCTCTTGTTTATTTTATCTTTTGATTAATTTTTTTGGTTATTGTTGGTGTGCTTTAATTGAATATAGATCTACAACACTAGTTTATGGTTTAACCCCAACAACTAGTATCATATCTTTGTTTGGAGTTTTTGTGTATTGATAGGATTTACTCTCATATGGTTTTTATTGAGTGGGAGAACAACAATGACGAAGATAGAAAATATAGAGTAGAGAAATTTTATGGCCATAATTATCAATTATGGAAGATTTAGGTGGAGCATTAATTTATCGTAGAGAGATTTATATTTATCGTTGGATGAGAAGGCAAGTCTTGTAAAGATGACTAATGAAGAATAAAATATTCTTGAAATAAAGGCTCTAGATTAATATAAGATTGAAGCATCTATAGCTTTGAATATAACAAACGATAAACCACGGTAGATTTAATGAAAGCTTTAGCAAACTTATATGAAAAACCAAGTGCATCGAATAAAGTTTATTTGATGAAGAAATTATTTAATTCTAAAATGCAAGAAGGTGGATCTATGTCTAATCATTTGAATGATTTATGTTATATTTTTAATCAATTAAAATTGGTTAATATTTCATTTGATGATGAAATGAAATAACTTGTATTTTATACTCTTTTCCGGATAGTTGGGATAATTTGGTAATGCTTGTTAGTAATACAGAAGATTACTTCTAATATTTTAAAGTTTGATGAGGTGGTTAGTATAATCTGAATGAATAAATGCGTAGGAAAAGTACAAGAGAATCATCATCTAGGAATGCTTTGAATGTGGAAAGCAAAATAATATCTAAAGAGATAACTAAGAGTAAGAAGAATGGTAGAACAAAGAATGAAAGATATAGATCCAAAGTCAAAGATATAATCTGCTAGAATTTTGGAAAGAGAGGACATGCAAAGGAGTGTTGGTTCAAGGAAAACAAAGAGAATCTACCAGATAAAGGTAAAGAAAAATGTAAAGAGGAAAACATTACAAGTGAGGTAATGCAAGATGTTCTTATTCTCTCCTTGGATAATAAAGTAGAATCATGGGTTTTAGATTCTGGAGCTTCTTTCCATGCTACCCCTAATAAGGGTTATTTTAGAAATTATGTTCAGGGTAATTTTGGACATGTTTATTTAGGAGATGATGAACCATGCATAATTACTGGTAAAGGTGATGTTCATCTAAAACTGCAGAATGGAAATAAATGGATATTGAAATATGTGATGGATGTTCCAAGCCTCAAGAGAAATCTAATTTCGTGGGGCAATTAGGAGAGTCTAGATGTATGGTTACATTCATGTTGATTCTTGGAAATTTTCAAGGGATCCCTTGTTGTAACAAGAGGCAAGAAGGTGGTAACATTGTATTTTTCTACATGTATTACTAATTCTTTTTATTGTTATCTATTTACTTCGAGATTCGGATGCAAGCATGTGGCATTATCGATAGGCCATATGAGTAAAAAAGAAATGCATATCTTAAAGGAAAAGGGTAAGTTATCAAATTTCAAACAAGTAGATCTTGATTTTTGTAGCATTGTATATTTGGAAAAAGAAGAAAGTGAGATTTCTTAAGGTTAGGGCAAAAAAAAGGAGCAAAAATGGGAGCTTGTTCACTCGGATGTATGGGGACCAAGCTTAGGTTGCTTCTCTTGGAGGATCCCAAAATTATGTGACTTTCATTGATGATGCCACAAGAAATGTATGGTTTTATTGTATTAATCGGAAATCTGATATTTTTGAGACTTTTAAAAGATGGAAAGCCCTTGTGGAAAATGTAATAAATTTAAATTTAAAGTTCTTTAGATATGACAATGGTGGTGAGTCTTCAGCAATAAGGATTTCAATTATTCTTGTTCAAAAATGGAGTACTCAGAGAAAGAATGGTTCCTAGAACTCCATAAGAGAATGGAGTTGCTGAAAGAATGAACAGAAAAATCATGGAATGTGTTAGAAGCATGAGACTACATGTTGGTTTTCCTTTAAATTTTTGGGTAGAAGCAATAGATATGATGGTATATTTAATTAATTGTGGGCCTTCAAGTGCATTGGATGGTGGAATACTAGAAGAAGCATGGACTGGAAAAGAGGTAGATCTTTCTTTTCTTAGATAATTTTTTTCAAAATATTTTGTGCATCTTGATAAGGAAAATAGGAAGAAATTGGATGTTAAATTCAAGAGATGCACTTTCATTGGTTATGGTTCTAATGATTTTGGATTCTAGTTTTGGGATTTAGAATATACTAATATTGTTAGGAGTTGTAACATTGATTGGAATGAAAAGATAATGTATAGGGATCACATTCTAGTACCCAAGAATAAATTGGGTGAAGATTTTGTTGAGAAAGATGCATTCTCGGATTTAAAATTAAAATCCATAGACATTAGCATCAGTCGGGTGTGATGTCGGATCGCAAAAGTAGGACTGGTGTTGGTTGGGTGAACTGACATCAGCTACGAGAGGAAGCTGGCGTCGATTACTGGTGGTGGCGCATCGATCACTATCGGAGATCGAATGAATGTGCAAAAGCACATGATGAGCCCAGGCACCCTAAATCTCAGTGAGAAGGTCACAAAGGGTAAGTAGACCTCCAAAAATATTTACTCCTTCATTATCTTATTTATTATTGACTAATAATGGTGAACGAGTGTTTTGAAGAAGTAATGCAATAGGATAGCATCAATGAGGAGATGGAATCCTTGGAAAATAATCAGACCTAGGATTTAGACAAGTTTCTAGCGGTAAGAGGACATTACAGAACAAGTGGGTTTATAGGATCAAGGAGGAAAAGGTTGGAAAGAAAGATACTGAGGCAAGCCTTATGGTAAAAGGATTTACACAGAAAGTAGGTATTGAATTTGGTGAAATATTTTCTCATGTTGTTAAAATGACTTCCATTAGTATTGTTCTTAATTTAGTTCTGATACAAGATTTGCATTTATAACGGCTTGATGTTAAGATGGATTTCTTTCATGGTGATTTGGAAGAAGATATCTATATGAATCGAGTCACTTGGTTATGAATTCAAGGGTAAGGAGAAACTTGTGTGCATATTGAAAAAGAGATAGTATGGGCTCAAGCAAGCTCTAAGGAAATGGTATATGAGGTTTGACAATTTTATGCATGAGCATGGTTATATGAGATGTGAATCTGATCATTGTGTTTATTTAAAGAATCTTAAAATGGGAACTATATTATTTTGTTACTATTATCCAAATAACTCTTCTAGTTATCTAGATAAATTATATTTTCATTTGACTCTGGTGTTTCACATTTCAAGTTACGCACACTCAAGATTGTTCTTTTGACACCTTGGCATAGTTGCAGTCCCTCACTGGGTGCCCTTGCGTGCCTATTGGCTCCCCTTCGCATTGTTTATCTCCTTCCATTTTCCCAGGCGCCTTCCTCCTCGCACCCAATTTCTCTCCTATTCCTTCATGCACTCCTTGCGTGCACCTCTGTAGACTTACCTTCCAGTCGGCTAAGTACATGGCATTCCTCTTGCATACTTACATGGGACTCAATTCCTTCGTGTGCCCTCTTTTCTTCCTTCCTCCTGCGTGCGCGCCACCCCTTTGTTTCCCTTTCATGTGCTTGCTTCTTGCTCCTGCGTGTCATGCGCGCTTTCACTCACCTCTTTCTACTTTCCTCCCATGCCTCTTTCTTCCATGTGTGCCCTTGCGCCTTCTCCCTTGCACCCACATTCCAGTGCGTTCACCTTCTTTCTACTTAGCTTGGCGCACCTCCAAAGATTGAATCCAAAAGTGGAGGCCCAAATGTGCGTCGGCTTGCCACATGTTCGGGGCCGAAAAGGTAAGAGTGGAGTTGAAAAGTCCAAAGCCTACGAGAAGATTCCACATGTCAACCCAACGCTCCTTCAAAGGAAAAATCTGAGTGGGTTTCTAAATGAGCGCAGAGCCTCCATGTGTCTAGTTTCATAAAAGGACAAGGTCGGGGTTGAATAGTCAAAGCATTGAGATAGGCCAGTGGAGGTGCTAAGTGTCATCTCAGAAAAGTCTAATTCAAGAGAAAAATTGGGGAGGGTTTCCCAAACATGCACTAGCCCTCCACGTGTCCGGTTTCAAAAGGGGCCCGTTTTGGTAGTTGGTTCCTGCCATTTTGTACGGACCTAATTCAAATTTCAAATGAGCATATCTTTTGACTCAGTGCTTGAAATTTGACAAATCTACACCGTTGGAAATATCTCATCCTCATCTATGCCATGGAGATCTGAAACTTTAATTTTAGAGAGGTTAGGTGGGGAAAAAATGAAGAAACATCTTCGTGTCATTAATACAAGATCTATTTGCCCCCAACAACAGATCATATTTGATCTGATCCATCGTTCCTCCTCCTTTGAGGTGCTAAACAAGTAATTGATGTAGACACGATAGATTTGGGGTGGATTTGTAGGAGGCATTGATGTTGGTGGTTGAAGATTTGAATCGAGTTTCCCTCCCTTTCTCCTTCTCTTCTCTCCTTCTTCTTCTATAAATAATGAGTTCTACTTTGTAAAATCATCTCTCCTTGTGGTAATGGCACCATGCCAAAATGGTGGCTAACTTCCCATGGGTCTCAGACCTTGGCGTGGTCTCTACAATGTTTTCTCACCTCCTTCCATGAATGTAAATGATTGTGCATCCCTTAAGCAATAAAATTATGTTTTGTGGAACTCTTGTCTTCCCTCTCTCATTTTCATTGCATCTCACCTCTCTATTTGCATTTTTGGCATGATGTGTATTCCTCTACTTGTAGTCCCCATGTTCATGTGTTACAAAATGTGCTAGAAGGCCGAGCCTGCATGTTGATATGTGGCACGCATCGTCCACCCTCTTCTCCCATGCCCTCTTTGTTTCCTTCACCACTCGTGGAGAGAGATTGACCCTTTCCTTAGGTGTTATCACCTTCCTTAGCTTAGGATTTCCCCTTTCTACACATCCTTTTATCCTGGTCCCTTGGCATGTTTAGTCTAGGATTTTCATTCAACATTAGGAGTAAGCGGTAGCGTTAGATGTAGGTAGAGGAACCGTCCTTCTCGGGAGATCCATCCCAAGCGCGTAAGGGCCACAACTTGGGGACATGGTTCCATTGTGGTCTCGAGACCTCGGCCCTTTCGAGAGATCCAAGATGCGGGTTATTTCAAGCAGCTTTAAAGTGGACGTTTGAGAAACCAACGGTTATTGTATGTGGATGATATGCTTATTGTAGGATCTAGTATGTAGGACATTGGTGAGTTTAAAGAAAAGTTAGCTCACACATTTGCAATAAGGATTCGGGAGATGAAAAGAAAATCCTTGGCATTCAAATTCATAGAGACAAGAAAAATAGGAAATTGTATTTGTATCGGGATAATTATATCAATAAGGTGTTGGAAATATTTAAAATACATTATGTAAAACTGTAAGTACACCTATGACTAGACACTTTAAATTGAGAAAAGATCAGTTTCCTTCGTCACATGAGGAGGTTGATTACATGGCACGAGTTACATGTGCTTTAGCAATTGAAAGTCTTATGTATGTTATGGTTTAGACTAGACCATACATTGCATAGGTAGTGGGAGATGTGAGTAGATTTATGGCCAATCCAGGTAAAGCGCATTAGAAAGTAGTCGATGGATTCTCGGGTATTTGAGAGGGACATCGGCATGTAGTTATGCTACGGAGGGTTGGATACTTCTTTATGGTTCTATGTTTATTTAGATATGGCTAGAGATTTGGATGGTAGGAGAAACACCACTGAGGATATGTATTCACGGTAGGTGTGATGGAAATTAGCTAGATTTCTAGATTGCGAGAAGGTTTTGGCTTTATCTACTATAGATTTCGAGTATGTTGCGCATTACAAAGGCTAGTAAAGAGATGATATGGATAAGAAGGTTCATGGAAGAGCTAGGAAAGGAGTAAGAGGATTGCAGGTTGTCTGATGATAGTCAAAGTGCAATTCATGTGGAAAAGAAATCAACGTTTAATTCAAGAACAAAACACATTCAATTCAATTATCACTTCATACGGCGGTGTTGGAGGAGGATGGAAGCTGAAGTTGGAGAAAATTCATAGAAATTAGAACCCTGTGGATATGTTAATGAATTATTTGGAAAAGGAGAAGTTGGAGCTACACTCCACTTTTGTTGGTATTCGAATTTAAGACTTGAAGAGTGACAAATGAGCCAGGGAAAGGATTCAAGGATGGATTTTTACGTGCGGTGCAACAATTTATCTCTAAGTGGGAGATTATTGAGTTTTGGAGCTTAATTGCTTCACATTAGCATGCTTTACTAACTTTCTGGAATACATAAGCAACCAAGCGTCGATCGGAGGACCCGCGTTGGTCACACAGAGGACCTGGTATCGGTAAAGGAAATGAGGAGCCAAAATTAGTTAGAGTAACCAATTTCGGGTTTCTGTGTGTGAATGTTTATATTTAACTCATGGGAATTAGATCTAATCTTTGTTGTAAAGTTGATCTAATGGTTGTAATTGCATAGCTAAAGTTCCCTAAGTTGGTATATGTATAAAGGCATGAGAATTAGGGTTAGAAGGTGGTGAATTACATTTTTTGAATGTAAGTTTCCTTGGAGAGCAAGAAAGAGTAGCTGGTGAGGAGAAAGCATTGTACATCCTATGAGGTGTGGAAGATCATAGATATTCATTGTATTTCCTCTGTAAAGCATTGAATAATAATATTAGTTGTTTTAGGGGAGCGTAGCCCACACTTTGGGTGAACCACATTATATTTGGTGTTATATTTATCTTATTTATTTTATCTTAAGTTAAATTTCATGTTTATTGCTTGTATGCTTTAATTGATTATAGATCTATACAACAAGTAGTTTATGGTTTAACCCCTACAATATCCTCACATTAGGCATATTCATCATACATTCTAGTGTCATTACCCAATGACACACTCTTGTGCTTCAGTTCACACTTGACTGTTGAGGGCTTACCACACATGAACCCCACACACTACAATATAGGCATTACACATTTCTTTTCATCACACATTACGAATAATACACCACACATTCTACATTCATGCAACAACATTTTGGCACTTGTACATTCATGCATCATACATCATGCTAGTTGTCATTATGCCTACACCATTATCTATGCATCTTGCATATTCCATTTGTTATAGATATATAGTTGTTGTTAGTGCTCACATTAGTTTATTATGGATTATATTGTTTATAATGTGTGTGATGAGTTGTATTTACAACTCATAGCTTT
The DNA here is from genome assembly GCA_018340775.1 of Taxus wallichiana var. yunnanensis. Lineage (NCBI taxonomy): Eukaryota > Viridiplantae > Streptophyta > Pinopsida > Cupressales > Taxaceae > Taxus > Taxus wallichiana. The sequence continues at coordinate 68,077,062 of CM031237.1, read as the reverse complement.
GTAATATTATTATTAATAGAGTTGTCATGATAATACAACTCATTGATAATAATATAGGATTGTATTTGTGTACGTGAGTTTATCTCACCACTAGAATAGGATTTGTTGAGAGATTCTAGTGAGTTAGTTTAGGGATTTGAGATGATGTTTGAATCCATGGAATAAGGAGTACAAACTACTATATAATGTAATCTTTATCAATGAATATATTGTCCCGATTGAATTCAATAGAAGAAAATCATATTGTGTGTTTATATTCTGCATTATTATTCTGAGTTTAATATTAAAACTCTGACCAAATCTACATTTGGTATCAGAGTTGGTATTCACATCTATTTCATAAGTGTTTGAGGTCCTTTCCATGATGGATGCGTAATGGATTTGTGAGGGGTTGTCATACTTATCTTTGCCCCTGAGAATGCAGTTTATTAAAGTATGAATTTTGTACTTGCGTATTTAGCATTTGTGATAAAAGTCAGGAGCGTGATTGTACATATAAGGGAGTTTCATTGCATTGGATTTGGTGTCGATTCACTGGTATTTTGGTTTAATCCAAACAAATTCAATTGTGTTTTTTGCTGTGAAGAATTTACTTTCATTGAACTGTATTAGCATTGCATTAGCCACAGGCTATCATTGAATAGTACATAGTGTGCAAAACATAGTCCATTGATTGATTAATTGAATCGACTATGTTCACTACTCATATTCTTTATTTTTTTACCATGGCCTCCATTTCTAATTCGACCCCCTTCACAATGAACCTCCAATTGCATTTTCTTCGCATGCACACCGATCTCCACTTGGATCATTTCTCTCTTTCTATTATCATTTTCTTAATATCGGTGCGCTAATTGTTCTTCCATCCATTGTTCACATGTAATTCTGTCACATCTAGTAGATTGTCACATTTATTTATTTTACATCTGTCAGATATTCCCATGAACTACATACTTCACGCCTTTTGTCTTGTTGTCTTCCATCTTTAATTAAAAACAGTGATAAATTTATTATTTTTTGAAAACCCAGATTGATAATTTTGTAATATTTATTGGGTTTGAATATACTTGTGTTTTACTCTACAGTTCAAATTTTAGAGAAACCCAGTTCATATTTTTTGAGAAAATGTGAAAACATCTCGTCAACTTATGTTCCTTTGTATAAATCTGCAAATTCATTGTCCAGTGTGTTGTTCTCCCATCTTCATAGTATTCATGTTTTTTCTATTCATTGCTCTTGTAAATATCCATCATTTAATCAAATAAAAAACAAAACCTTGCACAATAAAATAATAAAACCCAGAGGTATTGTAATTCATTCGGGATAATTTCCCGATAAATAGTTCAATGAAATCCTATAAGTAAGGAGTCAAGGCTAATCTTTAAGTCCTCTCAATATCCCAAATATCTCTCAACTATGGGGTCAAAGCATACAAGTGTGTCCCTCTTTGTGGCCATAAATATTTTAAAATCGACTAGTAAATAAATAGTTAAAAATACTATAAAAATTTAAAAAATCGGAGTAAATTCTAGATGCCCTGCACCTTGGTATTTAAAGCCTCTTAAAAATGCATGTTTGGTCATTTTATATGTGTTTGGTCATGTTTTGGTTGTCAGACATAGTTTCTTTGAAAGTACAAAAACTACAAAAAGTGGAACACAATTATATGCTTTGACCCTATGATTTTGTGCGTTCTGATTGTTTTGCACACTCATATATTATTTTATCAATATTAAAAACTATTACTACCAAATAACTCAAACCACTCCTAAGTATTCACACTATGAACAATATTTATGTAACATTCACCCCCTTAGTGTGAACATGGGGAAAGCTATCTCATGTACCTACTCATGATCTATAAAGAAATGAAGGTTTTCAATGAGTACCAACAACTCAAACAATATGAGGTTTTCAAAGAGAACCTCCAACTCATAAAATGGTTTTCTAGTGGAACCAACCACTACATAACAACGTACATTATTTTTCTCACATCATTGTTTCTAACTTAGAGGGATTACAAAACAGAAATTATGCTCATGTAGGAGCTTTAAATAGGAATGTTACTTCTGTTCATTATTACAACATAAAGTAAACACACCACACAACAAAAATAAAAGGTCACCAATACCATGAAGCAATCTCTTTGTTGGTGACTAACAAGAGATGCCAATTTTCCTCCATCCTCCATCAGGCACTACTTAGTATAGGTATTCATCTTCATCCTCCTTTTGTTCAGGTTCATATTCTTCTTCATTCTCTGACTCTTCTTTAACAACTGCATTAGCTTCATCCATTTTCATCTTTCCTTTTATGATGTCCTTAGCACGAGTAATACAGAAAGAATTTTTATGTCAATTTTTCTTACAATAAAATCATTCTAATTCCTCTTTATTTTTGAAAAAATTAGTATGCTTCCTTTTAATATAAAGAGTGATTTCTTCCTCAATATCTTCTTTTGTTCTTTTTTCTTCAACTAGTAATTGAAATCATACCTTCAAGTGAATGAGAAGGCATTTGACCAAGAGTAAAAACTACATTACTGTATTTTGGAGGTAAACTATTTAATAAAATAGCTTTTGCATCTTCATCATCTACCTAAGAACTTACTTCTATCATTGTCTTAGAAGAGATCTAAGATCGTTAATATGACTTGACATAGTTGCACCCTCATTCATTTTCAACTTGAATAACTGCAACTTAAGTGAGAATTTAGCATTCACAGCCTTTGCACCAAATGTCTGACTTAGCAAATCCCATATATCTTTAGACTTTTTTTCTAAGTCTATATAATGCAACTCAGTATCTGATAAAGCAAGCCCAATAATGGATTTTGCTTTGTCATCCCTAGTTTTCCATTCAAGCAATTTTGCAACATCATTGGTTCTAGTTCTTCTCCAATCACAATTCCCTAAGGTTCTTGTTTATTAATTGCATTTTTATTTTCACCTTCCATGTGTGAAAATTTAATCCATTGAATTTATCTAATGGAATTTCCATAATAGGTGTCGAACTCAGTTGAAAATGCACCCTTACAATAAACTTTAAACACTGAAAGTAAAATTTTCTGACATATTTTCCAAAATGAAAAAAAAATTGTCTAAAGCAACAAAAAACATAGGATCAATGTGTAGAGATAAAAAAATACACTTTTTTTTCAAAATGACACATTAATCGAGTTACCAAGCTGAAAGTTTAATTTATAACTCCAACATCTTCTTTGGACCCTTTCCAAATTTGGAAAAAAACATTTCTATACTTCTATTTTTTCATCTCCATCTAAAAAGGGAAAGAAATGTAATACCTTTGTCACTTGCGGATCCGGATATTGTAATAAGCTACATCGCATTCAAGTATGGATTCTCCTAAGTGAAGCATCACCGTTGTTGGTAGATAAACATGCAGGTCATAGATTTGATTCTAATGAAACACGCAAGTCACATATTTGATTCCAATGAAACAAATTCATTCCAGATCTAAATGCCTCACAAACTCCTACAGGTTATCATTGTGGTCTAACCCACTCGATACCAAATCTTGTAAATATCCATTATTTAATCTAATAAGAAACAAAACATTACATAATAAAATAATAAAACAAGAGACATTGTAATTCATTGGGACAAATTCTCAATGGAGAGATTACATATAAATAGTTCAAGAACTCCTATAAGTAAGGAGTCAAGGCTAATCTTTAAGTCCTCCCAATATCCCAAATATCTCTCAACTATGAGTTGTGTATTACAATTGTTTTGCACACTCAGATATTATTTTATAAATATTATAAACTATTACTACCAAATAACCCAAACCACTCTTAAGTGTTCACACTTATGAACAATATTTTTGTAACAATTACATCTTGGTGTATATTCCATCGTGGATATTGTTTTGGTAAATTTCATTCTTGGAAGTCATTAAAAAGTGAAGTGATTTAGTTCATAATGATTTTTCCTTATAAAGGTTGTTTATCGGGTTCATTATTAAAGTAAAAAAATCGCCACTTTTATCTTGTATGATCTCCATTATATGGGTATTTTATAGTCAAAATCCCATGTCATAATTTTTTTATTTTTTAATAGGTTTTATTAATTCTATGTTATTATTTGGGTCATGTCAATGAGTGTCACAATATTATTGTCTTGTTTTTGTGCTTTATCAAGTCGATTCAAAAAAATTTAAGTTATTTTCATGTCATTTAGATTATCATTAGGAAAATTGTAAAAAAGGGTGGGGGTTGCCCGTATTTTCGCTTGTATGTGACGAAAAAGTTCAAATTGAGGGGGACATTTTATATTGAGATTCATTTTCAAATTTTTTGAGTAACCAAGTAGTTTCAGATGGAGGACGAAGCAACGAGAGAAAGGAGGTCAATCGGTGACCTCTCGCCTTGCCCACAGTGACGAGGCCGTACAATGGTGTTGTGGCATTTTTTTTCAGTTGTGTGTTTACTTTCTGCAAATAAGAACAGATGGATCATACCTGTTCAACTATTGTAATAAGTGAGCTCTTGCATGAGCAATATTTCTTGCATTTTCCCTTGATGTCAAAACATTGCAGAAGATCAGAATCACCAATGTAAGTCAGTCCGTGGATCTTGAAAAGTTGTTTGGGAGATCAAAAAACCACATGAGGTGGATAATTGATGGTTCTGTCACGTCAAGGTTTGTGGTAAACATGTTTAAAACCATGGAAGGAGAGAGCATTTCTTTTGATCAAGGTCATGAGTCAAGTTAGGCATGCCACATGGGTGAGCATACTACAGATAAGTGTGTGAATGTTCTTCCACCATGTTCACACTAAGCTGGGGGAATGTTAAAAATATATATATATATATATATTTTAGTGCTCACATTAGTTTATTATAGATTATATTGTTTATGATATGTGTGATGAGTTTTATTTACAACTCATAGCTTTGTAATACTAGATAGTGTTGTCATGATAATACAACTCATTGATAATAATATAGGATTGTATTTGTGTACGTGATTTTATCTCACCACTAGATTAGGAGTTATTGAGAGATTCTAGTGAGTTAGTTTAGGGATTTGAGATGATTTTTGACTCCATGGAATAAGGAGTACAAACTGCTATATAGTGTCATCTCTATCAATGATATATATCGTCTGATTGAATTCAATAGAAGAAAATCATATTGTGTGTTTATATTCTCGCATTATTATTACGAGTTTAATATTAAAACTTTTTCCAAATCTACACCATTTACATAACATGCATATTACACCATGCACTTTCACACATATTCTACATATTATACTAGTCTTCATCATATAGGAGTCTAGCATTACATTACTATTTTTACATGTCACTCTATGCATTACACCTTACATGATTTACGTGGCTAGCATTACATTCTACATACTATACGCTCTTAGCCATATTACATCTATTGCACACTACACTATACATTGCATTACTATACATCACACATAGTTACATGTTCTATTCATCTTGCATTTTACACATCTTGCATTTGCATTTTACACATAGCATATTTATACATTATACACATAGCATACTTACACATTCCACTCATCATATGGTCATCTTTCATCCTTACATACACTACATTATCTTTTACATGTTTCACTACCTGATGAGGCACTTTAGTTCCTCGGTCCATACTCGACTGTGAGGGTTTACAAATCAAATGGAACTTATACATTTACTATTCGACCTTTCACCATGCAACATTCCTAGGCTAGTGACATACGCTTTAGGATAAATTGTCACCTATTCCATCATATTGTAGTGGTATACACCTTAGGTTACATCACCACTCCCTATCATTCATCTCGTAGTGACATACACTTTAGGCTAAATCATCACCTATTCTATCATTTTCTAGTGGTCTACACCTTAGGTTATATCACCACACCCTCCTTAAATTTTTTAGTGACATATGCTTAGTGTTAAATTATCACTCATTCATTTATCTTATAGTGATATACGCTTAGGCTAAATCATCACTTATGCATTCATCTAGTCATGATATACACTTTGTGCTATAGGGTTCGCACAAATCGTCCCTAGGTCACATCTCGATCACTACACATACACATTCATCACTAACGTGTTAGACAAAACACACAGTTTTCACCCATTTCCTGATGACACACTCTCGTTTACGGTTCATTCTTTACTGTTGAGGGTGAAAACAAAATAAACCTCACTACATAAACTTTCATTCACTCAGGGGGCACATGGCTTCTACCACTCCATCTTGCATTCTATTCCACCCATCCACAACATATTACATATTATGGTTGTTTTTATTCTTGATTACTTTGGCTTGTTCATTGTCACTTTATTACACATTCTAGTTAGCTTACTCATATGTCATTTATCTATATCATCCACACATGTGTGTTCACTTCTTCTTCTAGTTGTTATCATAGATACGAGATCTTTTACACATAGTATGGATGTTCACCTTATACCATTCCTAACACTTTGGTCATTGGGGGATCCACATTCGTCTCTCATAGGTGTTATCATTTTATTTTATGTAGCACTTTATAATAATTACATATACATGCTTTTGACAGAGACTAGTTATCTTTCTAACATGTTATTGGGTGTTTCATGTGCAACATTTTCCATGCAGGATATTTTTTCTATACTTGTTTGATTACATTGTCTGCCATTGTTTGATATTGTTCGCGGACCTTTCCCTATGTTTTTTTGCACACTTGTTTGTTTTTTGATGTCATGATGGCCTTGTATGTCTTGCAAAGTTGTGAGTGATGTCCCATGTTTTGTAACCCACTTTGTGTGGCTTACTTGTTTTTCTTGCGTGTTTACATTATTTTACTTCTTAGCTTACACTTTTTTGCGTAAGCTTATACATTATTTTCTACATGCATGTGTGTTTACACTTATCTTTGGCTAGCCTTCTTGTTTGTACGTGCCTTGTTTTTATCAATAACTTTCCAGGGTTATAGCATACATGTGGTTGGTCCTCTTTTGGGGCTGCATTTATCCTATCAACGACATTGCATGTTCCCCCAAAGAGGGGGCATCATTTGGGGATTTTACATACTAACATAACATATTTACATGTTACAGTTCAATCAAAGGTGCATTTTCCACCCTTGGCATTATGGGTTACATACAACGAGTGGGTTCAGACCAATCTACGAACCACATACACAGTGGATTTTATAGGACATGGTGTCCTTAGTATTCTGGGAAGTAGTTACAGGATTGGAGGTTATAGTGGGTGTGCCTCTCTACACTACTTCGGCCAGTGGCATCATATCACCCAAAAAACCAAATGATACAAATATCTCTTCACACATATTCAGTGGGAAGCAAGTTAGAGCTTGGAGGACACAAATCATTTCTTCCCTTTTCTTTGGCCTATGGCATGAGATGGCCCCAAAACTCACAAGACAAGATATCCTTCTACACTCTCTCTCTTGACATGGATTAGGTGCACATGTTCCATTTACATTTGCATATTTTACATTTGCATACACATGTGTCTTTTACTTAGAATTTTTATACTTACATACATATATAATTGACTACTTGATCATTTTCTATTTGTAGGTATAGCCGTATGAGACAAGCAGTCAAATGGGGGCAACAACAAAAACAACATCAACAACAACACTTTATGATAGCACATACTTTAATAACCATGTAGGTACATCAAACACATCAGCAGCTACACACACGTTCTGCCCTAGGTTCACTCTCATCACTTTTTCTTTGCATATTTTTCATCTTTAGTTTTCACGCTCCTCCATATTTTTACCATTCCATAATTTTTCTAGTCCTTCGGCACACCTTATTCATCATTCTACATTGGCATAAGTACGCATCTCTATATATTTATGTTACCAAGCTTTCCACTCACCAACATAAAGTGGGGGGAAAATGTAGTCACAAAATCATGCACTTTAGACATTTATTTATCCCGGTCTCATACTACTATTTAGAAGGTTCTTGAGGGAAGAAAGTACTAATTAACCCCCATATTTTGGCCACTTTATTTTATTTTATTTCATCATTATGAACCTCTTACACCCTTATGCCCAGTTATATTTTTCATCCCAAATTATTTTAGCCTCTGGCTAGAGATGTCCAATTAGTATTGGGGTGCCCGTGGGGACCCTGGTCCCACCATGGGCACCCTAATCCTTTTAGAGCTTTTCCCCTCTTTTTGGGCTCTTTCTAGCCGTTTGACATCTTTATATTTTGTGTAGTCGACCTTTTAGGGTTAATTACTAAATTACACCAAAAGAACCCTATAAATATAAAGTCATGAGACCATAATAAGGGACCTAACATCACTTACCACTATCACTCCATCTATACTTGCATCCATCCATTGCATTAGAGATAAATTACATCCACATAGCTCCATCATCAAGGAATGAGGTTAGGACATTTTACATCACACTTCATAGGGGGATTCTATTATATTCCATGCACACATTCTATTACATTTTATACACGTAGTTATTGCTTGCTACTTCAAACATTACAATGGGCATAATAGAAAACCTAGGGCATGTTCACACACACTTTGCACATAGAACTACATTGGGTCTAAGATATAGTGCAGCACTCGGTCATTAAGTCCACCATTGTGGCAAATGGGGTCAGTTGACCCCTTCATATGCATTTTTATTTTTAGGTTTTGATGCTTTTTTGGGGGTCTTACAGATCTTTATTCTATCTTGAGTTATTGGTGACATCTAGTACATTACAATGAAATTTATGCAACACACAGTGAATACTTCAGATCACCTTTCAGCCCTATGAAAATTAGATTCACAAGTTCTTTAGCAGTGACTAGGGTGCCACCAGAGCAGAGCACTCGCAGCACCCCGATCCTCCTCTAAGCACTCTAGTCTAGCTAGATCCTCTAGCTTCATCATTTTTAGTACTCCTGCATAGTCGTTCTTGCTTTAGATTTTACTAGTCACCTTTCTGACATTGTCTCAACATTCATTTGTTATCAGCTGATTTCTTTCCTTTTCCTTCTTGCATATTAGGGTTTTTATTTTCATTAGTCTTATTACTCATCTCATTTACATATTGTATTAGTGCATTTATTTTCTATGTTTATATGTCCTCCTAGATTAGATTAACTATCCTTTACTACATCTATTTAGTAAATTTTAGTTAATCGGAGAGTTAAGCCAAGATATTTGGAAAATGGTCAAGAAATTGTTGTCAATGTGGAAGATGACCTCATCTTATCTAGTAAGATCAATAATCCTTTGATGAAAGATAAATCCCAGGGTTCTAAAGATGAGAATGTTGATCAATTGTTGCAAAGGTTAGTAAATGACTTGACAATGTTGAATAAAAAAGTTTCTCAATGAACACCTCATCCAATTTTGGAGCAGAACTAGATTGTAGGATCGCCCCAAAGGTTCACCTTGAAGGCTTTTTCTGTCAATGCAATATGCAAGATCAATGAAGATGAAGAAGAAGAAATTTTTTAATCAAAAGTTTAAAATGAAGGAGAAGAATAATATGCTCAGATTAGATTTTATGAATGTACGCTTGATGATGATTTTGAAGAATCCACAAATAGTTACTCTTATGAAGTGTTCACTCAATCACAAAAAGAGAAAGAAGGCTCTTATTTTATTCCCAAGCTAAGAAATTAAATCCTCAAATGGTGAATCTAAGGAAAAAAATCATGAAAGGAGGATCATCAAATTCCACTTTAGCAGGTTTAACCGAGAAGAAGCATGAGACCATTTCAACTAAGAATCATGTTTCCTCTTCAAGTAAGTCTCCTTCAACTTCCTTTGAAAAATCAGTTTATGTTGATCCTAATAACATTCATGCCAAGGCTTCCACAATCCCCAATATTCCTACCACTCCCTCATCCTTTGATATCATTGATCATTTCAAAAAATCCAAAGTCCAAATTTCGAATATGAATACTTGAGAACTCATCCTAAGAAACTTGAGAAACTTGTTTAGCATATCAAAGAAAGTAGTTCTATTTCATGTCCTAAAGATTCCACCACCAAAGAACTACCTCGTGCATCTCAATCCACTCCATCTCTGAATTGTCTCACTTCCACACCCTCCACCTCTAGGAAGGTAGAACCTTTCTACATAGCCTTGTTGTTCAATTTGGGTACAAATTGGATAATTGTATCATTGACTTCGGTCTTATGGACAACATCATGCAATAAAAGTTTCTAAATATATCAGCCTCTCCCTTTATCCAACCTTTGGCTATTTCCTCTCTATGGAAATGAAATAGTTTCCCCTTATGGGCCAGATCAAGGGATCTCAGTTAGCATTGGTAAAATTTCCTGACTAGAAGATCACTATGAGAATACTTATAGAAAACATGCATGCCTCATATGGTATGTTGTTAGGCTTAAGTTTCTATCGACATATCAGAGGAGATATGTAGATCGATGGTCACATGCCACCATTCTAGTCAATGGTAAAGTAAATAAACTCCTTCCCATCAGGAAAATGAAGTATATTGTTCAAAGACTAGATGACCCAATGGAAAACATCCCAGGTCAAAATTAAAAATCTTACAAATTTTTCATGACCTTTGAGGATGATCTTGAGTTTCCCATGTTGGTGGAGGAATTTCCAAGCATCATGGAGCCAGTCCAAGATCATATTGATGATTTAATGAAATCAGAGTTTGAGAGTGTGTACTTCTCTTGGGATGAAAGCATAAATGAAGTTTCTCAATTGGATGTCAATGATGGTCATGAGAAACTTGACTTGTAACAATAAAATATTGAATAAATAAGTAATTTGGATCAAGAAGGAGTGATGCTCAACAACTTCTTGACAAGTAACCTAGATGTTCCGATCATGTTTCCAATGCTCAAGTATAAGGTTCCATGCGAGGAGTATGTTTGTGAACTTGAAAACTTATCTTTCTCATTGAAAGAAGACGAAAAGAAATACAAGAATGACAACATGATGTTGCCTCTTGAACAAGAAACTATCCAAGGAGATGATGATTTCATCAAGGAAATGGATTTCTTGGTTCTCAGTGATCAAGAATGGGAAGATGATAATGATGAAATTTCAGCTCCCATGTTTTTCTCATTCCCATTTCATGAGGAAGGAAAAATTTTCAACGAAAAATGGAGAAAGGAAATGTTGCTTGATCTATGGCTGGTTTTGTTCAAAATGGAAATATTTTAATGGACTTCAACCTTTCTAATCCATAGGGATCTAGAGGAACACCACTTCATCAGAACAACCAGAATCAGAAAGAAAATTAATCAGAAAGGAGAGAAGATTGTTAAGTTCTGAGAACCTTGGCCTTGTATAGAGTAGCGGTTGTGTAACTTACCCTCTACACAGATTTTTGGTTGTGTAACCACCGGTTTACATTCACCGGTGGTCTTGTCACTAATGAAAATAAAAAAAAAAATCCACTAACGGTCACAGATTTCAAACGTATGGGTCGTGTCTCTTCCTTGGATGACTCTTCCCATTCTCCAATGCACGAGAGGACATGGGGAACAAGTTATTTAAGTAAGAGGAACATGTGGAATTGGGCATCAAATATTTGATGGAGAGAAGTGAGCAAGAAACCATTGAAGTTGGAATTATTTTTAGAAGAAAGGTGTGAGAATAGAGCAAACAAGTAGAGAAGGGTGGAAGTGACATTATTTTCCTTCCTTCAACTTCTTGTAATTTGTATTTTCTTTGAATTGGCCAATATAATATTGGGAAGAAAGATCAATTTCCCTTCTCAGCTGGTTTTCCCTCAAATTGGGGGTTTCTAGGATAAAATATTGTGTTGTGTGTTGAATTGTTTATCTTTTCATGTTGTAAAATATTTCTAAGTTTCATATTTCATTCACTAGCATTAAGAACTGTCATTTTAAAGAAATTGGAAGTAGGAACAACATTTTTTTGGTCTCGTAAATTTCCAAAGTATAGGTTTATAAATCATTTTGGTATTAGAGCTGACAATTATATCCAAGGGATTGTGGTATTTGTTCTTGTGTGATTTATATGATAGTGACAAGGTCTAAAGGTGAAGAAGTATTACCTTATGAACCGGAGATATTTGTAGTCACAAAATCACACACTTACAATTACATTTATACCGTCGGTTATGCTATTTTATATATGGATCTTGCGTGATAAAATTATTCACTAGTGACCCATCCCTAGCTCTTGTTGTCGATTAGGCATCATTATGTTTTGTCTAGTTCGGTTGTCATTGGTCTCGTAATTTTGGCCATCTTTCAGGTGTGTCTAAGGTGTCATAATTTTCTCAGTTTTCATCTTTAGGTCTATGTTAGGGCACCCTGGAGGTGCCTGATCTATGATTTTAGGTACTGTGTAATCATAATTTATGGTCTTAATTTCTTTATTTGAGGTCGGTCCTATGATTGCACCCGTGCATTCCCTAGGTCTTAGTGAGTAGTTTCAGGTCATTAGTGTTGAAAATTGAACAAGAGATCCATATATAAACATAACATACTCACTACATTATGTGCAAACATCTTACTACCAACGGAACCTATCTACTAAGGTAAGGGATTGCATTTGGGCTTCTTCTCACATCCGCATCACAAAAACATAGGGGGAAAGGGTTGTATTCTTTCCATTCCATCCACAATTTGCATTTTTTCATCTATTTATTTCCCCTACTACTTTGCGTCAGTAATGCTAGGGCACCCTAGGCACAAAATTACACACACATATAGAACTACATTGGATCTAAAATTTAATGCATCGCTCAGTCATAAGTCCACTATTTTGGAAACCGAGGTCGGTCAAGCCTATTCGTATGCATTTTTTTTTATTTTTAGGAATTGATGCTTTGGATAGAGTCTTACAGGTAAAATATTCACATAGAAATTACGAGAGAAATAGGTAACATTATTGTGACACTAGTGTGATAGGAGCAAAGGTAACATAGAAATATTGTGACACGAGTCAATTTCGAGTTACGAGCTTTTTCTGATCCTACAACACCCGAGATATCGGACCAAGGCACCCCGTGGTGCTCCAAGTATTCTCCAGTGCCTCGGTATAGGAAAGTACTCGGTTTCTACCCTTCTCGAGGCCACTCGAGTCACAGATTTCCTAGTCGCATACCGATCTGCTCTGAGTCTAATGCAAAGTGAGGTAATTTAATTTGAGGTTAGTACCATATCCCTCTTATTTCCATTATTTCATACATTCCAGATGTTAAAATAAAATATTTAGATCTAGCATTCCAATATAGCATTTAGTTTCTATTTAGATTAACTCATAAAATAGCTAGAAAACCCTATTTTTAGTTAATCATTTTGGTGAACCCTACGTTTCGAACATTTTTCTTTTGGATCCTCTTTTATACCCTAGTGGTTAGCATAGTTTTTATTTTCCTTCATCATGTCTCATTTTAGTGTTAATCCTATTTATGATGAGGTTGCCATAGCTGAGCTTAGGGATTTATATAGTGCTCCTATGATCTTACCTAATGATATTCAACAAGCCCTCCTAGAAGGCCAACAACGTGTGCCAACTAATCTGTTGATTCCCCTATAGGTATATGCCTTGTTGATGATCATGTTGCTTTCACTCATTATACACCATGCCATTTGGTTGCATGTGACCCTTCTTATTCTTCTTCTGATGTGCCACCTGATGTTTTAGATCCCTCTATCATTGATTATTTATTAGGCATTGACTCCCAATCTAGTGTACCTCCTACCTCTCCTCCAACCACCCATGTAGTTACTCCTATGTCTTCTACCGCTTCTGATAGCCCTCTTCACACATATCCTTTGAGCTTGCATTCTCCTTCTTATTACATTGATGATCCTATTGATTCTTGTGATGACCATACCATTCTTTCGAGAACCCCATCTTCTATTGATCAACATCATGGGTCTCCTTCTTTCCATACTGTTGCATGTGACTCTCCCGCTCCATTGTTATCCTCCCCTGTAGTTGTATCTACTATTGTACATGAGTCACCTGACCATTGCTTCTTCTCCTTTTATTCCCATATCCTCTCCCACTCCTACTGTATCTTCACTTATTGAGGTTTCTTCCTTTCTCACCACACCTACCAAGTCTTGTGTTGATACTAGTCATATTACCACTCCTACATCCACATCTACCACCACACCTTTAGCCTTTGATTCTACTCTATCACCTCTTGACATTCCCATGATCACTCATAATGGAAAACTTCAACCACTTAATACACTTTTTCCATCTCATGTCATCCCCTCACAAGATCTTCTATCTCTCATGCATGTTGTAGGACAACTCCAATCACAAGTTCATACTCTTACTTTAGAAAGTAGAGCCTATTATGCCTCCATTGACAACAACTCTTTACATGGAAACCCCATCCCTAAAAATATTCATAATTCTGCCTTCCCAAAGACTTTTTCATGCCTAATTTCACATGCTTTGATGGTACTGGTGATCCTCATGCCCATGTTATACATTACCACACACTTATGGCTGACTACTCTAATGATCACTTGTTGCTTAAGGCCTTCCATTATAGTCTTATTGATGACACACTACAATGGTATACCCATCTCCCTTTTGGTTCTATTAGCACTTTCTATGACATGGAGGATTCTTTCCTTTGTCGATTTATTATCAATAACAGATCCTAGGGTCATATATGATCGTATTTCTTCTCTACATCAAGGATCTTTTGAACCTATTCAGGATTACATCTTACACTTTAATGCATGTATACATCAAATTATATTTCACCCTAGTGACTTAGAAAAGTAGTTAATCTTTTATCGTGGTCTTATTCCTCCTCTAAAGCAATGCTTACAATATGATACTTGTGAGTCCTTTATATACGTATTTACAAGGTTATCAATCTAGAACATGACCTTCTTTCTTCTCCTCTAGTAGAGCCTCCTCACATTTCTCTGATTACTATGTCCTTTATCATACCACCTACACCTCCAGTTGTACATCCTAAGCAACCTCCACCCTTGGCTAAAATTCAAACAAAGCGTGCTCCTCCTACTCCACCTCCTAGAAAAAATCAAAAGAAACCTGTATCTCAACCCAAAGTGCAAAGGAAACAACCTCATTCCCCTTCTCCACCTTCTACACATGTTTCTCCGGCTACACGACCAGTTATTACTACCACTATTTCACCTCAGTACTATGATCCTCTATATTTTTCACCTAATTCTTGACCTCATGATGTGTTGCGTGTATTACTTGATGAGCGATTAATTCGACTTCCTTCCAACCAACACCACCCTCCACATTGTTTAAAATGTCACCATGATCGGTATTACTATAATTACCTTCATATTAGTGGCCATCGTGATAGTGGTTGTATTGATTTATGTGAGAGGTTATAAATAATCGAGGAAAATAGTGCATATATTTTGCATCTCGTAAGTGATCATTATCTCCTTCACCACAATATCGTAGGAATACACCCCCGAGTCTTCTCCATATGGTACTTCGGTTTGTTTATCATTCACCACCCTCACATTTCCATTATGCACCACCTCCATTTCTTCCACCACCACATTCATTACATCTGCCTCATTCGCACTACCCATCACATACACCCCATGGGTTTCCACCGATCTCGGCACACACCTGGTCACTCCGTATGACATTCACTTCAGTTCATACACTCATACTCCATCTATTCCAAATGCTTCCACCTCCACCGGTGTCTTGGTCATTGGTAAATGATTCTTATCACCTTACCTCCCGATGATGCACTTGTGTTCTTATGGTTCTTACATTACTATTGATGGTTTAATTTTAAGAACCTTTCATCACGTGCTTAAATCGTTCATCTAGCACACCTCAATCATTTTCTTGATGACTCACTCTTACTTACATGGCTCATACATGAATTTGTTGATGGGTCTTATTACACGAGTCTACTCATTCATACATTTGGGGGCATTTTTAATCCCCTCTCTCTTTTCATCATTTTTCTTTTCATTTTACCGTTACATTATTTTCTCATCTATTCATTACGATCCCTTTATTTATTTCCAAATTTATTCTATCATCTTACTTACGTTTCCTATGTCCTACATATTTTATTTATCTCACCAATTACATTACATTAGTTATTGACATCATCATTTACCGTGCATGTTTTATCTACCATTACTCACATCATCATACTAATATATCTTCATGACATACATTACAATACACATGTTTTATCAATAACCATATAACCATACCATATCATTACATCACAATTGCAAAACATCTCAACATCGATCTAATATATAGCAAAAATAGGTGTTCATACATATATCGGTCATACAACCATCATCCTAAAAACATGTTTCATCACTGGGGGGAAAGGCCCCTACATCCTATGTAATCATTACTATCAAACCTCATCATCACTATCACTCTCATGTACCATGAGATCCCTAGAAATAGATGCCTCACCATCGACTTGATGTCACATTTCATGGCCCCGAAAATTATCCACATGTCTTTTTCAACATGGAAATCTCCATCTTCTACTCCAAGCTGGTGTTGCAAATATACATATCATGTAAACACATCCTATGCCAAGGGACCACCACCTACCGCCTCTTAGGCATGTCGAGTCTCCTCACATGCCTCGTCCCTCTCGCTAAGTAGTATTGTACACATAGTCACTACTATGGCCACTAGCTCAAACAGATGGGCATGCTTGCCTGCAATGTTGTCCACATGCTCTAGTATCCCTCTACATAGCACATCACTCGACACATTCTATGTCAATGTGTGGATCAATGTGTCTACTATCAACAACCAATAGGCATATCCTGCATACACAACATACAACCCCACGTTAGCTAAATGCATAAAAACAACATAAACAATTCATTAGGCACACTATAAACATACACATATACTTACGCTCTACCACCGATGTTGCTACTGGGGTCTAGAAACCTCTCTCACCTACTCCTCCTACCGACAACTCCATAGCACCCAACAACACTAGATATAACAGCACCCACCAATGTGTTTCCCACCACACTCGATAATCCTCTGTACACCCCACGTCATCTTCATCTCCCGATCATCATCACTAGGTCTCTGCTTCATCTAACCACGGCGGTGTCAATTGCTCTATTATGGGTTCTCGCCTAACCCCACCCTCCTAGGGGTCTCGATATATCATAACCATATATATGGCTCGAGGGAACATTATGTGCCCTACCAGGACTACCGTAATACTCTCTCCACTTGAAAATCTCCATTACGCCCGGAAATTGGTCCTCTAGCCACATCATCCTCTCGAATACACTACAACTCTCAGTAGAATCCTCGGGCCATCCCCATAATCCGATATGGCCTCCATAACATTGACTTTGGCCCCATCCTATCTATCAAGGCTCTAAAACTATATGTGTCCATATTCCTACTACAAATATCCACCCAATGTTGCAAGCAAATATCACCGGCCATGCCCACTCTCCTCATGGCCCTATAATCGCCTCAATACAATTATGTTCTTATATGCCCATACATGTAGTAGTGTGGTGGCCCCTATACCCCCACCATGCTCATCCTGAGTAAATCGATACAAATCCCTGTATAAATGGGCCAACACACATTGTGCCCAAGCATATCTTGTCCCATCCTACTCTATCCATTGGTATATGTCATGCATCTTATACAAGATGTCGACACCTCCTCCCTCCATGGCTATACATGACGTTATCACCACTTGTGATGAAATTCCTTAATCGCAGAACCCTCAACTCGTAATATCAAATCCAAACTTATATGGGTCCTCGGGTAGGTACCTGGGCGCCTACAAACTATCATCCTGGTTGAGCTCATCTGGCACTCCATATCCACTACAAGTGTGTTTTAACCTTGTGTCATTACTTTTAGCTTAATTTTCATTCATTTCATCACTCCCTCTTTCATTGAAAGGGGACATATTATGGGGGTCCCCATAATCTGCCTTAGGTCACAACACATTCAAACATCATAAATCCAACACTTTACAATTTATACATTTCACCATCAATTCCCCAATGAAAACCATCTTCTCATCCTCTTCTATACCACTTTTACTAACTTCCTAGACTATCAATCCATTTCATTGGATTGATTAGACCTCTCAAAACTCTCTCAAAACCCTAATTCCTCTCTAAACAAGATTAACTAGCCTAACCTAGTTTAACTAGTCCTAACCATGATTAACCTCTTCTAAACCTAGTCAAATCTTACTTTGACTCACTAATCAACTTTTTTGACTCCTTTTAGTCCCACATGCACCAAAATTCCCCACTTTCCCAAATGGAAAACTATAAATAGCCCACTACCCCCTCTCATTTCTAAGAACTCTCCTTCTTCCTAACATAAACTATAGCATTTTGCTTAGGGTTTAGAGCTTATTTCATTTTTTTATTGAGCTATTGCTTTTTCCATTGCACACACACCAAGCATTGAGTAAATGGGAAGAACCATTGGCCTTGAAGCCATTAATGGTGAGCTCCCATTCTCATAATCAAACTGATTGCTTAGAATCCTTACTAGGTTCATTTGTTAAAGCTTTCAAGAATAGAGGATTACTAAATATGTTAGGTTGCTTGTTTCTTTCAAGTTTAATGCATGCAAAGTGATGAATCCTTGTTTATTTCTTATATGATGGTCCATTGACTAGTTTGTTAAAAGCCTTTGGGGTTTCTTTAGAGATTCTTACCCCATGTCCATGGCTTTTGCAACTTTTCATTGAACACATTTGGCATGCCGGTGGGACACTTAGTCCATCCTCCATTAATGGAGTCATTTTGAAGCTTTTATTTCAGTTTCTAACTTTTTACATGTTTTTGTAGGGTTAAATATTTTCCTTGGGATTTTTAGCTAGGTTTTATGTAGTTAACCTTCATTTTCATGCTTCTTTGTTAAGTTTATATTAGAAATTGCATTTAATGGCTAAATTCTAACATGTTGACACTTTTAAAATTTCATTTTCCATGTTTTTTGGTGGTTTTTTAAGGCAGGCACGCATACACCTTTTCCGGCCAGCAGGCAGTGCACCTTCACTGATCATTTTTTTAGAGAGGTGCGCATGTAGGCACCCAAACCATGCATAGTACTAATAGCAGGCACACACACCCAAATCATGGTGCACATACCCTTCTACCAACAGCAGACACCCTGTAACCTATCATTTTTACTAGGCGTAGGCACCCAAACCCAAACCCACGTGCAAACACCACCTGTGTGTATTCTCGGCCCTCTGTCAAAAAATTTTTACCAGTGCACACGTGCACATGCCCAAACCATGGCACATACACCCTTTTTCTAGTGCAAGCCCCCTCTCTCCAAAGCACACACACTTTGTCATATCTTTTACCATTTTTTTTCACTTCCCTAGCGCATGCACCTACCTATTCTCTGGCTGCATGCACACTTATGTGTAGCGCAGCATCTCTCTCGGGTAGGCAGTCTGCAGGCACCCTAGTAACCTGCTAGGTTTACACAGAGGGGCACAAGGCACCATAACCCATGCACATACCCAAAATGGCATACATACACCTTGAAGGGTGTGGGTATCTCTGTTTGATCGGATTTGTTCATATAATTTTTAGTGCTCCTAGTTTGGGTCATATTTTGACTTGTTGACCCATTTTCAGAGTTTGAATAGGCATCAAAAAGAGAACAAAGAAAAATTTGTGAGGAAGTTCCAAAATTAATATACCTTTGGTATCATTACTTTTATCATCAAACTCCCAAAGTGCCCCGGAGACCTCCAAAAATGCAAAATACTAAAAACCATTGAAAAAAATTGCTAAAAATAGATTTATGGAATTTTCTAATTTTCTTGGTTTTCTAACTTTTTACAGGTTCTAACAAGTGGTTTTTAGGTTTTTTTTTTTGTTCATTTTTTATACTAACTTAGTTAAGTGTTTTCATTTTCTTTTAAAAGGGGTTTTTGAAAGTGTGTATGCTCTTCCCTCGCCTTCTAGGTGATCTTGGGAATAAAAAACTTTAAAAAACCTTTATTTTACTTTAAAAACACTTAATTTACATTTAAAAATTGGATTATCTTTCAAAGTTGGCTAAAATGAAGTTTCCTTTTCAAAACACTTAAAGTATTTTCATTTTTCAAAACTTATTTTAGTAGAGTTTTCCGTTGTGTATGCTCTTCTTCCTTGCCTTTTTGGTGATCTTAGGAATCAAAAACAACATGCAAAACTCTCTTTCTTTATTTGATGGAAAATTACTAACTCTTGCATGTATAGGGCCTAACACTTGTCAAAGAAAGAAGTCAAGACAAAAAAAACCTTCTAATACACATGTTTTCATATAGGTTGCCAAATGGTGTGCTACTTAAAACCACATTAAGTTAAGCAAGATAAAAAACACACCATTTCACTTCACACTGTATTATAGGTTTGGAAAAGGGTACGTCCCTATCCACTCAACTGGAACATAACCCCTTTGGCATAATGCCTTAAGCTACAACAATGGGGGTGGTTCTAGGAACCCTAAAGTAATCCACCATTGAGTAACCTCGTGGATGAAACAGAAGCGCTCCACTTACCCACTTGACTAGATTTTACATTGTAAGTTAGAGTCAAAGTTGTTCGTATCGCGACCCCAAAGTGAGAATACACTGAACACACTAGTTTCTCATTGTATTTGAAAGGGGGTAAAGTAAAGCTGAGATACTCCCAAATTAGTCATTGTGACTCTTTGGGTAAATCGAGCTCACATTTAGACAACTTGTGACACCTAGTTGAGAGATCTTATTAGGGAAGCCATTCTATCTTGGAGCCCACTTTGCTAGTCAGTCCATTGTCGCATCAAGCCATCATGAAGTGATGACTCACTTGGAGTCTGAACCTTGTTTCTCGAACAAGGAAAAGATCCCATGTAAGTTAGATCTAAGTGTCTTTCATCATGGAATTAAATGATGTCTCACTTAGCTCGGTTTCTTTCTCACCTTCGGATGAGGTGAAACTCTGCCCAAGTGGCACTTAGTTTATTTTCATCTTTTGATCTATACCCTTGCATTCTCACCACCCATTTTTGGGGTGAGAAGGAAGCATACCTCACATGTTTTATCAAAGATAGTATTCACCATTTTTTTTTCCATTTACGCCCATCCATGTTTGTGGTTGGGTTGTTAAACGTCTAAAGTGTGCAAGTACATTTTCATATCTTTGATAGTTCTTTGATCTTGATTTCAAGATCATCTTCATACTATGATTTTGGTTCATCATTTATCTCTCCTTAGGTTGATATTTTTTTCTCGCATTCTAGTCACACAATTTTGGTACTTACATCGTGTTTTCAATTTCTTGAGAACTTGATATAAGTCCCTTTATTGTGTGGTTACACTACTCATGCAACTAAAAACTTCTTTCTATACTCATACTTAGTTTCAGTTCGACATCATCTAAGTCTTTTTGAGGAGTGTCGATATTGCCTTATATATACCAAAATAATGTCATCTTGATACTAACACCTTGCTTTCTTGGTTAATGTATCAGGATAGTGTTGTTATTATACATACTCACAACTTCCATTTTTAGAAAACTTAGCTTTCATTGGCATTCAAACTAGTTTTAGTATACCTCATCGAGAGATTATTGCGTCAGTACCACTTTAATATTTAGGCCTTGTTAGAATTCTAACTTGACCTACGTATTGATACGATATTGTCACTATCTACTTTGGACCCTTCACGGAATCATAGTTAGGGTATAAACTTGGAAAAATGACAATTTGAGTGATCATTGCATTTGAGTGTTCATATGAGTGTTCTTTGAATCATAAAAACAACTACATACATTACTTCTAGAACACACTAGGTTATTTCAACATCACATCGAATGACTTACACAAACATATGCCTAGGTTTCACGCAAAACTTTCAAAGACATTTAGACAAAACCTAGTATAACTTTGACTAGTGATGCCTAGAATCATGAAGATGGCATCCAAACCAAATGATCGTGACTTAGGAGAAAACCCTTTTGAGTCCTTCCCATTTAGGAAAAAAACTTAGCACCTCTCTTTTCACAGGTCAAGGACACAGAGCCATTGATTGATCATAGCAGAGAAGAATCTGATTCTTCTGAAGAACAACATCAATTAGACCTAGGTCAGTTTGATGAGCTCCTTTATTATAACAGAGATCAAGTACTCACAAGAGTCTTAGAATTAGGGGCTAAGCTTCCACAAGAATGTGAAGTAGAAACCAAGGTCATTAATCATAAAAGAAGAAGAATGAAGGTCCCTCTTAGACATGGATAACCCCTTTGATGTAGGGTATGCTTCTACTTCTGGGAAACATCACAACACCATTGAAGGAGACCCATCCAAGCCACTTGGTGATCCATGATGACCTTATTACAAAGCTTCACGTAAAGTGAAGATTGAGCACAAAGCCTCACCACCTCCCAAGTTTGATGAGGAAGAGGATCCTTTAATTGAAGAAGAGATCCTTCAAAAAATAGATCCTAAAACTGAGCCAAAAATTAGCAAACTTAGGCTCTTCAAGTAGGAACGTATACAAAGACAAACTCAAAATGAAATCTAGTGAGTTCCACTTTGATCCATATAGTGACATGACTTTTAAAGTGGCTAAGGCACAAAGACCAATGTCACCTACCAAAGAACAACTCATTGAATGGGAATTACAATCAATGAAAGACACACTTACTACTGCTACAAGAGGGAAATGTAGGACATAGTAGGAAATATTTGTATGAAGAACTATGCCCTTACCCCTTGATAAGGACATGTTATGAAACCCTTCCCAAAGCATTTTACCATTCCTAAATTTGATAAATATAAAAGAAAAGGTGATCCTCGTGATCACATCAAAGACTTTTATATGGCTTTCCAAGAGGTCACATACAATGATAACTTCTTAATATGACTCTTCCCTCATAGCCTAGGGGCACTGGGATTGGAATGGTTCTTTAGCATACCCAAGGGCTCCATTACAACGTGGCCCGTGTTAGTAAAAAAATTTGTATGACATTATTCCTACAACATGGAAAATGATATCACAATGAATGACCTCTGCAATGCAAAAAGAAGCCCAATGAGACCTTTGCAATATTTTTACAATGATGGTGAGGGTTGGCAAGTTGTTTCCCTTGTGCCTTGCCAAAAAAATAGCTAGTAAGCATATTTGTGCCTAACTTGAACCCAGAGATAGCCTTCCATTTACAAATGCATTGTGGCTAAACTTGAAGAAGTTATAGAGAAGGGAAGTCAAATTGAAAAGGCCCTCATCACAAAGGGAACACTTAAACCGGTTGTCAAAGACAAACATGAAGAAAAATCCTTAGATAAACCAAAGTTCTTCAACAAAAAAACAAACATGTCATTGGAGATGGCATTATGGACTCCAAAAGAGTCCAAACCATGTAGAATGGTCCACTTTTAAAGCTCTCACAAGGACCTCATCCCAAGGCACCCCCACAAAATGTGTTCACGCCATTAACAAGAATCCCTATCTGCCATACTAAAATAGTTAGATAATGTAAACATGGTGGAATACCCAACCGTGATGGTACCATACCTAGAAAATGCTCCAAAACCCATTTGGTTCAAAGAGCATGAGTATTGTGACTTCCACCGTGTTAAAGGGCACAAGACAGATAGGTGCTTGAGACTACATTCATTACATACAAGACCTCATTGAAGAGGGAAAAATCACCGTAGATTCTCCCCCGACTCAGGACAAGGTCCAAATGAGAAAATGGGTATCTTTAAAGAGCCCTTTCCTAACCATGTAGATAAAAAGAAAAGGAAGCCAGATCATGGAAAAACTTCCAATGACTATAGGATATTGCTTATGTTTATCCCACTAATGATAGTCCCTTTGATTCCCTCATAGGATGTATCCATTCATCTGATGAACAGTCAATACTATTAGGATCTTAGAAAAGAGTTGTGCAAGTAGGGATGATGATGTGCTCATTTGATCATACCAGATCCCCTACCTATCCCTCAGGAAGGTCAAGTACAATCTAATAGAATAGTTAGAGAAGATGCCCGCTAGGATATCAATCTTAGATCTCCTCAAAATATCTACTGCCCATAAAAACATATTGTATAAAACACTACAAGAGTTTGGGAGTCTCCACCGATGTAGATCCCACACACCTCCAAGCCATGATTGCACACCTTGACTCCAATGATCATATCACTTTTGATCACACTGCAATCCCACATGTAATGACCCAGAACACAACTTACCCTTATATCTAGAAGTAGTTGTTACCCATCGCAAGATCAAGAGAGTACTTGTGGATGGTGGATCTGGTCTAAACATTTGTACTTTGAAGTTGGTTAAGTAGCTAGGCCACTCAGAAATGGATCTAGGTGCCAAAACTATTACAATCATGGCCTATGATAATGAGGAGTGAGAGTCAGCAGGCACTATAGTGTTCCAATGGAAGTAGGGCTGACTTGTCATGATACAACATTCCATGTCCTTGACTTGGATCTACCATACAACATGCTCTTAGGATGCCCATGGATCCATGCCATGTAGGCCATTCCTTCAAATTTCCATCAATGTATCAAAATGTGCCATAAAGGATAGATAATCACCATTCAGGGTGATCCAGAACCATTTACACATTGCAGAGCCTTGCACATAATTTTTTTCTGTGCAACTTATGAATGCCCTTCTATAGACATTGTTGTTCCTTTACAAACAGAGGCTATCAAGGAATGTGTGGATAGATTCACTCACTCCTTGTAATCAAGACTTTCCTTCATTGGTCAACCCTTTCACATCATGGGAGGAAACATCGGAAAAATATGGCCCTAGGTGAGCCATTCACTCTTGAACAAGATTTATTAATATCAGATTTATCAGTGTCTCCCAGGACACATGGAAAACCCTATTTTAGTTCAAAAGCACTCAAGGATCAATGCCCTAAACCATTGGAGAAGTTCATTCCTAGTGGTTTCTTATCCGAGGAAAAGATGTTAGAAGATTCCCACTAGCAGAGTACCTGAAGGTACCATGGCTTCATGCCATCAAGCCCTATCTATATGTCAAAGGCCACTATATGATGTATGTCATGGGTTACAATGGGTTTGGATGTGGAATCAATGTGCAAGGGTGATTAGAACCCATTCCTATCCCTCGCTTCAAATCAAACAAAGCATGGTCTTGGAATAAGACCACATGATGATCCACCCTTTGAGATTGATGCCACCTCTTCCGAATGTGAGGATGACTCATCTCATTTAGATAGTGATGCAGATTCCCAATGTAGCCTCTATGAGGATCTTGCCTCCACTAACCTATTCCTGATTCAACTATCCTTACCTTATCCAGATCCAATCCTCAAACCAATTACCAAGTAACCCTTATATATCCCAAACTTGTAGATTGGGATCAAAATTTCACATGCCAATCGATTTCTTTGAGAATGATGAGGCATTTTACAGAATTCATGGGACTCAGGGATTCTATTCCAGTTGGGGATCAAGAAAGGATTTGCAATTCAACTAGACACATGTGCATACTTTGGAGAAGAAGAAGAGATGTGTGGATGCTTGAATAAGAAGGTCGTAAACAAGAGTAAGAATACTTCAGAGAAACCTTGTGCAAGGAATAAACACAAGTCTCATAGTGAAAATTTTTGAAGCACTTGTAGACAAACAAAAATGAAGAACCTATGGAAAAATGATCTATCCATTCAAGGATGATGATGAGCTACCTAAGGAGGTTGACCTTACTCTTCCCCCTGATCCTACATGGATGGAAGATACCTCTAAGATGCTTGTGGAAGAAACCATCAGTGTCAACATTGGCTCGGAAGAGGAACCTAGAATGATAAAGTTGGGAGCTTCACTCTCAGCTCAAGAAAAAGTTTTTGTAGAGTTGTTAAGAGAATATGGAGATATATTTGTGTGGTCATATGCCTGATATGCCTGGTTTGGACCAGACTTGGTGTGCACAACCTTTGTGCACCCAGATGCCAAACCCATCAAAAAAAGTTGAGAAAGATGCACCCTAAAATTACACTCCTTGTCAAAGAAGAACTTGAAAAGTTATTAGTTGTTGATTTCATTAAGCCCATTGACTATTCAGATTGGATATCTAACATAGTCCCTTTAGAAGAAACTTGTTGGCATAAGGATCTGCACTGATTTCCATGACATCAATAAGGCATGTCCCAAAGATGACTTCCCCTTGCCTAATATTGACATGATCATTGATTCCACTGTTGGTTATGAAATGTTGTCCTTAATGGATGGTTTTTAGGTTATAACCAAATCAGGATTATTGAGAGGAGGATCAACATAAAACAACTTTCATCACCCCTTGGGGAACATTTTGTTACAAGGTCATGCCTTTCGGACTCAAGAATTCGGGGCCACCTATCAACGTGCAATGACTATCATCTTCCATGACATGATGAATGACATCATGGAGGATTACGTTGATGATATCTTAGCAAAATCCAAAAAGTAGAGGAGAGCACCCTGAAGTGTTAAGATGTATTTTCAATGTCTCTGGGATTACAAGGTATGCTTGAACCCTAAGAAGTGTGTCTTTGGTGCATTTTTTAGGAAAAGCTCCTAGGTTTCATTGTTTCACAAAGAGGAATAGAGGTAGATCCTGCCAAGGTTACAACTATCACAAGAAATGCCTCCACCTACAAATCTCAAACAACTGAGAAGTTTACAAGGGAAAGATTTAAGAAATCCGCCATTTTATTTCACAACTTGTGGATAAGTGCCACCCATTTACACATCTCCTCAAAAAGGATGTTGCATTCAACTGGGGACCAGACTGTCAAAAGGCATTTGCACTACTTAAACAATACCTTGTCAACCCACCATGTACTCATGCCACCTACCCCAGTGAACCTCTCCTCTTGTACATCTTAGCTACCTAATTTTTATTGGTGCACTTACTTGCCCAATATGACCTAGACCATAGAGAAAGGGAAGTTTATTATCTTAGTCACACCTTGATTGCCCTATGAAGTTGAATTACCCATAGATTGAAAAGGCCTTGCTTAGTAGTCATCTTCACCTTTTAAAAACTTCACCATTATCTCCTTAACAACAAAACCAAGCTAATATCCAAAGTTGATCCTCTCAAATACCTTTTATCCAAACCCACCCTTACAGGATGAATGGCTAATTGGATCATTCTCCTAAGTGAATTTGACATTGAGTTTGTAAATCATAAGTCCTTGAAAGGACAAGTATTGGCTGATTAGTTGGTAGAAGCTCCTCTACCAGAATGGAACCTTTGTGTCTGGATCTACCTAGATGCATCCATGATGTATGTTGAAGAATCTGTAGAATGGAAAGTCCATTTTGATGGATCATTCACCTTCCATGGATCGGGGTAGGGGTAGTGCTCATCACTCCCACATAGGTGAGGTTATTCCAAGAGCATTCCATTTGGGATTCCCTGCACTAATAACATTGTAGAGTATGAGGCACTCATTTCTGGCCTCAAGTTGGCTATCACTTGGAATATTAGATAGCTACGAGTCATTGGGACTCCCAACTCATCATTAAACAAGTTAATGATGAGTATAAGGTTAAAGATGAGAAACTTGTTCCATACAAGAAATTGGTTGAAACCTTGAAGGAGTATTTTACACAGATTGTCTTTGAGAAAAAACCAAGGTCACATAATAGATCAACAGATGTTATGGCTATAATTGGATCTCTCTTACGCATTCCACCAGGAGAGAAAAATTCCTTTCTTTGTAGAGCATTTACAAATACCCACATATGACATGCCAGAATCTTGTTTGGCATGTGAAATTGTTGGTCCATCCTCCCCTTGGTATGACCCTATATTTAGATACCTACAAGATGGCACATTTTCCCTAGACATTACCCATTTGAGAAGAAATCCCTTATCCCATATAGCCCATTATACCCTCCTAGGAGGCACCCTTTATCATGTGGCTATGATGGGAATCTACTTCATTGTTTGGATGTTACTTGACTCAGTCCATGCTATTAAGGAAGTACACGGTGGTATTTGTGGAGCACACACTAGTGGTATGGTCTTGGCTAAGAAGCTCTTAAGGGTAGGTTATTATTGGCCCACCATGGAAGTAGACTGTTGTAATTTTGTCAAGAAATGTGAGCTATGCCAAAAGTATGGAAACTTGATACATGCACCAGCACATGGCTTTGCACCTATTGTGACACCTTGGCCATTTTCTAAATGGGGCCTGGATCTCTCATAGGAAGCTCCATCCTTCTTCTTCAGATGGCCACACCCACATTATCACACCACCAAGTATTTTACTAAATGGGTAGAGGTTGTGCCTCTTACTTATGTCATTGGTGCACAAATTTCCAAATTCATCATGAATCATCTCATTTTCATTATGGTATCCCTTCCACCGCCATCATTGATAATGGTAAATCCTTAAAAAAAAAAATGTTAAGACACATTGTGTCAATGCTTCCATATTCAACTCAAGTGGTCTACCCCTATTACCCCCAAGGTAATGGACAAGCCAAAAGCTACCAATAAAACCCTTGTATGAATCATGGAGAAAATGGTAAGTAAGATTGGCCGTAATTGGCACTTACAGATACATCCCACCCTCTGGGCCTATCAAACCTCCATCCACACTCCTACTGGTGTGACCCCATATTCCCTAGTTTATGGCATTGAAGCCATCATACCCTTGGAAGTGGAGCTTCCCTCCTGAGAAATATCTCTCGGGATTATCTTGATAAGGATGAAGACTATAGAGTAGCTCGGCTAGCAGAGCTAGAGTTGTTGGATGAAAAGCATATAAGAGTGCTTAATCACCTCAAGGTTTATCAGAACAGAGTATCAAGAGGATATAAAAAATGGATCATTCATCATGAATTTGATGTAGGTGATCTAGTGCTAAAATAAAATCAAAAGAACACCATCAAAGATAGAGAAAAGAAAGGTAAGTTTGAGGCAACTGGCTAGGGCCTTATGTGGTGGTTGTTAAATATGGGTCAGGAGCTTATAAACTAGCATATTCAGATGGTGAAGAACTTTTGGAACCTATGAATGCCATGCATCTCAAGTGCTTCTATGCTTAAGTATGGCATGAATATCAGATAAGAACTAAAAAGTAGAAAAAAAAAAAAAAAACAAGCAAAACATGAAAATTTGAGAAAATAGTAAAAGAAAAAAAATAGGTCATCCACATGTGAAAACCATGCAATTGTGGCACAGTGGGTAGGTCTTTGGGTGAAAACTAGTTTCGGTAACACTCAAGGAGGATTCATTTTCGGTCACAAGTTACTCTTGCATCAGGATGGGTAACCCTCACTTTCTAGAAATAACTTCCTTTGCTAGGTCTAGAACCCTACCAAATCCATCTTCACTAAGCCGTGATCGGCTTATTTACTCTTATATCTACATGAAGGATGTGCCTTTGAATATATTCCCATCTAATGTTGGGGCACCTTCACATTCCATTTTCTCATACATATGTGCATGGCATTCTTCCCTTTGTATATTCCCACATCACGTTGGGGGCATCCACGCTTCTTTGTCCTTGTACATTTGCTTTCAGAACATGACCTTAGAAAATACAAAAACATTAGAAAAGAAAAAGATACACAAAAATCTAAACATTCAGAAAATCCCCCTTCTTAGAATGAAGCTACAAAACTTCATAACATTGTCTTAGGGAAACCTCAAAAACAATGTGAACAGTAGCCTTGAAAACTTATCTTTCAAGATAACCCAAAAACATTAGAAAATATATCAATGTTTGTCCCACAAAACAAGGTAATGATTAAATTACTTTTAGTTATCGGTTTGTATAGTTTTGGTTGTATATTTGTTTAGTTTTTTAACTTTTTCTTGTGTGTTTTGTTTATTGCACATATTTTGTTATCACATCTATCATCTATCATTCATCACATATAACATCATCGATACATCATATATACAAAAATGCTAATTTTTACATCATGCATGTATACTAAGCTAATCATCACATATCGTATCATCAATGGGGGAAAAGAGGGTTGCGCATGATCACAAATCTATCCCCCCCACACCAATATCATCTAATATCATCCCAAATGATAGCATCTACCAAAATATCTCATGTACAAAACATATGATATCATCTAAATCACCCTCGGGCACTATTTTCCACCTAGCGCTTATCTCTTCACCCTGGGGCATTTTTAAATATTTCCAGGTGCTTCTTGTCTTCTATTTTTATCTAGTGCCATGATTATTTTTAAATAATTATTTGGCCCATTTGTCTTCTCGTCGGGGCATTTTATTGCCACCCGACACCCGTTCTCTTTCCTTGGGGAATTTTGCATGCTTTTAGGTGACCTTCCATTTCCTAAATTCCTCTGACCGATCAAAAATTTAAAAATTATAAAACCATTCAAAAATCCAAAAAAAATCGTAAACACTTTGAAAATGGACTAAAATTGGTAAAGCTCATTTGTAGCTGAAATTTGTGTCTCTCACATGGCACTCATCTCATATCTTGTTAATTTTTCACATGTTTTGAAACAATGACTCGTGGATCACCTAACTCTACAATCATTTACAAAAGCTACGTTGCTTACTTCTATACTCTGGGGCACTATTAGTTTCTGGTACTATTTTCATCATGCACATTACTTTTCCATTGGACCCAAGTGTCCTCCATCCTTTCCCTTGCATATACAAATTTCTTGGGGCATCATTTTAAACCCTTTCATTTATCAAAACATTTGGGACTACATCTCGATAAAAAAATATTTTGTGCAACCATCTTGAACGTTGTTGGTTTAAGTGTGTGTGATTGTACTTATTTCCCTGTTAGATGAGTTTGTTTACTTCTCATATTGCATTACATGTTTGTATGTTGCATGGAGTTGTTGTTTTAGCAATGGATATTGTTTGTATCTTGGATTTTCATGTCATTTTACGCTTCCGTCATATGCTTACATTTTAATAAGGACCGATGATGAGGATTCTAAGAAAAATGATGATTACAAATTTTTTGTTAAGCATTGGTTTGTGGATAGCTCAATATCCCCTTTTCTTGTTGTTTTCTCATCTTCTCTTCACACTTTTCTTTCTTTTGTTCTCTTTTTGATCGTCGATGAGTTCTTCCATCACCCCATCGACACTCGAGGGGCATCCCTTTAGCTAACTAATTTTTCTTCTACCCCTTCAAAAAAATTCATTTGCTTATGTTTGTCTACTTTCTTTGAAGTGACGTAGCTTATGTCACCCCAAAGAGGGGAAAATGTAGACACATGTAGTTTGATCAAAGCACTATTATTCCTAATATTGCACTAACTATTCTCCTTCTTACAAATTGATGATACCTCATCAACTTGAATCCTCTAACTCATTGTTTATGACATTCTTTTGGTCGTATTTCTCCTATAAACCAATTAATGGGGTTAATATAGTCCCTTATTAGCTAAACCATCTTCTCATCCTCTTTTATACCACTTTTACTAACTTCCTAGACTATCAATCCATTTCATTGGATTGATTAGACCTCTCAAAACTCTCTCAAAACCCTAATTCCTCTCTAAACATGATTAACTAGCCTAACCTAGTTTAACTAGTCCTAACCATGATTAACCTTGCCTAAAATAATAGGCCAATAGACAATACTTGTTGACACATCCCACAAATAAGCTTAACAAATAATAAGCTCGGGTTGTGTGTGCCCCCACAACAAGCTTAACAAATAATAAGCTTGAGTTGTGTGTAATGTGTGTTCATTACAATACAAATGGGTTCCCTATTTATACATTTTTAGGGCCCAAAAATATGCATTGCATATCATACATAGGCTAATATTAGCCTAATCGCGTACATGAAATTTGGGATTAAATCCCTATGTGGGCGATTTCATGTTTTAATGGGACTAATACCCATTTTAGCCGATTACATTTGATAAGGGATAATATCCCAAATGAGTGGCATTTGTTAAGTGGGTATATCCCACATTAGGCGGTTGAATAATAGTTTAGGATTTATTAAGCCTTTCCATGCACATGTAGAGTGGTCAAAGGACCACGTTAGACTTATCCGCCCCCATCTCCACCGCCTCCTCCTCTCCTCACGTGGAATCTTCCACATGACATTACATGCCTTTACCACATGGACATAACCTAACGTGTTGGCTGTTATGTGTGGTCGGTTAGTGAGCTTTAATACTAATGTATAAACATTAATATATAGCAGTTTGGCATATACATGTGTGGCATTTGGAAAGTGGACTTACAAGTAAATATAATTTCAACCCCTATAATGTGGTATGGAAATAATCAACTTGGTAATCCTATAGTCCACTTGTCGTCTCCCGATAGGAAAATCAAGTGAATTCGACAAGTGGTGGCAAGCCACGTGTCATAGTGCGATTCGGTCCAATATTGACCAGTTGACTAGAGTTGACTTTCTGCATTGTATCGAACTTTGACCGAACATATCTAGAGCTCCCGATTTACTTTGCCATGTTCTTATAGTCGTTGGAAAGCTCTCAAGATGATCTTCTGCACTGACACCATTTAGGGATGTTTAGGGAACTTTCAAAAATGATCCCCTGATCACACCTCCCCACTGAGAAAAGCTTTTTGTCCCAAAAAGCTTCCATACTATCCTGAATCAAAACTCTGTTGCCACCTCGGAAGTGCTGTTGTAGTAGACCCTTGGGTCTTCTCCTCCAACCTTC
The DNA here is from genome assembly GCA_018340775.1 of Taxus wallichiana var. yunnanensis. Classification (NCBI taxonomy): domain Eukaryota; kingdom Viridiplantae; phylum Streptophyta; class Pinopsida; order Cupressales; family Taxaceae; genus Taxus; species Taxus wallichiana. The sequence continues at coordinate 68,044,411 of CM031237.1, read as the reverse complement.
TCACTTCGACAACTCTGCTCCGATCCTAGGACCTGTGGGTTATGGGCCCACGATGCTTCCGATTCGTGCCACTCTGATATCCGAAGAAGACCTCCACACCTCCGCTTTATGGTGCTAAGTTTCTGAATGAAACCTCAATGCTCCTTTTGTGTGGTGCTAAGCTTCTTGATATCTGACAACAAGGATATTATTTGACTCTATAACACATCTCCTAGCTTCGAGTTGATTCCATGAGAATCCAAACTGGTTTGAAGGAACTCCATGTTACGTAGAGCTTTGATTGATCCGATGTCGATGATGGACAATGACTTGTCCCTTTTCAGACCTCAACACCTCCGATGCACGATGCTAAGCCTCTTTCAAGACCTCAAGCCTCCAATGCATGATGCTAAGTCTATTACAGACCTCAATGCCTCCGATGCATGATGCTAAGCCTCTTTCAAGACCTCGAGCCTCCAATGCACGATGTTAAGTCTCTATAGACCTCAACGCCTCCGATGCATGATGCTAAGCCTCTTTCAAGACCTCGAGCCTCCAATGCACGATGCTAAGTCTCTATAGACCTCAACGCCTCTGAAGCATGATGCTAAGTCTTTTTCAAGACCTTGAGCCTCCAATGCATGATGCTAAGTCTCTTGTAGACCTCAATGCCTCCAATGCATGATGCTAAGCCTCTTGTAAGACCTCAAGCCTCCAATGCATGATGCTAAGTCTATTACAGACCTCAACACCTCCGATGCATGATGCTAAGCCTCTTGCAAGACCTCGAGCCTCCAATGCACGATGCTAAGTCTGTTGATCAGCTACCATTCGTATGTGTGGTCGCAATGCCTTGACACCGAATGACATTCGAGCTAATCCTTTGAGAGCTCCTCTTGTTGACATACTAATATCAGGTACCATTCTGTTGCACGGTCGCAATGCCTCTACACAAAATGAAGTTTCGACCGACGTCAATGCCAACGGTGATTCAGCTACCATTATGCTGCGGTCACAATGCCTCTACACAGAATGAAGTTTTGAGCTGATCTCTGTGAACTCTACTTGTCTGCACAAATGGAAGATCAATCTCCAAGCTTTATATGAGTTAATTCATGTGTCCAAGCTGTAACAGGTACTCACAAGCTGATTAGGAGATATATTTGGAGCATTAATCAAATTTTCTAAGTAAGAAAATCCACTGAGTATTGTAAACCTTTCTCTCAGCATTTCCTCACAATATCTGATCTCCAAACTTAATACTGCATACGATTCATCAATCTGAATTATGCAATATATAATTGAAAAATTGTTGACTTACCCATTTTAAAGGACTTTCACTTTCAGGTATTACTTGGTCCTGGGTTGACTTGTCAACTGGTGGTGGAGTAGAAACTTCTCGCGCTTTGCAATAGGCCTCTATTCCATCTTTGGCTTGCCATTACTTTGATGGCGAGATGGACACGCTTTCTAGTAATTTTCCACCCGATGCCCATTCCTCTTGGCAATGAGCACAAAAATTCCTCTTAATCTCCTTTGGCTAGGATGAGGAACTCTTTTTGCCATTTCTCGACTTTGCATGCCGAGATTGGTCTTTCTCCACTGCATCGCAATGTGGATTGACTTCATTTGTCTCCTCCCTGCCAGAACAATGACTAAACAAGGAAAATATACTGCATTTTATGGTGTTAGAAAAATCACCAAAATAATTGCCCTCTGGGGGTCTTACTAATGCAAGTATAACAGAGTACAAACATTGCCTAGAATTGGGTCTTTAACTAATGTGCCATGTCTAGTTAGATGTATACAAACGTTTCCCTCAAAGGGGTCTTACCAATACATTCTACCTGACACAATAGTTTTCAAGTTTTATCTGCATATGAGATATAATGGAATCATCTAAATAGAATTACAAGAAAATTCTTGAGTATGGTAAACCTGTCTCTCAGTCTATCCCACCAATCTAGAAATCCGAAGGACAAGCCCATGACATCCCTGTCAAAGCAACTGACTCGATTAACTGCTTGATACCAACTTGCTTTGGAGATTAGCAAGTTTGCAGGTGTCGATTACCAGCTCTGATACCAAACTTGATCCAAAAATAATCAAATTATTACTACCTGATCTCGGACCCTTATAGGCTTCAATTATTTTCTGATAATTTACTCCTTTTAAGTAACCAATTTAAAATAAATGCAAGACAATAATGACAATTGCACACATGATTGATTACGGAGTTTGGAAATTGCCTACGTCTCCGGGTTCGTGGTCGAACCGTTCCACTAGTCAAAACTTGTAAGTTACAATAGTACTTTCACAAGAAAACCTAATGGAATTTTACTTGCCTATCAAGTACACCAGTTCTTCGAAAAACTTCCGATGATCAGTCGAATTGTTCTTCACCTTCCTGATGCACAATCTCCTTCGGCTTCGATCGGCCTTCCTAACGCTATCAATGCGAAGCTAGCACTCCGGTCAACAATCCAGGATTTGCAAGTAATTGGTGTGGCTCAATGGGCCTATTGGGTAGTTTACATTTCACTCCCAATCACAAATATTCCATCTAATATTTCCTAAAATAATAGGCCAATAGACAATACTTGTTGACACATCCCACAAATAAGCTTAACAAATAATAAGCTCGGGTTGTGTGTGTCCCCACAACAAGCTTAACAAATAATAAGCTTGAGTTGTGTGTAATGTGTGTTCATTACAATACAAATGGGTTCCCTATTTATACATTTTTAGGGCCCAAAAAATATGCATTGCATATCATCCATAGGCTAATATTAGCCTAAACCCGTACATGAAATTTGGGATTAAATCCTATATGGGCGGATTTCATGTTTTAATGAGAGTAATACCCATTTCAGCCGATTGCATTTAATAAGGGATAATATCCCAAATGAGCGGCATTTGTTAAGTGGGTATATCCCACATTACGTAGCTGAATAATAGTTTAGGCTTTATTAAGCCTTTCCATGTGCATGTAGAGTGGTCAAAGGACCACGTTAGACTTATCTGCCCCCATCTCCACCGCTTCACCTCCCTCTCCTCACGTGGAATCTTCCACGCATGACATTGCATGCCTTTACCACGTGGACATAACCTAACATGTTGGTTGTTATGTGTGGTCGGTTGGTGAGCTTTAATACTAATGTATAAACATTAATATATAGCGGTTTGGCATATACATGTGTGGCATTTGGAAAGTGGACTTACCAAGTAAATATAATTTCGACCCATGTAATGTGGTATGGAAATAATTAACTCGGTAATCCTATAGTCCACTTGTCATCTCCCGATAGGAAAATCGATCAAATTCGACGAGTGGTGGCAAGCCACGTGTCATAGTGCGATTCGGTCCAATATTGACCAGTTGACTAGAGTTGACTTTCTCACTGTCCGAACTTTGACCGAACATATCTAGAGCTCCCGATGTCCATTTGCCACATTCTCATAGTCATTGGAAAGCTCTCGAGATGATCTTCTACACTGACACCATTTAGGGATGTTTAGGGAACTTTCAAAAATGATCCCCTGATCACATGCACCAAAACTCCCTCACTTTCCCAAATGGAAAACTATAAATAGCCCACTACCCCCTCTTATTTATAAGAACTCTCCTTCTTCCTAACATAAACTATGCTTAGGGTTTAGAGTTTATTTTATTTATTTTATTGAGATATTTCTTTTCCATTGCACTACACACCAAGCATTGAGTAAATGGGAAGAACCATTGGCCTTGAAGCCATTAATGGTGAGCTCCCATTCTCATAATCACAAACCGATTGCATAGAATCCTTACTAGTTCATTTGTTAAAGCTTTCAAGAGTAGATGATTACTAAATATTCTAGATTTGATTGTTTCTTTCAATATTAATGTATGGAAAGTGATGAATCCTTGTTTATATCTTATTTGATGGTCCACTGACTAGTTTGTTAAGATCCATTAGGGTTTCTTTAGAGATTCTTACCCCATGTCCATGGCTTTTGCAAATTTTCATTGAACACACTCAAGTCCCCTAATGACCTAATTTGGGGGCAATAAGTGACTAAAAATATTTTTACACGACATCTCATAAATTTTTAGCAACTTTCCCTAATGACCTAACCTAGGGGAAATTAGCGAAAAAACCTCTCCATGAGTAACCAATCAAAACAATCAATCAGCCAATTAAAATCAACGCATTCAAATCAAATCATATCATTCAAATCTACAAACGATCTCCCATATGACCTAACTTGGGAGTCATGATCACCACTTCTTTCCTAGATGACATAACTTGGGATTTTATTCTATATTTCGTGTTTGCTTCCAGATGACCTAACTTGGAAGCTTTCTCATTCATTCTATGTGCGCTTCCTAATGACCTAGCTTGGAAGCCATCCCATTTTCTATCACGCCCGCTTCTAGATGACCCAACTTGTGGGTTGTCTCATTTTCCATCGTGTTCACTTCCAAATGACCCAACTTGGAAGCTTTTACATTACGGTGACACTCATGGAGTGGGGGCAAGAGTGCCTTTCCTTTACCACTCCTATATGGGTCAACTGTTAATCAAAATCATTTGGATCAAAAATCAATCCATTTTAATTTGATTCCATCTGCAGTGCTAGATCTTATGGATGTAGTTAAAGATTGAAGAATAACACACTTTTCTCCCTACACTCTTCCTCTTGTGGTAGGATGCCAAAATCCTCCAATCATTACATTCTTATTCTAGCGTTCGGGTTAGGAACTGATCACTCCCTACCCACATATTCATTATTAAACCATTTTCAAAAATCATCCTAATCATCATTTTCATTTTCCACACTTCATCGTGATACTTACATTTTTGTTATGTTGCATGGATCAACTTGTTGATCCATGGTTTGACATGATTTTATAGTTCTATTAGGCACGCTTCTACTACACATCTACACATTCTTCTATAGTATGGGATTCTCCAACTTTTTCTCAGTACACATCTCTATCTACTTTATGTTACCAAACTTTTCACTCACCAACATAAAGTGGGGAAAATGTAGTCACAAAATCACGCACTTACTATTACATTTATACCACTAGGTATGTTATTTTATATATAGATCTTGCGTAATAAAAGTATTCACTAGTGACCCATCCCTAGGTCTTGTTGTCAGTTAGTCAGGCGTCATTGTGTTTTTTCTAGTTCAGTCGTCATTTGTCTCTGCAGTTTTGGCCATCTTTCAGGGTGTCTTAGGTGTCGTAATTTACTCAGTTGTCATCTTTAGGTCTATGTTGGGGTGCCTAGGTTTCATTGGGGTGCCCCAGTCCTATGATTTTAGGCACCCATGTCATCATAATTTGTGGTCTTAATTTCTTTGTTTGAGGTCGGTCCTAACAGTTACCCTGTGCATTCCCCTAGGTCGTAGTCGGCAGTTTCGAGTCACTAGTGTCAAAATTTGAACAAGAGATCCCTATATAAACATAGCATACTCACTACATTATGCATGGACATCTTAATACCACGGGAAGTTATCTACTAAGGAAGGGGACTATATTTGGGCTTCTTTTACATCTACACCACATAAGCATAGGGGGAAAGGGTTGTATTCTTTCCATTTCATCCACCATTTTCATTTTTTCATCTAGTTATTTCCCCTCCTACCATGTCATCAACACTAGGGCACCCTAGGCAAAAATCACACACACACACACACACACACACACACACACACACAAATAGAACTACATTGGATCCGAAATGTAGTGCAATGCTCAGTTGTAAGACCACTAGTTTGGAAGTTGAGGTCATCGAGATATTCATATGCCTTTTGTATTTTTAGGAATTGATGCTTTGGGTAGGGTCTTGTAGGTAAAATATTCACATAAAAACTATAGTGACATAGGAAAAATTATTACGATTATTACAACACTAGTGTAACATGAGCAAAGGTAATCTAAAAGGTATTGCAACTGTGCTTTGTGGAGTTCGAATGCGAGATTTTTCATAGTCTGCAGCAGCACATAGATATCGACTAGGGTGCCCAGGATGCCCTAGTATCCTCCTGATGCCTCAAAGTATAGGAAAATACTCAATTTTTCCTTTCCCGAGGCCACTCTACCACAGACTTGCCTAGTCCACATACCACCGCTATATTCAAGCACACAATGAGGTAAGATAATTCAAGGTTAGTACCATATCCCTTTTATTTCCATTATTTCAATACATTCTAATATTAAAATAAAATATTTAAATCTAGTATTCCAATATAGCATTTAGTTTCTATTTAGATTAACTCAGAAGATAACTAGAAAACCCTATTTTCAATTAATCGGTATCACGAATAAGTGGAAACAAAGGATTAGAGATCAAATGGAAGAATATAACTTGGTCCATAGAATTAAGATGTTGGAAAGCATGATGGATAGGTTTTTAACACCAATGAGAAATCTCATATCAACAAAGGACAACAACAGTTAAGAAATATTCCGTAGACTCGGTGGTTTGAGATTTATCTAAGAATTTTTTCATAGGAAAGATCCATGATGAGGAAGAAGATGTGGAAGATCGTGAAGAGGAAACTCCAGTTGGAAGAGAGAAGGTAAAATCTGATCATGCTCCTTTTAAAGTTGAAACTAAAGTTGAGATTAAAATCTTTGAAGGACAAGTAGATGTAGAGTTTCTAGATAAATGGTTAAAATAATTGGAGGTTTATTTTAGTGTGCATAATGTCACTAAGGCACAAAGTATCACCTTTGCATGTCTCAAAATGGAAGGACATGCTCTAGTTTGGTGGGAAACCCATCTAGCCACTTGTGAAAAGAAGAAGCATCCTATTGTAAGTTCTTGGGAGGGTTTTAAATAATTGCTTAGAGAAAATTTTTATCCTATTGGCCATAAGACTAACCAGATGATTAAATGGAAGTATTTTAGACAAAGTAGTGGTCAAAGTGTGTAGGATTACACTACAAAGTTTCAGAGGCAAGCCATGTTTCTCAATATGGACTTGGAGGATGAGGATATTCTGACCAAGTATTTGGGAGGACTTCACACTCACCTTCAAAGGAAGGTCATCTCCATGAATCCCAAGGATCTCAATGAAGCATGTGTGCAAGCATATTACATAGATGATGAGAAGAAGCAGGATAAGAGGAGTCAAGGACAAAGAAGTCAACAAATCATAAAAATAAATAACAAGGAAAAACAAGTAACAAAGGTAAATGGAAAGGTAAAATACTGCTACAACTTTGAATACTTGTAAAGATCCTAATAATTTTGCAAGAATTGTGATATAAATGGTCATATTGACACTACATGTTAGAAGTTACATCCAGAATTACACCCAAAGAACCAAACCAAGGACTCCAAAAATTCCATGACAAGCTGTAAGGACAAATGGGGAGGTAGAAATAGAGGATGATTCTAATGTAGATGAGAGGCTAGGATGCACGGCCACCAACATGGACAGCCAAGAACAAGAAGAAGAGATGAGTAAGCTATTTCAAATCAAAATCCAAATCAAGAGGACTAAGGTAAATGCTTTGGTTGATATTGGTTCTCAATCTAATTTGATTTCTGATGTGGTTGTAAAGAAGCTTGGTCTTAAAACTTATGAGCATCCACATCCTTATCCTTTGGGATGGGTGAAGAAGGGTGTAGAAATTTAGGTAACAAGAAGATGTAAGTTCAAGTTTGGGATAAATTCTTAGTATATAGATGTATTAGAAGTTGATGTAATTCCACTTGATGCATTTGATGTTGTTTTTGGGAGTCCTTACTTGTATATCAGGGATGTTATATTCATGATAAGGGAGAACTGATACAAATGGGTCAATTATGGATCAAATTACAACATCTGGGAATACCAACGAAAGTCATAAATTGCTATAGTAAGTGTTAACCAAGAAAAGAGACTAATTCTAGCAAATTATAATCATTTTTGTTTGTTTTTATTGAAAGATAAGCAAGGTGGGGTAGAAACTTCAGATATTTGTAACAAAGGGATGAAGGATTTGGATAATATAATTCAATCTTTTCAACCAAAATTAGAAGTAGAGCATGAGATTCAGCTACTTCCCGAGTCCCCTCAATCAAATATCGGGTTGTATAGGCAATCCTTTTTGGAGAGTACAGAGGTACAGAAATAACTCCAGGAGCTGTTAGTCTAAGGGATAATATGGCTAAGCACCTTGGCATTCGGTTTTCTTATATTAATGGTACCAAATAAGGATGGTTCTTGGAGAATGTGCATCGACTATTGTGTTTTGAACAAGATTACAAAAAGAACAAATATCCACTCCCATGCATATATGATCTCTTAGACTAACTTCATAATGCAAAATTCTTCACTAAGTTGGATCTCAAGTCTAGTTATCACCAAGTTAGGATGAAGGAGGACGATATATGGAAGACTTCCATCATAAAAAAATAGGGTTTGTATGAGTGGTCAGTATTTCCATTTGGTTTATGTAATACATGCACTACATTTATGAGATTGATTAATGATGTATTGTGGGAATTCATAAATTGATATTTCATTATATATTTGGATGATATTCTGATTTTTAGTGCCACATGGGAGGAACATCTAACACATTTGTAACAAGTATTGCAAGTTCTCAAGGAGAAACAACTGATATGCAAAATGACAAAGTGTGAATTTTCCAAATAGTCACTTGTCTATCTTGGGCATGTGGTTGGAGGAAGAGATCTATGACTGGATCCTAAGATTTTGGAAACCATCACCAACTAGCCAACATCAACAAGAGCCGCCGAGACTAGGATTTTTTTGGTAGTAATAAAATACATGAGGAAGTTCATTATGGGATTCTTTGCTATTGCAGAACTTCTATACACAAAGTGGGCCATAAAGAGTAAGGGTTTTGAGTGGAGTAAAGAAAAATACAAGGATTTTGAGTTATTGAAATATAAAATTAGTCATGCTCTAGTACTTTCTCTTCCTAATTTGCAGCATCCCTTTGAAGTAGAGACAAATGCCAGTGATTACGTTATGGGAGTAGTGTTGTTATAGGGAGGTAAACCAATATGTTATCATTCTAAAACTTTCACTTCAGAAGTTAAAGGATGTTCAGTATATGATAAAGAGATGTATGCACTGGTTCAGAAATAAAGAAATGGAAACATTATTTGTTGGTAAAAGAAACTATTATGGACATTGAACAAAAACCTCTCCAATATTTGTAAGCATAATATAAATTATAGCAGGAAAGGCACTACAAGTGGATGGGATTCCTTTAGAAGTTCCATTTAGTTATCAAGTAATGTAAAATTTATCACCAATTTGGTGGTAGACATGTTGTTTAGGCTACCTACACAAGGGAAAATATCTAATTTGACCACTATCTCTTATATTGAGCCCTTCACAAAGGATCTTACGAAGAGGCATATTCTAAAGGAAAATATTTTGGGGTGGAATATCAGCGAAGCATGAGTCCCAAGGGCTTAAAATATGGGTATTGAAGATTGTTATCTCAAATATGGGTTGCTCTACCGATGGGGGAAGCTTTTTGTGCCAAAGGAAAAAGGGTTTATTGATGAGGGAAGCACAAACCTCAAAAGTAGCAGGACATTTTGGTGTTGGAAATACCATGGCCCACTTGAAAAGGTATGTATATTGGCCCAATATGCAAGAAGAAATATCTAAATTCATAAGAGGATGTAAACTTTGTTGTACTAGCAAGCCTAAAATCAAGAAGGAAGGTTTGTATATGCCTTTATTGGTCCCTACTCGACCTTGGGAGGATATCTCTGGATTTTGTAGGAGGACTACCTATGTCTAAACATGGCCATGATTATCTATATGTTGTTATAGATAGATTTAGTAAAATGTGTGTTCTTATGGTAAGTACAAAAATAATAAAAGCTTGTGAGTCAAATTTCGAACATTTCTTTGCTAATGTATGGGTGCATTTTGGTTTTCCAAAGTCTATTATTTCTAACAAATATTACAAGTTCTTGGGGAATTTTTGGACTACTTTATGGGACAAGATGGACACTAGGTTATAAAGGAGCATGACCTTCCATCCCGAAATATGGGAAAATGGAGGTGGAGGTGGTGAAGAAATTTGGTACAACTGATTAGAGGATACAATAGCAAATATCCATGGACTTGGGATGAGTTACACTCATCATTCCTACAACAGGTGGTACACACATCCATTATGCGCATCACCTTTTAGGAATACTTGTGGTATCTACCTACCAATCCACTAGACATTACAGTTAGAAAATAGGAAGAAGGGGAGATACATGATTCAGAAGTGACTAGAGCAGTGAAGTTTGTTGAGAGGATCCGACAAATCCATCTCAAGATGAAATAACAATTAGAGAAATCTCAAGCCAAGTATAAGGCTAGACACGATCAACATCATAGATAGCACAAAATTCATGTTGGAGACAAGGTTTGGCTTTACTTGAGCAAGGAAAGACTACAAGGTCAAGCAAGGAAACTCAATCCACTACGGTATGGACCCTTCACTATACTGGAGCAAGTTAGAGAAAATGATTTCAAACTTGATTTTCCACACTTCATATAGATGTACTCAGTAGTAAATTGTGAAAAAAATCACCTATATGATCCATCCATGTTTGATGAGGAAGAAGAAATTCAGTTGCTACCTTCTATAGAAGATTGTGTCTTGGATACAAGGTGAGTTGGAGGAGGACGTAGAAAAGCACGGCATGTTAAGGTTAGCTAAATAAGGTTAGGTCCATATGAATCTTAGTAGGTTGGACTTAAGGGGAAGACACCAAGACAAGCCCAGTGATACTTGGAGGAGAAAGTGATGCAATTGTTTCCTCTTCTACTCCCCCATTAAGCTTTGTGGGACCAAAAGCCTCCTAAGTAGGGGAGGTGTGATCCATAGGGATCTAGAGGAACACCACTTCATCATAACAACTATAATCAGAAGGAAAATTAATCAGAAAGGAGATCGACTGTTAAGTTAGAAAACCACCATCCTATGTAGAGCGGTGGTTGTGTAACCGCCCTCTACATAGACCGATATGCGTTCACGGTTGTCTTGTCACTAATAAAAGCAAAAAATAAATCCATGAATAATCATAGATTTCAAACATTTGGGCCATGTATCTTCCTTGGATGACTCTTCCCATTCTCCAGTGCATGGGAGGACATGGTGAGAAAGCTATTTAAGCAAGAGGAACATGTGGAATTGGGGCATCGAAGAGTTGATGGAGAGAAATGAGCAAGAAACCATTGAAGCTGGAATTGTTTTGTAGAAGCAAGGTGTGAGAACAGAGAAAACAAGTAAAGAAGGGTGGAAGTGACATTGTTTTACCTCCTAAGGGTGGAAGTAACATTGTTTTCCTTCCTTCAGCTTTTTGTAATTTGTATTTTCTTTGAATTAGCCAAAATAATATTGGGAAGAAAGATAAATTACCCTTCCCAACTAGTTTTCCCTCAAATTGGGGGTTTCTAGGATAAAATATTGTGTTGTGTGTTGAATTGTTTATCTTTTCATTGCTGCAAAATAGTTCTAAGTTTCATATTTCATTCACTAGCATTAAGAACTATCATTTTCAAGAAATTAGAAGTAGGAACATTTTGTGGTCTCATAAATTTCTAAAGTAGAGGTTTACAGATCACTTTCAGTTCTCATTTTTCTCAAGAGATGAATGCTCTCAACAAGAGAATTGATGATGAATCTCAACATGGACAAAATGAGGAAGATGATAGTTTTCATGTCACGTACCCAACCCGAGCTCATTCTCTTTCCAAGAGAATGATGCAATGCACATGACACACTATGTAAGGAAGCATGTTGCAAAAGAGTCAAGGTATGATGAAGATGATTTCTTGATACAATTGAGAAATAGGGAACATCAAGAGATTGGTGATAATGTCAATTTTTTTGAAGCACATGCGACAATCAACTCATGAAGACAAAGTGGTCCATGAAGTAGATGACAAGTGAAGATAAAATTTATATTAATGAAGAACATAGACCTTGGCATAAAAATAATGAGTCAAGTATGATCGAGGCTCATCTCCAAATCAATGATGGAAAATCAGCAAGTGGAAAAAACTTGGGAATCAACAAGAAAATGGAAAGAAGGTGTCAAAACAATAGAGGAAATGAAATGAATGAGTGGACCATCAATTGCACTAGAAATCATGCTAGATTTCTCAAGAAGTTGTGAAGAGGTTCATATTTTAGCGATCACATTAATGGGTTTCTTTGAAGAAAGGAATTCGATGATACTCATTTACAGGTAAGCACTCAGTTCAAACTAGTGCTTCAATACATAGTGTCACACCACACCTGCAATTCCTATATATTTCTTAGGAAGGATACATTGTAAAATGTTAAATGGTCTATGAAGGTGAGAGAATAAGATTTTTGGATAGTTGTGTATGCAGCTGCATGCGTGTATGTTTATCCTAAAAGGGATATACACACGTACGCATAATTGCATATGTAAGTGCACAAAATGATTATTTCTAGTGTTTGTAAAACACTTAGCATTTATAACTTATTCTTTTTTTGTTTTAATGTTTAATGTGCTTACTTTATTGGGTATGATTACGAGGTGTGGTGATTTGATCGTTTGATTGTTATACCTATAATGAATATTGTTGTGTTACTTACCTTGCTAAAAAAAGATGATTTCAATATTGGGTGCTTTCCGATTGCGATAGTACTTGACATGGATATTGATACTTTACTATTTTTGTTGGAAATAATAACTACGTGATGAAATGGGTCTAGACATGGTAGTTGTGGATGCACATTACCTACTTGTTTTAGATAATGGCTTTGTTTTGTTGTAACTTGCATGTTATATGTATGTTTCCATGCATTATATTAGCACATAGTATCTCTTTCAACCTCCTTTCATTTTATTGTTCATTGACCATGAAGCACAATAGTGGTCCCCAAAAAGGGACATGTAAAAGTCTAATTTTTTTGTTAAGGTAAAAATCTTTAAGCTAACAAGGAAATTGATACTAAATAGTAATTGGTTATTGTTTTCATTTTTGTACAAAGGTCTTAGATCTCACTATGGAAAATTAATTAAGTGATAAAGTTGTAAACTTTAGACAAGAGTTGATGGCCTTTGTATTGTTAAAAATACTATATAACTCCCTTGGCCAAGCATCATGTCCATATTTCTTTGGTTAATGTTGACAGTTATAGTAAATTTTTCGTAAGCCATTAACATGGCAGTGGTGTTGATTGGTTTGGATTGGATTAACATTTTCCATGGCAAGGATCTCACCATACTCAATGGAATTTATAATGGTTAATAATTATTGATTTAGGATATTAATAACCTAAAAGGATTAAACCATATTTGGATGGCTAACATGAATGTTGTTTTGTTTAAATAAGTTATTATCATGCTAAAGGAAGAATAGATAAGCATCAACATTGTATTTTCTTAATTCAATAATCCAATCACAAAGTTGCACATGGCAGTCAAGGTACTTGGCATAATGTTTGTCTAAAATACTTGTTTTTCAAAAATTTCAGAAAATTCTTGGTTTAATTTTTGATTGGCTGGAATATTTTTATAAGCATATGAGGATTTTTGTATTAAAAAATCAGGAATTTACAATTTTTTTGGCTGACTATAGTATAAACATAAAACATAAAAAATATATTATGCAATAAAAATGGCAGCAGAGACAAGTGGCTGCAGTAATTAATGCTTGTAATTTTAAGTGATCCTCAGGATCCGCAAATTTAATTCCATCAATATTCCTGTCATGAATTAAATGTGAAAATCATAAATGGCCCCCGTCGTATTCTCACCTTCATTAACTTCGAATGCGCAATTGCAGAATGCAGATATCCATTATTTTCTTCAGCTCATTGACATTACCAAATTTCAATCTGATTTAAGCGATGGAGGAGTAAGAAACCTTCAAAGGCATCCCTGGTTGGCAGTTGTAAGGGATGCCTGCAAAAAAAATGGATTATTTTGTGTTGTAGACAAAGTGGAATTCCAAATAATTTTTTCGAAGACTTGGAGTCTGTTATCCACGAATTATGTGCTATGCCGGCAGAGGCTAAAGAAAGATCTGCAACATTTAATCCAACTAATAGCTACTTTCCTCGACCTTTTTTGGAGCACTTCTCCATATTCAAAGCGTCGGATTCAAATTCTGTAGAGAAATTGTCTGACAAGATTTGGCCAGGAGAGGAGAGGCAAATCCTAGATTCCGGTATGTTAATCGTTTTTATTTTCGTGTACAATTTGTATTTCTTGAAATTGCGTCTCCCTAAAAAAATGGGTTCTAATTTTACAAAATGCAGAACTTTCTTCCGTATAAACCACTGTACATCTAAAGGAAAATGTATGGAGGAACCAATTTTGTTTCCACATACTGATCTCGATTGCTTTACGATACTTTACCAAGACAATAAAGGTGGCCTCCAGATTTGATCGAAGGAAGGGGAATGGTTGAATATGAAGCCTGTGTCCCATTCATTTGTTTTGAATTTGGGTGATTGCCTTCAGGTTCATCATTCTCTTAAATAATGTCATTTATATATTATTTTTCTGCTCTTGTTACAAATAATATGAAAGTTAACATGAATAAACGTCGGTTCGAGCGCAGGCATGGAGCAATGGCAGGTACCGCAGTGCTGAGCATCGAGTTGTTTGTAATGGGTGCACGGATCGACATTCAATGCCTTATTTTATTTTATTTTGACATGATAAGGAAGTATTGGCTCTACCTGAGCTTGTAGACGATGAACATCCACAACGTTACAGGCCTTTTATATACAAACAAATTTTGGACGACTACTTGAATAACATAGAGTTCAAAGAAGTGAAAAATAGCGTTCTCATCTACCGGCATCAATCGGTGGACATCACGAGAAAAAAGATAGCTGGAACGCTTCCCATCTCATCGACTGCTGCTTCTCTCGGTTTAGATAAACTCTTATCGACCAAACATTTGTACGTTCCATTTTAAGTTTTGGTTTTTTCTTGGAAGAATTTGTGTCCATGGCAGAAAAATAATGACAATTATTTCTAATTTCTTTGTAGCCACTTCAATAATAATCAAATTGAGGTGACTATTGCACCCAATATTTTCAACTCAGACATGCAGCACATACACGTGCAAATAACGAATTATATCGAAGCTCAAGCATAATGCAGAAAATGTGTATTGCTAATTATTTATTTTCTGCAGACAGTTTGACAGTAATCGTTTGATGGGCGAGATCCCTGTGACTATCGGTTTGTTGTCAAGTTTGGAGGTTCTGTATGTTTCTAATGCCTTAACTCTCTTTGCATTGTTTAAGTGAATTTTACATTCTTCATTTGAGGAAATTAATGGTGGTTGAACATGAGGCTTGATCGAAACTCCTTACAAGGCTAAGTTCCACTGAGCAATCTCACAAAAATCAATTAATTGAATTCACACACCCAGTTTTCAATGTGTGCTAGTTTCAGCAACTCAACATTCTTTGGAATTTTTTTCAACTTCGATGTTGGGGTTGCATTAATCACGGGGTGCAAAGGAGGGAAAAGGAAGCTCTGAAATTGCCATCGCAAGCAGACATGGGATTAATCAAATTACATACATTGGATGTTTATTTAAGGTAATCCGCAGACTTAGGGGGCACATTGTTAGCAATTTTCCTCTTTTTGGAGTCATTAATCCCAACTTGATTATTCCTTAAGAAATCAACTGCTTCAACCAATAGCAAGTACAATAGATCTTAAATTTTAAAAACAAGGAATCTCTTTCACATCTGAACATTACACGACACACTTTGTTAAAATCCCTATTTACATAGATTCAACAGCTTGCAAGTTTCATCGTGATCTACCCTTGGCTCTGCATTGATGCCTATCTATTACACATGGCTCACAAACACTAATGGCATCCTCTAGCTCGTTGTTTTTGGTACGAAAAACAAAGCATCTCCATTTCTTCACCATTGCTGTTGTATTTTTCTAGGTTGTTGTATTTCTCTGTTTTAGTTGTCATTGGGCCACATTTAGATCCAACATGCTTCAAGTTTATAACTTTTCTAATTACATATGGCTATTGTTTCTTTTCTTCACGAATTATATGGCTAAGATTGGCAAGAATTCAGTTGCTTCAACTCAAAGTAAGTACATCAGATCTTAAATTAAGAAAACACAAAATCTCTTTCAGACATGGACATTACATGACACACTTCAATGGTTTAATTAGTTAAAATCTCTCTTTTTAAGTCAGAGTGCAATTTACATTAACGTAAGAATTTAGAAGTACTTTACATTTTAGTTTCATTTGTCATCGAACAAGAATGCCACTTAGAATATCTCTCTTATCCATTTGGAACTTGCTTCGGCAAAATACAGGAGCAAACATGCATCTCAAGCTCGCCAAAATCATCGAGCCGAACAAAAACGAGCACTAGAGGCTTTCAAGTATTTTTCTTGATTTTCAACTTGTTCTTATAAAATTAATTGCTATATCGTACAAAACAAATATTTTAGGGCAACTTCAGTGGCCATTTATTACAAAATTGTTGTAGTCTCTAATTTTTCTACCTCGTGATTTTCAATTTGTTTTCACAATTTAAAAGTGCAACAGATCTTCGAGGGCTACTTCAATGGCAACATTTTCCTCCTGCTTCGGTAGGATCCGCCATTCATGGCCTTGTTAAATTAGGTCATTGAACCAACCCATGTAATCTTTGTTTAATAAGATTCAAACCTTGGATCGAGAACACCATGCATGCTTTGGTAAAGCATTGGTTAACCTAAGTTTTTTAAATTAATTCTTTAACCACCCCTTGCATGGTGGGAGTCTTGAAGAATAAAAAGGTGGTGGTGATTTCAATGCACCACTACGTGGCTGTGTAGAAATTAAATGTGTAGTTATTTCCTTGGTATTTGTGAAGCTACCTTTGCATAAAAGGTTTGGGATCATTTTTTATTTCTAGTTTTTTCGAGTTCATTTTGGGTGAAGCCATGCTGGAATTTAAGCGTGTGATTTAGTTAGTCTCGAGCCCTACATTTGAGATATGCATGAATTTCGAATTCTATTTTCAGTTTAATTAAAATAGAATCTTCAAGTTATTGAAATAGGCATGAAGTTTTAAAAATTGAGCATTATTTGCAGCCATTTGAGGTTTTCTAGAATTGGGTGTTGTGGTTTCGACTTGGAGGAACAGAGAGTTTAGATGAAGTTGTAAGATTCATCTAAATCAAAGGCATGGTTATACACTCCCTTGTTAACTTTTTCATTTTGAAGTAATTGAATAGATTTTTCATGGGTTTAATGTAAGCCGTGATTTTATTGTATGCTCCCTGGATTGGGTTGTTTCCTTTATGTTGATTTTATTGAAAAAGGCATTTTAATGAAATTTTTTCTATTCAATCAACCTCGAATTAAGCCACAACATTGTGCCTACATTTACCGAATGTCGCCACCAAAAATACAAGTTGGGAACTCGTATTTTGTGATGGATCTTTGAGTTAAGTCAAGCCAACTGGTTTTCAATTTTAAAAGAGCTCGTACTTATAAGAACTATGCAATGTTAGATTTCAGAGGGTTTTCCTTTTAAAATTGTTTGCAAGTCTTTGATAACCAAGTTAATTGTGGGTGTCCATCCACACTGCAGATAAATGGTTTTATAGGGTTTTTTAATTTTTAAGCAAGTATTGAATTTAATTTTTGGCGTGGGCGTGATATTTTATCCCATCGTACCATGGAAGATGGGTTCAGTTCGAATCCTGTTTCTTTTTCTTTGCTGAGAAATATTATAGTCTAGGTGAGGATTTGGGTTTGCTTGATTTTTGTGAGCTGTGTACTATTTCTCGAATAGTCTGGGAGAAAAGAAATCCTTGAGGAAATTTAGGCGACTGTAGCATGTGCTTTTTTTTTTATCTCCTTATGATATTGCAAACTTTCATTTTTCTACAATGATGATTATGATGAACGATAGTCGAATGAAGTAAACCTATAAATAAGTTCCTTTGGAAGAAACATTAACCAAATTTTTAATAAGGTCTTATGTAAGCTAAGGTTGTTATTTTTACTGTAAGTTTGATGTGGCATACATAAATTTAATTTGATTCTCGTATTCTTGTATACACAAGTAGAACATAAGAGGATATGATGGGAAACTATTCCAGTTGGGTAATAAAAGGAACTATTAATGGTTGTTCTTAGTATCATTACAAGTAAATCAAAAAAGATGGGTATCAATTGAAAGGAAAATAAGATTCATAACTATTTGATTTTATCATTGATAAATATGATGAGACTAATTGATTGTTAATGGAACTTGGATGGTGAAAGGGGTAAGAAGCAATTTTATCATCTTCCTTTGTTTAAATATAAACGTGTAAGTATGTTGAAGGCCCTTACATTAATTGCAGTAGCATTCTTGGTTAAGGTGAAAGAATGATTAGATGAATAATTGTAAATGGTTTCATATACTTGTTGAGACTTGGTAATATAGGAAATAAGTAAAAATGTTGAAGATAAAGGAACATGTTTACTACTTCTTGAAAGTTGATCTCAAGTTCTTAAGTTTTGTTAATAGTAATACATAATTTGATATCATTAAGCCAAGATAGTAAATATTTAATTACTTTGTAACAAAGAAACTAACTAGGAATTGTATAAACCATGTCAGTTCTTATGAACTAGCCATGTACATTGTTGTACTTTCATACTTTCATATTGCGGGTTTTGTATGTGATTTCGAAATGAGATAAAGACTAGATACGATATACTTTTTTGATATTTGTTTTGATTATGAAATATCATAAATGTATTGTATTTAATTAAAGGAAAATGTATATTACTTTGTATGGGAATAAGGCATTTGAGGGCTTGTTGCACTTTATTATTGATTTTAACCTCCATAATATGAGTTTTAACCTCTGTAATATGAATATAAGTTGTTTTTATAGTGTACTTGAGTTTTACAAAATGTTATAATGCCAAAATAATGGTGGATTATCAATGCGTTATTACAAGTAGATTATGATGATTTTCCTTCATTATGAATTGTTGAGTAATTATAATTATGTTAATTGTTTTAGTAAGATCGTCAAAAATAAATAAATGAATAATGAAACAAGAATGCAATCAAAGATACATAAAGTGAACTTAAAATATAAGCAAACCAAACAATAATGTTGTACACATATACACATGATGATAAATGTTAAGTGTATAAGCATGAGAAAACAAGTTACACCAATATGACAACACATATAACTATACATTAAAATATATATGAACAATGATTAATCATATAACAATTTTAGCAACCTATTGTTGCAATAATGCGAAAGAGATAGTCATAACAGATGATATCTCATTATTATGTTGTGATTTCTAATCACTAAAAAATACATAAAAGGTTAAATGTACCTTTCTTGTCATGATTATATAATTATGAATTAATTAAGATTGGGATTATGAGTTGCAAGGCAATGCGACAAGACCTTGGTGAGACAACTTGGAATGGCTATGGGAAGGGTGATGGTACGTGATGACGTAAGTCATCATGCAACTACAACCTTTCCCATAGGGATTCCAAGATGGTTCTATTAGTGTATTGTCATATGGATTTGTGGGTCATAATTGCTGTAACTTGTTAAACTAAAATATAAAACTATTTAAACAATGAAACAAATCCTAATCTCTATGACCAGAATAGTTGTGAGGTGAAGGAAAGACAAGTTTCGTAGGCTTATGTGTAGTCTCAAAACTAGATTGCTAGCGGAACTCCAAATAACTATGGCCATAGTAGTGTATGTAAATGGATGTATTGTCTATTCAAAGTGTTCTTGTTATGGTGTGGAGTTTCATATGTTAGTTACAACAATGACTTTCTGAAAGACGCTAAAAAGACATCAAAAGTTATCTCAATTTATAAAAAGGATTAACCAAATTATATATTGGGTATATTGACTCATAATGAATGTTTGAGGGGGATCAAGTAGGATATGTAAACCTTTGAGTTTCACATGGTTATCATAGATTGTCTTATTGGATTCTAAACATTAATTAATATTGGAGTAATTCAGTGGTTACTACAAATGATGTTACTCATTTTAGTATAATATAACTTAAGAGATTTGTAACTCATGTATGTTGTAATTTAATTGTTGCATGTTAAATTCAATGAAGGAATTAACTGTAATTATTGAGTTGATATAAAAAAAAATCATTAGTTTTTAATGAAACATAATAGAAGTGTTACATTTTGGTATCAGAGCTGAAGGTTGCAACTCTTAGACTTATTAGGTTCTTGAGTTAAGTTAACTAAATATATTATTTTGTTAATAAAATACAATGGATATGTGAAGGACGGGAAATGGAGAATGAACCAGACCTAATTATGCTATAGGTTTGGCGGTAAATAAGTTAGATCAAACTCTAACAGTCCTTAGTGATACACGAGACCTAAAGGCATCTTGGAGTAGTTGGTTAAGTGTAAATAATGACCAGTTTATTATAAAACAACTTGAACTAATTGGTGACAATCAGCTAAGGAGTCATTTAACTGTTGGACTATCTATTGACAATAAGTTTTGGAATGGTAAAACCAATATAAAATTAAACCCAAATAGGGCGGATGAAGTAGAAAATATGGACTGTCTATTATGGAAGTAGTGTTCGGAAAAAGCCAAAAAGGCTAGAATAGGATCTGTAATAAATTCTAACTCATATTAAGGAAAAACAAAAACAGTTTCAACGCTTCCTCACTGTAACTTTTATGGAAAATAGGTGGAAAGGATATGGCAATGAATTTGGGTTGTCAGGATAAATACGATAGTAAAACATGTTGTAGTTTCTAGAAGAAAAGAGTAAAACCATTTAAGTATTTGGTAAAACCAGATGTAAAATGGAACATTAATGGGAGTAATTAAAAATATATAATTGCACAAGGAAATTTCGGAAAGAAAATTGAGTAATGAAACAAAATATCTTAGGAAGACTTAGGGAAAATTAAAAACAATATTTTCCTTGTTTGTTTCAAAGCGTTATATAACTTGTTTTTGGATTATTGTTAGGTATAATAAATAATATTGCATATTATGGTGATTAAAATGACTAAAATATGTCATGTTACAAACTCGTGGCAATTTTTGTTGTTTGAAAGGTTGTTATAGCCAATAAATTTGAAAATAGATAGAATGAAATGCTGGGAAAATTACAAGTTTTTGGAAAAAATGTTGAGAGTTCTCCTTAGCTATTGGATATAATTCTCTGCTTGATTATTTGATTATGGTTAATGAGTAAAAATCATAGGGATAGTGATTCATTAAGGGGGGGAGTATGTCGCCCCACAATTCCTACTTATTTTGTAGGAAGGATAAATTTTAAAATGATGAATGGTTTACGAAGGAGGGAGAATAAGCCTTATTGTGTATGCGGTTGGATGCGCGTATGTTTATCTTGGAAGGGATATACACACGTACATATAATTGCATATGCAACCGCACAACAATGTTTATTTCCCAAAGTGTTCATAAACACTTAACATTTATAACTAATTCTTGTTTTGTTTTAATGTTGAATGTGCTTACTTTCTTGGATATGATGACGAGGTGAAGTGATTTGATTGTTTGATTTTTTTTTTTGGTAGTGTGTATAGACTTGAGAAAAGCAACATTTGGGGACAAAAAGTACCCCTCCTCTCATGAACACATGCAAGAAACTACCTATTTACAAATGTACAAATTTTCTAATCAAGATGAGGATTCTGATTCTTCAAATATATTCATCTCACAAGATATCTCAATACAAAATAAAAGATTCAAATGAATTAATGATATACAGAGAGAAGGAAAGCAACATTTTTCAGACATATAGATATCAAAATAGCATCTTACTTGTGCATGCATGAAAAGATAAAGGTTAAATCATACATATATGAATGTAGGACATTAAATCTGTAGACACAAAGTTCTAAAGATAACATCAACTATGAGAACACAAAGTTTCCTATTCAAAAATATAATGAATGTGGATAAATATAGAGGGAAAATAGATGGAACTCAAGAAAGGAAAGATTTTTTTTATTGATTATTAACTCAAGTATTTTCATATTTCAAAACATCGAGAATCCAACCCTTTCAAATGGTAGGGAGAGTTCTTTAAATAGCATCTTAAGACAGATTCTAAAGATGTCTTTTCAGTTTCCCTTCTTTTAACCTAAAAAGGTTAATGTCTAGTTAAGCGCTATAATACTCAATTATTTTATAACCATCTTAACTTAACACATCAACTTAAAAAGACTAGGTGTTGGGAGCTAAAAATTAGAAGGAATGCTTGTAACACTCTTCACCTTAATAACTTAGCTTCTAAATCTCTTCAAAGCTTCCGCTATGTCCATGCCTTGGGGAATAGTTGTGTTAGCAATTGCATGAGTCCAGTTGCCCAAACACTTCTCCATCTCTTTTCCAAATTTTGCATCTTCCACGAACTATTTTTTAGCCTCTCTAATGGTTGTCTAAAGTGTAAAAATTTCTTTCATCTTTTCCTTAGACATAGTTTCTTGCTTGAATAGGTCTTCTCTAACAAATGCCTTGAATTGAGATTTGATCTCCGAATTGTGAACTTCTCTCCGAGTTCTCTTTAAAGATCGACAATGAATATCCCGGAAGGAAGAAGATGTTGTTAGAGTAGGTATTTACCTTAGCTCATGTTCACCTAAGTACATTATTTACCTTTATTGTATTTATCTTCACCCACTTATGTGTGTGAATATTTTATTTATTTATTTAGATATTAGGAGATATTATCTAGTTGTTAGGTATATTCTTTCCTTGATCTATGGTATTGACTAGTTCTTTCCTAGATCTATGGTATTGACTAGATCTTTGATGTCTAGTTCTCTCATAAATCTATGGACTTGACTAGTTTTTTATAATAGTTCTTTCCATGATTTATGGCTTGATCTACGACCTTGGTGGTTCTTAGATTGTTATTCCTTTCTATATAAGCAAGGTCCATTCTCATTGCATTTTATTGAGTTCCATAATAATATATGATATTCTTTGCTCATTTGTTTGCAAAGGTTTATATAAAGTTATTCTGGCGAATTACTTTCATCTTATTGATCATGATATTTGATTAGCATCTATGTTCTTGGCTTGACATGATTTGGTTATCATTCCTTTTATGGTATCAGAGCAAGAGATTGCTATTGACATTCGTCTGTAAGTTTTATTTTGTAAATAAATTCTTTATATATTCATATATTCAGGATTTACTCGTATTTTGTTGTTGCGTGCATTTTTATGTAAAATAGAGGCTTCCATTGGATCCAAAAGGTAGAAAAACCTTAAGATCGGTGTAAATTAGACCATTTCGGGAGGCATTCATTTTTTTTTTTTGTTATGCAGAGAAGCATACTAGGTTTGCCTCGGGATTTGAGCCATATGGAAAAGGAAATCTAGAAAAAAATTGGGTTTTCTTGGGTTTCTTGAGATCCGATCTAGGTATTTTGTTGTTGTGGCTTAGCATTTTGGTTTGTGCGCAGGAGGTCTTTTTCGAAAAGACGTTTCTTTCCTTTTTGGCAGGGGTCCACGGATGTTGTGCACAACTATTACTATTTTAAGAAAATCCACATTTCACACCCATTGAAATCCTTAGCCCTTGGTCATATGAGGGCTTAAATCTTGTGATTCCTACTAGTAGGTGCTTAACTCTAGCCCCCTTTCATTTTATTTGTGTGGTGAAGGCAAGAGCAGTTTATTCTTTTTAGTGGCAACTAAAATAAATAGTAGAGCATAATATTGAAAAACTTGTATCTTTTGATCGGTAACTTGGTTTTGAGTGCCATTTTTTGTAAAAGTGTGTAGTTTTTATGCTCTTTCCATTGGAAATATTTATTTTAAGAATCACACTATAATTATAAAGTGTCATATTGTAACACACACTCATTATAAAGTGTCAAAATCTGGGGGGCTCTTGTTACATTGTTTTGGAGTCTTGTTACATTACTTGGTTCTTGCATTTATTTTGGTGATTTTTAAGGATGGCATCTTTATCTACTTCTGCATTAGATCATGTTGAGCCATTAACAACACATAATTACCACACATGGAAACCAAGAATGGAAACAATAATTAAGTGGAAAGGATTATGGGATTTAACTTCTTCAGAACAACCAATGTTCACTAGAGAATATGAAAAATTTCAGTACCAATGCAAATTTGATGAGTGTATGGGTTTGATAGGAACTTATGTAAGTGACAGTCTTTTGTTTCATTTGGAAAAATGTAACTCTCCTTTCAAAATATGGGAGAAATTAGAGGATTTATTTGGTAAGGTGGATCATATGAGAGCCATGCAACTTGAAATTGAGATCATCTCTCTTAATCCTGAAGATTTTCCAACAATTATAGACTATCTTACCAAGTTCAAGCATTTTTGACATAGTTGAAGGGGAGTGGAAGAGATAAGAAAGATGAAGAGTGTGTTTAATTGATTTATCCAAGTTGAGAGGACCATTCCAAAAAAAAAATTCTACCTTTTTCTCTAGCATAGATGCCTTAGGTGACATGATTCAAAATTTCTAACTTAGAAACATTTTGTGAAAGACTTACTAGGGAAGAATCTAAATTGTCTCACCTTGAGTCTTCCACCTCTCATAAGGCATTAGTTGCATCTAATCCTAAGGGCAAGGAAAACCAAAAAGTAAAACCAAATCCACACCTTCTTCATCTCAAAATGCTCCTAAACCCAAAGAAAACAACTCAAAACCCAAGGATTCTTCTAAATCCAAGATTAAGTCTAGTTGTTCATGCTCTTTTTGTGGGGTAGTAATCAAGAAGAACATATGTGTTATAAGTAAATGCAAGCCTTAGAGGATGCAAGTCAAGAAACACAAAATTTATATCTCCACTCCACCTCCTTCTAATTAGTATGGAAAAGCACTTAATGTTGTTGGAAGATCTCAGTCACAACTTGCAGACAATTGGGTTATAGATTCTGGTGCCTCTCATCACATGACTTCTTCCAAGGAGTCTTTTGTTTCTCTAGGTTTGAGTTCTACTTCCAAAATTGAGGTTGGAGATTCTTCCTTTCTTTCTGTTAAGGGAAAAGGTGATATACAACTTGATGGTGGTAGTATCCAAGATGCACTATATGTTCCTAACATCACTACAAATTTGCTTTATGTATATCAAATTTTCATTCTGGTAAAGGAAAAATAGTGACTTTTACACCACATGGAGCAGAAGTATGAACTTTGTTGGAGCCTCATTCACTGGTTGCTCAGGGTATTATTGATCATAGTTCTAGACTATATCACTTTGAGGGTTTTGATGACACTTCTTCTATAGGGTTAGGATTGGTTTCTCATGTAGATTCAGAGAGTAAGCTTTGGCATGAAAGATTTAGACATCTCAATTATAGATATTTGAAGGAGTTGAGCACTCATGGTATGGTAGATGGTCTTCCTAGAGTTTCTTGTCTTGAGGGAGTTTGTCATGGTTGTGCATTAGGGAAACAACATCAAGATCCTTTTCCTAAGAATTTGTCTAAGAGAGCTTCTTCACCACTTGAGCTTGTGCATAGTGACTTGATGGTTTTCCTACCCCATCTTTCAATGGAGCTAAGTATGCACTTACGTTTATTGATAATTTCTCGAGGCGTACTTGGGTTTATTTTCTCAAGTACAAAAGTGATGTTTTTTCACACTTCAAAGTCTTCAAGGCTTTGGTCGAGAAACAATCTTCTAGTTGCATAAAGAACCTTCATACTGATAATGGGGGGGAGTACTTCAACAATGAGTTTTCTGAATTTTGGCAACTTAAGGCATTATTCACCAACATTTTGTTCCTCATACTCCACAACAAAATGGATTAACAGAAAGGAAGAATAGAAATTTGAAGGAAATGGCTAACTGTATGATGCATTCTAGAGATATACCTCTATCTATTGGGCAGAAGTAGTTAATTGTGCTAACTACATTCAGAATCACACACCACATAGAGCACTTAAGCATTTGACTCCAGAGGAAGCTTGGTCCAACACTAAGCCAGATGTCTCATTTTTTCGAGTCTTTGGGAGCCATGCTTGGGTCTTTGTGCCAAAGAAGAAAAGGAAATATTTGGATAAAAATAGTAAACCCTTGATCTTTGTAGGGTATTGTGAGGACATGAGAGCTTATCGTCTTTTATATCTTGATACACATGATGTTATTTTTGAACACATGTTCAGTTTGATGAGCACTTCACTCCTCATGATTCTTCATCTTCTTCCATGCTTCCTTATTCTTCTTCATCTCATCTTGAGGATTCTTTCTTTGAGGAGATTGATGAGGAGGATATAGATGTCATTGAGGATCCTATTCCCACTGATGTAGTCACTATGCCTAAGTGGGCTCATACTACAATTTCTGAGGTAGCACCTTTCATAGAGGATCTTCCACCCACTAGGCATCATCATGCACATTCTACTGGTTTTGGACTTTTGTGTTAGGCAGTTTCTGAGGATCCACAGTCCTTTTCAAAGGCTCATGGGATACAGGAGTGGGATGATGCGATGGCAGCTGAGTATTCTTCTTTGATGAAGAATCATACTTGGGATTTGGTATCTCTTCCTAAAGGAAGAAAGATGGTTAGGTGTAAGTGGGTATACCAAACCAAATACACAGTTGATGGGTCCATTGACAAGTATAAGGCTCGTCTTGTTGCAAAGGGTTTTCACAAGTTGAAGGTATTGATTACTCTGAGACTTTTGCACCCATTGCCAAGATGGATTTTATACACCTTGTACTTGCTCTTGCTGCATCACAGGGGTGGCCCATATACCAAGATGGACGTGAAGAGTGCCTTCTTACATGGAGATCTACAAGAGGAAATATACATGGAGCAGTGGCTGGATTTGTTCAGGATTATTCTCTTGTTTGTAGGCTCGAAGGTCTCTCTACGGTCTCAAACAAGCCCCTCGGGCTTGGTATGAGAAGATGGATTCTTTTCTTCTATCTACTGGTTTTGTTCATTGCCACTCCGATCATACAGTGTATATCCCTAGCATGTTGGTGAGGATATTGTGATACTTGTCTTGTATGTTAATGATCTGTTACTTACTAGCAGCTCTTCTTCCCACATTCAGAGTATTCAGAGGGCTCTTTTTTACACAGTTTGACATGACAAATCTTGGGTTATTGCATTATTTCCTTAGCTTGCAGATTTCTCAGACAGATTCAGGGATTCATTTGAGTCAGCAAAAATACACCCATGATCTTCTTCGGTGCTTTGATATGGCTAATTGCAAGCCAAGTCCATCTCCTTTTCAGTCTGGGGTTACTCTTACATTCACATGTACCACACCACTTTGTGATCCTACGTTGTATAGGTAATTGGTTGGGAGTCTCATGTACTTGACCCATACTCACCTTGATATTTCATTTGTAGTAGGGCTTGTATCTCGGTTTTCACATTCTCCTCATAGTAGTCATTGGCAGGCTATTAAAAGGATTTTACACTATTTACAGGGCACTTCCCACTTTTTCCTACACTACACTAGGGGTTCTACTTAGTTGGTTGGGTATCTGATTTGATTGGTAGGTTCTATTGATGACAGGCATTCTACTTTGGCTATCTTTTCTATCTTGGTTCTTCTCCAGTTGCTTGGGTGTGTAAAAAGCAACAGCTATTGCACTTTCATCTTGGAGGTAGAGTAAGAGGAAAGCAGCGATTCTGGTGAGTCGGTAGATTCTTTGGCTTCATTGATTATGTGAGATTTTGGATTCCCACAGGATTCATGACTGTACTTTGGTGTGACAACCAAAGTGTAATTCACATTTCTCGCAACTTAGTTGAGCACCAGTGGACCAAGCATATCAAGATACACATCCACTTCATTTGGCAGCACATTTAGGATGGATTTCTTTGCTTGGAGTACCTTCCAACTCAGCAGCAGGTTGCAGACATCTTTATAAAGCCTTTTGCATCACCTTGCTACCTTGAGTTTTGTGGAATGCTTGGGGTTTCAGAAGTTGTTCTTGGGGGGTTTTCGTGAGAACATCTTCCTTCTTCATTTTCTTTCTCTTTCCTTATAGCAAGATTCTTTCCTTCTTTTGGTTCGAGATTTCTTCATGGATATATTGTACATGAGTACCTCATTAGGCCTAGTTGTCGGGACTCATACTGTGGACATGCCACTTCTATTTTGGCCCCTAGCTTCACTTTAGGGGGGTGTTAGAGTAGGTATTTACCTTAGCTCATGTTCACCTAGGTACGTTATTTACCTTTATTGTATTTATCCTCACCCACTTATGTGTGTTGATATTTCTTTTTATTTATTTAGATATTAGGATTTATTATCTAGTTGTTAGGTATAGTTCTTTCCTTCATCTATGGTATTGATTTGTTCTTTTCTAGATCTATGGTATTGACTAGATCCTTGATGTCTAGTTCTCTTATAAATCTATGGACTTGACTAGTTCTTTGATGACTAGTTCTTTCCATGAGTTATGGCTTGATCTATGACCTTGATTTGGTTCTTAGATTGTTATTCCTTGCCTATATAAGCAAGGTCCATTCTCATTGTATTTCATTGAGTTCCATAATAATATATGATATTGCTTCTCATTTGTTTGCAAAGGTTTATATAAAGTTATTACGGTGGATTGTTTTCATCTTATTGATTGTGATGTTTGATTAACATATGTGTTCTTGGCTTTAGCACGTTTTTGTTATCATTCCTTTTAGATCGACACAAGCTTTAAAATATTCTCCCTTTTGTAACATGTCCTAAGTTCTTCGATAACCTCCTCGAGAACCTTGATCTTCCAATCAATATTGAATACCCATAGCTTAAAAAATTCATATTTACATCATCGAAAAACTTGTTTTACGCGAGGGGATTTGTACATCTATATCACTCATCAACCGAAGATCCTGGATGCATTCACTCCACAATTTCAATTCTCTATCCAAAGAACTGAGTGTTGTGGTAAATGTTTAGCTGAATTTTTGCAATTTTGTCATATGCTTTATATGCTTCCTCAATGAAATTTAAGCCTGTGATTATCATGTCATCCACTAAGGCCTCCATTTCCTTCCCATATGTGGCATGTTTATGGATGTCTTTGATAGCTTGCACTTCATCATTGCTTAGAATGGTTGATGGTGGGATAACAACTAAGGGAGTTGGATCAAGAACCTTGTCTTTTTATAAGTAATGACCTAATGAAATATGAAAGAATCGATTTTGTTCTTCCAATCGTTCATGTGTTTGTTTGCCTTTTTCAACTCTTTCAATTACTCTAGACACTATCTCTTTCAGGTTGTGTACTTTACTCTTAGGTGTTGATTCTCCAAGATAAATTCTTGTTAGCTCCAAATCACCTATCAATAGGTCCTTTTCATCTTTTGTCAAGCTTGGGTTTAGCAATCTCCATGAATTTTTGGCCTTGAGAATCTGATACTAATCTAGATGTGACCTTAGCCTTTTTAGTAGGTGGGGAGGAGTAGTACCTAGTAGAGTTGCCACTGCATCAAACTTAGGAGCAACAATATTAGAGGTGGTTTTCCTTTTCTTGCTTTCCAACAATGGTTGTACCCAAGCAAAAGAAGAACTAGAAGTGGAGGGGACAATGGGCCCAAGTATAGGTGTGCTCATTGCACTCAAATTTTGTACAACAACCACTTCTAACATAGATGTCTTAGTTTGGGTGGTGGGAACTTCCTTAGCAGATGTTTCTAAAACATTCATGATTCTGAGACTTGGCTCTTTAATTGATCTTATTTTCCCTTTGCTTTCCTTGGGACTGTTTTTCACTTGATTTTCTTGCTCTTTTCCTTTTCTTGTCAAAATTACAGAGGTCTACAATTGTTTCAATGTCAAGAACTATTTCCAATTGTTTTGGAGAAGGTATCTTCTCACTCTTCTAGATGACCTCTTCCATCTTCTCATCCTTCCTAACTTTTCCTTTCTTCATGTACACTCGAGTTAAAGCTTTAGGTGGAGAGGGAACAAATTGTTCATGTGCTTCAGGAGTCATTATAGGCATTTATTTTTAGGAGTGGAGGTTTCTTGAGAAGAAAACATGTATTTTCCTACTCTAAACATTTTCATTTTTCTATCAAACCAAAGCTTAGTTCTTACCAAGATAGGATTATGGAGATCCTTTAAAATCGTTGCTCTCCTTGACAAACCAATCAATGGTTTCAATAGGAGTGTTTCTGATGGATATTTCATATTCAAGGGATTACAGTTCTTCATCATCATCTTGAAGTCCTTCAGGAACCTTGTACACATAAAAATCTTTAATTTTTTGTAGGGACAGCTACCATAGTATCTTCTTTGGGATTCATAATCATTAGAACAATCAGCCCAATAGTCTTCAATATCAGCAAGATGATAGAAACCCATTCTGAAATTGGTGGAAATGAAATCCTTGATATCAAATTAAGTCCTTGGTTTGTAATAATGGAGGGTAAATGGAGAAATTTTTCTGTCGATGTTCTAGGCATCTAAAGCAGTCCAGTAAGTGTAGTTACCCAATGTGATTGGGAACTGGATACCTAAAAAAAATTTCCTCGCAAGTTCTATGAATCTTATCCAACCTGTCTACACAAAACAAAACCATCATCTACAACAAGTAGGTAACGTACATCCACAACAATCATGTATAGAACCCTTTCATCATGAAGTCATTATTTCCAACAAGAATAGTAAATTATCAATATCCATGTTAGGTACCACAACTAGGAAAACACCCAATATTAAATCATCTTGTTTAGCAAGTTAAGTAACACAACAATATTCATTACAGGTATATTGTCACCTTCCCAGAAACTATGTATTTCCCTCTTAAATTTTGATTTTTGGGTAAGATGACTATTAAGATGCCCTTGTGAAGGTCCATTAAGGAAGAGTTAATTTCAAATAGTTAGTTGTTTTTCTAAATTTTGAGTTTTTAAGACTTTTCCTTTGTTGTGCAGATATTTCAGATTTTAATGTCCCTCATGTACCAAGTTCCACCGGGCTCCCTGTTCACCGATTCCCCACTTTCTCTGCTTTGCATTATTTTTCCTTTGTTTGTGGGTGTTTCAGATTTTCGGAGAAATCATGTTCCAATGTCCCAAGAACCGTCTCTATAAGTTTCTTCCGATTTTCCGATTCTAGTATATTGCGGGTATTTTGGATTTTAATGTCCCGCATGTCCCAAGTGCTCCCTAACCTTCATTTCCACACAAGTCCTTCTTTTCCACGGTCTATTCAAATTGGGTATTTCAGTTTGTCGTATCCCAGGTGTCCCATGGGCTAGTTGTGCACATTTTCTCTCTCTTTTCCATTTTTCACTATCATGGGTTGGCATTGAGTATTTATTACCACATTTATTTCACCTCACCGACCTACTCGAAATGGAATGTGTATAAATAGTCAAGGTAATTTTTGTTTTACCATCTTTCTTGTATTTGGTTCTATAATTTCCATTCTCTCCCCCTCCACTATTTATAGTCGTGGCCGAACCCTGTTCTAGTATTTTTAAATTTATAGGTACAAAGGAAGCCATGGATCGTCGTGAAGCACAACTCAAAGGACTAAAGGAATTTTCTCACCTAGTCTTTCTGCTCCTGCCATAAAATGAAGATCAATTTCAAAGGGCATGAACACCTATCCTCCTTGGAGACATCCATTCTAGATATAAGAGATATCGCAAAGCTCAACACCTCGACTTGGATGAATTATGGGCATAAATTGACTTCTAAAACCCTACTCCCATTACTCAACTAATTAAGGAGAGTGGAATTGCTCATGCGGGGGCTTCCCAATATCTCGTCCAATGTGGTGATACCGTGCTAGCCTATAGTTCCTACTTTAACCTAAAGACCACATAGATCGTTGATCCTCAAGGACAAGTAGTTCCTTGACTGGATGCAAATTGTATTAGCACTGCTTTTAGAATTATCATGATTGAAGGCTCAAACACTCTCACCAGAGATCAGACACAGATTCTATTTGATCAAGACAATGAATGATATAAAAGAAGAGTGGCTAAGTATTGGTTTAAGAATACAAAGAAAGGAGCTTCGAGATTGCCCAAAACAATGTATAGGGTTGATTTCAAAGAAGAACTATTAGATGTTATCACCCTCCTTGCGAATAACGGTGTAGTGCCCACATTTTCTAGCCTCAATTATCTGTTGAATTCTTAACCCATAGTTATGACTTAACATGGATTTTGACATAATTTTTGACGTTATGATATGTTGGTTGGCCTTCATGGACATGTATGGTGAATTGGGGCGTGAAACGCCAATTTGACTAGATTAGTAGATTGACACTCTTTATTTGAGATTGTGGATACTAACACTTTTTTATGTGATTTGGGCCTAATTCCTATATGTTGGATAATTAGCTTAGTCATGTACCTTGATTTTGTAACATAATCATTTTGCTGATAAGGATACATGATGGCATGGTGATATGACATTTGTATGTATTGTAATACCTAACATACGATGAATTGTGTGAGATTGTGCATTCCACGTTGATGATGGTGATATCGTTAATTTACATGTTTGAATTTATTCGCTTAGTGAGCAGCTAGTTTACTCTTGTATTGGACAGGTGCGTTTAATGTGTGCAATGAGTGTGTAGGTGACAGGTCACGGGAGAATGTGGGATTCAGGCTAGCTACACAATTTTACACAAGTAGCCCATGGGGCTAAGTCCTAGCCATGTTTATTGCATGAGGCCTTAGTATTAGAATTATTGTTTTGGGCACCATGGGTGACCCTCATTTGTAATGTAATATGTCTTGTATTATTAATCTTGCTTATGGTATTTAGCTTGTGTTGTAAACTTTTTTGGGGAATTAATGACCCCATTTACATTAAGTTTTGAATTTTTTAATGATGTACTTAATCAAAAGGGTTTAGGGTCACATGTGAACCCTTGGGTGGGCCTCAAACCCTCTACCCTTGTGCCCTAATTTTCCAAACCCGAAATTAGATTATTTTAGGCATTTTAGGGACCCCTTTTTAGTTTGGGAGTTCCCTTAGCATGAAAATGGGCCCTTGGACCCTACCTAATAGGTAGGGGATTAATTCCAAGGCATAGAGGAGTTTCCCTCCCTTTTTGCTTCCTCTTTGGTCACATCCATGTAAGGGGTATGAATAAGTGTGCTTTGTTAAAAGTTACACAAGATTATTTTGTTATCATTTTTAGTAATTTGGGAGAAGAGGGCTAAAAGTCATATTATCCTCTCTCATTTATCTTTGTCATCTTTGACCTTGAAGGAGGAGAGGGGTGACACATGTCACCCCCTCATTTGTGAGGATTTTTTCTTGCTCCTCTTCAAATTCCCCCTCATGGGAAAAGAAGAGAACTTTTTTGGAGCTTTTGCTTGGAGTCTTGTGGATTTGGAGCTAGAGTTTTCTTGGGTCAAGAAGTGGAAGAGATTGATTTTGGAGAGCTTTTCTTTGAGGTAGGCTTCTTGAGCTTCATTGTATTTGTTATAACATGCTAGATATTAGTTGTTTTCTTGGAAATGTTTGTTGTTGTATGAATATTTTGTTTGTTGTTTATTTGATTTTTCTCCCTCCATCATATGGCATGATGGAGTTTTGGAGTTTGTGGGGGAAGAGAGGGAATTTTCCCTCTCAATCCTTATAGGCTTGATGGGCAAGCCTTGTAGGATTTAGTTACTCCCCTCAAATGGTTTGAGGTGGGGAAGGTGGGTCATTTGGCTTGAACCTCCTTCCCCATTCTTGGTGAGGAAACCCCTTTGGGGTTTGAAAATCCTTTCAAGAAGGATTGGTGAAAGGGTGGAGAAATAAGGAGGGTTGAATGAAATTGGAGAAATAAGGAGATCTTACTTTTTTGCACTTAATGATGACTTTTGGAGAACTTCTCTTCTCTCTTCCCCATTCTAGAGGTAGAACTTGGTTTCTCCTCCTTTTCACTTTTACAAATTTGGAGTCTTATTTTTAATCCTTGCCTTTTTTGTGTGTGGATGTAATGATGTTTGTTCACCCTCACTCTTGTGCATAGTTGTGGATAATTTTCCTCTTTCCCATGGGCTTGGGGGAGGCTAGCATGCATCCCAACCTTGGGAAAGGCATGTAATGATGCCTATGGTTGGGTGGCAAAACAAGCTTCTTCTCCTTGTTTGGATTCCTTGAAGGCATGTGCAATTGGATCTCAAGATGGAAGTTGGTGGTAGTTGGAGTTCCTTTGGCATCTTCTCTCCCTTTGTGGACATTACCTCATTGTATCTTGAAAAGCATGGCTTGTGGAAATTTCCTCTTTATTGTAATTCTTCTTCCTTTTTGAAATTGAAAACCACTTGTAAGATTGGTGTTCCCTTAGTATCTGAAAGCTTTCCTTCAATCTCGAGGAAGTAGTTGTTAGGTTGTTTCTTATGTATTTTAGCATTTTGAATATGATGTAATTGTGAAATTTTGCAAAAGAAGTCTTGTAAAATATTTATATTCCTTTAAAATGCATTGAGTAGAATATAGTTATATTCCTTTAATATGCATTGATTTGAATATCATTTTGAAGTGGAAGATTGTTTAAAGAAAGTATGTTTTTTTTTCCTATAAGAATGGTGTTAATCTTGTTGGGTATCCTCCTTGTAAAAATCTGAAATATTCAATTAATTTTACATTGGAAAAGAAAGAAGGTTCATTAGAAATAATGCTCTTCATGAAATGGATACATTGGAAAGGAGTAGGCATCTCATTTTCATATCAAGGTATAACCATACTTTAAAATGAAGCAACTTAGGACAGTTTCCTTTAACATGATATGTGAAGCATTTCTACATAAATTTGAAGAATGGAATTATACCTATGCTTATAAGGTAAAGCGGGCTTATACAAAATTTAACTATGTGAAAACTTTGCATAGATACATTTTAGTAATGCAGGGTTAGATTTTACTATGTTCATTTGTGTCTATATTTTCAAAGTATAATATGCTTATAGGCTTTAGTATGAATGTATTTTAATAATATATAATATGAAATAGAATAAATGTATTAACAAATGTTAGTATGATCCATTTGTATTCAGATTATAAAATATAATATGGTTTATAGATGTTAATATAAATGTATTATATTATATATAATATAATATAAACATTTAGTATTAAGTTAAATATATTATAATTTACATATTACAATATACGTGTATTATATTATATTATATATATATATATAGTTATATATATCTAACTATAGTATATACATCACCAAACTTTTAAAATAGAATAAAAATAAAGAGAAAAAGGAGGGCTCGGCCCTCCCCAACTGGGCGAGACAACCTCCACCGCTGCCGCCTCCTGTCCAAGCAGCCCCAACCCCCATGCACGCCATCCACACCTCCTTGCGCCACGCCTTGTCCAACCGACCACCACACTCCCTGCCGGCCCACCCTCCAACCACACCATTTCCTCCCTCTCTCCTTCCCACTATACAAAAACCCCTCACCTGCGCAGCCCACACGATGTCCCCCTCTCTTGCCCCCTCTCCACACACTTCTCCCCCTTGCTTTGAAACCCTTACCCATGCGGTCCCTACCCTGCTTTGCATTCCTCCACACTCTGTTTCTCAAGAAAAACAATAATTTTAAATAATAAATTTCCACATACACATGCGGATATGTGCTTACGCCAAATTATTTTAAAAAAAAGAAGAAAGAGTACATATTTTCATCCAAAACTGGGGCATCCACCATAAATCTGATCAAGAGAATTTGTTTGGAAGATACTCTCTTAAGCAAATAGCAATCAAGAGACAATGAGGATAATATTATTTTGCTCCATAAGACCAAGCACCATAGCTTCCCAAGCAACTTTGCAAATAGCACAAAAAAAAACAAAATGAGGAAAAGAAAGAAGGAAAAGAACATAAAGAAATTTTAGGGTAATTTTAGGGTTGTTAGATCCAAGGGTTAAAAATAAAAGCATCCAAGGGTTACCATTAAATCCTACATTACCTTTAAGTTGTGGGAATTTTGGGGTTTTAGGAAATAATCTTAAGGAGGAGTGGGTGTGGAGGTCAAGTAAATTAAAAGGGGTGTGTAGGATTTTTCTTCTAATCTTAGCATTTGTCTAGCGAGGTAGCCATGATAAGAACTAAATAAATAAAATTGGATTTGGGCTGGGGATTGAGTAATTGGGTAAATCAATTTAGTTTAAAGTAAATAATTTTGGGAATCAGTTTTGTATCATTAGTTTTAGTATTGTTAGTAATCACTTTCAATTTTTTTCTCCTAATTTTAGTTACACTTGGGTGTGGGTTACGGTGTCCCGAGGTGGGGCACTACAAATGGGAATGCCCTCTACCAATGAGTTTCATTATTGGATGTGCCCTTACATCAATATTATATGTGAAGGCAAACAAAGCTTGAAATAGGAAAAGATAATCTGATGACGGCTTTGGTGAACAACTTGCGAGATGTTCAAAGGACTCAAACTTTTACATGATATCCTATTTGATGTATACCATTGCTTCTTACAGAGAATGGTTGGGTTTCTTCCTGTTGAAGACAAGAAAGATGCTCTTATTTATGAGTATTGTCCACAATTAACTTTGAAGATCAATAACCATCACTTCAGAAGGGTGAATGATGCATTCACCATGTATATTTTCAAGTTGTTAGAAGATGACATGGCTAGGAGATTCTCGGATGAAGCAAAACAATTGATTGATGTCTATGGTAGTTTTTCGCTCAATTAAGGAAATTCTCATACATACGGATTAGCTAGATTTGAAGAAACACCTCTAAAAATCCCTATGTATTGCAGTTGACAAGATGGCCTATGTATGCTTGCATGCATTATATTAGCACATAGAATCTCTTTCAACCTCCTTTCATTTGATCATTCATCAACCATGAAGCACAATAGTGGTCCCAAAAAGGGACATGTAAAAGTCTAAGTGAGGATGAGATCGTCAACATATAAAACCAATATTAACAATTCATCATCACGTTTCAGAACATATATAGTATGATCAATTTCACACCTTGATGAAAACCAATAGACAACAAAAACTCATCCATTTTCTCATACCAAGCTCAAGGAGCTTGTTTGAGACCATATAGAGAATGATGAAGTCTACAAACCAGTGAAGAATCCTGCACAAAACTAGGGGGTTGCTCCATATAAATTTCCTCATGGAGATCACCATGTAAAAAGGCACTCTTCACGTCCATCTGATACATTGACCACCTATGAGAAGCAGCAAGGGAAAGAACAAGGTGAACAGAATCCATCTTTGCTACAGGAGAAAAAGTCTCAGAGTAATCCACCCCTTCGACTTGAGAAAATCCCTTAGCAACAAGATGAGCCTTATAATTTTCTATAGATCCATCAACTACATACTTAGTCTTAAATACCCATTTACATTTTACCACTTTCCTTCCCTTAGGAAGAGGAACCAATTCCCATGTATTATTTTTCATCAAAGAGGAGTATTCTTCTTTCATAGCTTCATCCCATTCAAAGTTTCCATAAGCTTCAGAAAAAGTAATAGGATCAGAAGAGATAGCTTCACTTACAAGAGCCATTCCTGAAGGCATAGACTGAGTACGATGATAAGCAATATCTCTTGAAGTCTTAGATCTTGTGCATCGAGGATCACTCATATCTTCTACCAAGTTACCAAATTTGCTGGTAAGTAGATTGAAGCCATTTTGGATTTTGTTGTGCCGAAGAAGGAGGGGAAGGAGTTAGAGGAGAAACCTTTTCTTCATAATCATCATCAAAATAATTAATAAGCATGTCATCCATGTCAAGTGAAGGAGGTATTGGAGACAGATGTTGATCTTCATTAGGAGTCTCAACAGAATCTATCTCATCAACACGAACATCCCTTCAAAAATGAACTTCCAGAGTAGAAGGATCCAGAAGGCGGTATGCCTTCACGTGTTCACAATGGCCAACAAAAATGAGTTCCTTACTCTTTGGTTGCATGGAATTCCTTTTTCATCAGGAACATGAGCCCAAGTTGGACTTCCAAAGACTCAAAAATCATAAACATCAGGCTTCTCTCAGACCATGCTTCCTCAGGTGTAATCCCTTGAACAACTTTATGGGGAATCCGATTCTAGATATAGTTGGCACAATTCATGGCTTCAGCCCAAAACTTAAGTGCAAGGTTCTTTAACTGAAGCATGTAATTTGCCATCTCCTTAAGTGTCATGTTTTTCGTTCGCAACACCATTCTATTGAGGAGTGTAAGGCATTGTATACTGATGTAGAATTCCATGGTCAGTACAAAAATCCTTGAATGCATTACTAATATACTCCCCCCCCATTATCAGTGTGACAATTTTTTATGGAATGAGATGATTTTTTTCAAAAAACCCTTAAATTCTTTAAAACCATTGAAAACATCACTCTTATACTGAAGAAAATACACCCATGTTCTCCTCATGAAATCATCAATAAAAGTTAATACATATTTGCAACCAGAAAAAGAACGAGAAGGAAGAGTCATCAAATCACTATGTACTAACTCGAGAGGAGCCTTAGCTCTCTTAGCCAATCCTTTGGGAAATGGATCTTGATGTTGTTTACCTAACATACAACCTAGAAAACACCATCAATAGAAGAAATTTTAGGAAGTCCAGTTACCATGTTCTGAGAAGATAGTTGTTGTAGATATTTGTAATTTAGATGTTCGAATCTCTCATGCCACAACTTGCTAACAAAATTTGAGTGAGCAATAATAGAAAATCTACAAAGTCTCGAACTTGTTAAAGAGATATAATCTATAATCTGTATCCATAACACTGTAGCTACAATATCATTAGGATCATTCAATTCTCTTATTACAAATTTATCAGGTGAGAATTCAATAGTCTTTCCTTTCCCTGAATTACAGATTTGATAAACGGACAACAAATTGTTAGAAATGCGGGGAACATGTAGAACATCATGCACTAAACCATTTGGCATGTTAACAATCCTTGCACCCATTACTTTTAATGAAGTAGAATTGCCCACCATAATTTGAGAAACCTTGCAAGGAGAAACTAAACTTAGAAAATTCTCTGAATGTGTGATGTGATGTGTGGCACCTGAATCAAAACCCATCTATCATCCAATGGAGTGAAGACCCGAGATAAAAGGGTTTTCCCTTTACTAGAATTGGAAGAGGTTGAAGGTGTAGGAACAGAAAGCTTATGTTGTTTTAGCATCTTCTCAAGTGCTTCAATTCTCACAAAACATCGTGGTTCTGGATGGTATGTTTTTCTATAGAAAGGACAAGGTTTATACACCTTTATTTTGACATTCTTTCCCCTTTTCTAGGACTAGAAGGTTTAGGGACTTCAGAACTTTTATCAGTGGCAGTAGAAGAGGGTTTGGAAGTTTATGAAATCTTAGGTCTTGGCTTCCACTTAGGTTTCCCTTTACCCTTAGGAGAATTTGCTAAAAGTTCCTGGTTTGAGGTTGGAAAGGCATCAAGTGTCATTAACTTAGTTTTTCACAAGATAACCTCTCACAAAACACCTCAAATGTTGGAAATTTAAATGCATCCCCTAGAGCATCCATAGTTGAAAAGAAAGTAGAAGTGAACACAGAAAATGGACCTTTCAATTTTGACAGAATCAACAAAATGCATTCAGGATCCTTTTTTCTTTACCACCATCATTTAATTTACTTCTGAGTTCTTTGAATTTAGTCAAGAAATCTTCTATGAGAGGAAAATCAGAAGGTGACAGAGTTGTAAATTCCATTTCCAGTTGAAGTAACTTGAACTCATTAATTTTACCAAATAATTTTTCAAAAATGTCTCATACCTCTTTAGGAGATTTGGCAGCTGAAATATGAAACTGAAGGTTGTCCACTATATTGAGTGAAATAAGTCCCAAGGCCTCATCTTGCTTACATGCGTAACCATACTTATCCTTCTCACTGGTAAAGGTAGGCACTGAATCTTGAAAAACATGCCACTAGACCATGAGATTTGAGTAGTTGTTCCATTTTTGGCTTCCAAACATGATAGTTGGATGAATTTAATGGTTCAAATAGTCGTAGATCCATGATGTTTGTGGGCATAGACATAGAAGGTAGACTTCTTGACATGGCGGAAAATGACCAATTCTCCCCAAAAATAGTACTTCTTGGATGGTACTAAAAATTAAACCAATAGAACGGGGTCAAAAAAACATGCACTTTTGCAAAAAACAGCACTCCATTTTGAGTTACCTAGAAAAAGTTATTAAGATTTCAAATTCAGTAAAATAGGCCAATTTAATTAAAGGACCCACTGATTAAAAAATCAAACCAAACAGAGGCAAAGGTGGTCATGTGAGAACTCATAGGAATCGGGAGAAGATGAAGATTTTAAGTATGCCTTCCGTTTATAAACAACCCCAAAACATGATTATTTCCCCCAAAAAATAATTATTTAAGCAAAGAACTATAGGAAAATTAAATTTTCAAAAACTATAGTTTTGTAAAAAAGTAATTTAATTGTCCAATCAAAATTGGTTGTGCATGAGTAAGTTTATTAATGAAATAAGCAATCAAGCAGAAGTTGCCTCACACAGCAAAAACGCAGGCCTCCAAAATGTTGCTAAGCACCCACAATTGTTATTTCCAGTGAAAAAAAGAAGAGGTCGTACTAGTAAAAAATGTGGTTGAGAAGGGAATCTCCAAATGCTCAACTTAGAAAATACCTCGGGAATCCAAAAATCATTCCAACATAATGGGAAACTATCCCAATGCAAAGGCAAGCCGAGTTGTAGAGATATTCAGGTCTTGCAAAGGTAAAGATGAGCCACGAACACAGAGTTGTGTGTAAAAATGTAGAGCTCTGTAGATGTTAATTCCACACCATCAAATATACAATACCCATCACATCAAGGCAATCTAGAGAACGTGTGGAAAGAGAAACACTTAAAAACAACAAAGAGATTTGATGAGAGGAGAAAAGCCTTAACATCTAATGCCAAATGGCAAAACATGGAGCTTCTCCCAAAACCAAATATATTCTCAACAAAGTCAAAAAACAACAGCTCTCATATTCCAGCAACAAAATTGCATATTCAAGACTGAGACTGAGAAAACATGCAACAACTATCTGGCTTTGATACCAAATTGGATTTGATAACCAGATCTTAGCATGAAAACCAAGTACACAACTTAAAAATAAATATGCAAGATGCAGAGAAAAATCCAAACAAAATATTATTCAACTGCTTGTATTCTCTCATCCGAGAACACATAATATATAGTGTTTTACAAGACTAATCCTTACCTAAATAATAGGAAGGAAACACTAAACAAAGGAGATTAAAACATCTCCATAAATCAAGGAGTGGAGGCAATAGCTCAACAACTCCAATAAGTTACGGAGACAAACAATATCCCACAAACTAATTAAAAAATAATTATAACCTATGCTCTCAAATGAGCTTATTAAGGTGCAAAATATCTAGTTCACAAAGACAAGTGTGAACGTGTTTACACCAACAATAAGTTGTTGCTTTTATAGTGTACTTTAGTTTTATAAAATTTTATAATGCTGAAATTATGACGGATTATCAATGCATTATTACAAGTACATTATCATGATTTACCTTCATTGTGAATTGTTGGGTAATTAGAATTATGTTAATTGTTGTAGTAATATCTTTATAAATAAATAAATGAATAATGAAACAGTAATGCAATAAAAGAGACATAAAGTGAACTTAAAATATAAGCAAACCAGACATGAATGTACACATATACACATGATGATAAATGTTAAGTATATGAGCATGAGACAATATGACAACACATATAACTATACATTAAAATATATATGAACAATGATTAATCATATAAGAATGTCGGAAACCTATTGTTGTGATAATGCAAAAGAGACATTCATAATAGATGATATCTCGATGTTATGTTTTTTATTATTATTGATAAATGGTTTTGAAGGGGACCATACCCCGTAGTTCAAAAAGGCTCAAAATTCAGGATATACAATGAAAGTATTGTGGTTTTTTGATAAGTGGGGAACACACCCCAACAACAAAAGCCTAAAAATCTAGATAAAATAATAAAGATCAAGGCAGGGGCATACTGCCTACAAGAAGCCCAACTACAGATAAAAATAGTAAAACAGCAGTAGCAAAACCGCATCATAATAGCATTGAGACAAAAACCAAGTAACAACAAAGACCTATTTGAGAAACTTGTTAAAGACTTTCTGAGCATCCTTCAAGGCCTTGTACAAATTGATGGCAGTTTGTTGGGAAGGGTCCTGGTTGCTCACTGCTATGGCCTTCTTCTTGAGTTTCCCATCCTTCCATACATCCTTTAGAATGCCACTTATGTCACATATATATTTTACTTGAATTTGAATAAAATCAAACAATGCTTTGTGCAAGGAGAGTTGGTTGATTTGCTTGTTCACTACTTGTTGCACTCTCTCCTCCAAGGCATTGTGTTGATTAGTGAGAGTTTCCAACTTCTCCTCAAGCCTTGAAAGAATAAAAGGTTCAATTCCTCCTTGTTGCCTTCATTAAGTAGAAAGTCAACATTGTCTTCTATTCCCTTGATAGTGTCAACCTGCTACTTCAATTGGGCTCTTAAGTCAAAGCTTTCTTGAGGGTCAAGGGTAGACTGGTTGATATGAAGAGGATTTTCAGCCACAACAATATATTTTAGCTTAGTGCCACTATGCAATACTCTTTTAGATGGGGGGTCAGATGTGGAGGACTAGAAGGAAAAAAAGGTTAAGTGTACTGCATTTATACGATGGAAAAGTGACAAGTGAGCGTGGGAATCTACAAGTAACTCTTCCTCGCACCCGACCTCCGAGGTTGTGCGAGACAGCTGGTGGGGATGGAATATGTATGGGATGCGACAGGACTAGTTAGGCAATCTAATGTCTCAATACGTACTAGTGGAATTTGTGAATCTAAGGAAAGAAGGCCCTTCTAACCTAAACTGGTGTGATAGATCAATCGGCAAGGATGACTGCTCGAAGGCTCCAATCAATATCGAGCTTTGGTGTGATTCAATCTATGGGTTGTGGAATACATGGAAAATGACACGGGATAGTTTGTGTACGTCTCTGGATAAGGTCATACGGTGGATGGTAAACATAGTTGGACTTATGGACAATTTCTGCGGCCTAGTCCGAGAACTCTCTAGCTTTGTTAGTTGTTGTATCTAGTAAGGATAACTGTTCGATGATGATAGGTGGAAGTGGAGTGGATCTGAATACTAGTGTGCGTAGGCCA
Source organism: Taxus wallichiana var. yunnanensis (assembly GCA_018340775.1). Taxonomy (NCBI): domain Eukaryota; kingdom Viridiplantae; phylum Streptophyta; class Pinopsida; order Cupressales; family Taxaceae; genus Taxus; species Taxus wallichiana. The sequence goes on along the minus strand of CM031237.1, from coordinate 68,001,257 downwards.
GTGTCTATGTCTGATTGACTTACGGATTCGTTGGGTTGTGGGATTTGTGGATCGCAACCGTAGACTCTCGGTTGTTGCGGTCTTGCTATGGTCATGCGTAGAATTAGTTCCCAATCCCTAACACCCAGTAATCGTATGCTTTCTCAGCCTCTATATTCAAAACTAATAGCTATGCGATCTTCTCAAAGTACCTCACAGGCGTTCTTGCAACCTGAATTCTTAGGCTAGTATCTATGTCTGTGAGAGTGTCTCCTGCGCCTAGCTGTGGGACCAAGGGATCACAACTGAACGTTTGCTCTCTTTCGAGCCCTTCTACATTCATATGGATATTACCTACGGTAATCTATAGTTTGGTTGATTCAACCTAAACATGTGCGCTTGGTCGTCCTCTATGTTTAACCTTTGCTCAGCTGGGAATTGATTTGTTGCTGAAGCTTACCGTTGTTCGAAAGACTTGGATTCTAAGATTTTGATCTATATCGATTATTCTTTGTGATGAGATTGGGTCAGAAGGCACGATTGGCTCGAATACGTATTCCACTGGGCTCCCTAGGTCCCGTGATTGTCATAAAAAGTAACAATGTAAAGCAGTGTAGAAAAATAAAATTTAACTACGTTGAATATATCTATAGCATATATGATTTCTCTATTTTTTTATTTTCATGCCATTAACTATTTGAATGAATCTAAAAGAGTAAGCTGTTAACATATCTAGAATTTGACAATTAATTTAATGATGAAATTAAAACAAACAAGATAAATGAGTGTAGCTATTTGTTTGTGCAATTTGTAGATCTACTCTAAACAATGAAATAATTGTTCTAATCTACGTTGAATATATCTATAGCATATATGCTGGGAGCGGACATACTTGGGACCATCTTGCTAGTCCCCCATTATTACACAGATAGAGGGACATGGCCGGATATATGCCTGGGGAGCAGACATACTTGGGACCACCTACCATGATCTATATAGGGTAGTCCATTTACAGGGGCAGTCCTTGAGCCACCCGACCCTAGTCATGAGTTGGGTCTATGAGCACTTCATCCCCTACGGTAGAGGTGTAGAGGTGGCAGATCCCGGAGCTGTGAGGGCAGCCAGATGGACAAATATGTCGGTGCTCCAGAGCACCTCATCAGCCAGTTGCTTCTCTGACTACTGCCGACATGGAGGCCACACCATATCAGACTATGGCAGGTATATGGGGCGAGGAGGCTCTTACTTTGATTTCTGCTCCACGACAGGGCAGCTTATGTGCGAGTGGGGCGAGTGGAGATGAACCCCTTTGGCCGAGTTCCTCAGTAGTTTGGCCTACCATACATGGGTATGCTTCCCCAGTAGCGCTAGTATACAGATCAGTCCAAGAGGCCAAAGGGGGCCTAGAGCTCGGGGGTTGGGACGGTGGTTACTCCTTGCATTCCTATTACGGCCGGGAGGATAAAGTGCGTGCCGGAGAGTCGGTGCGCCTCAGGCACCCTTGCTTCAGATTGCCACGGGTCCTGCCCATAGCAGTGATGACCCCATTGACATAGACTCTAAGTCTGAGGAGTTTACAAGGAGAGACAAAGGAGGACACCGGGAGGACGGTGATTACGAGTGGTATGACACTCGAGGATATATGCAGTAGAGATGGCCGAGTAGAGTGCAGAGAGAGTGACTCTGGTTTCAGAGGAGCCACTCTCCCAGGGCCATGGTGGGGAGGATGAGTCCGTTGCGGGGCACTACGTTGCTCCAGTCACAGGAGTAGCCCCTCAGTCAGCGGTGGCATCTGTGGTAGGTGCTGATCCTATAGATCCATCCTGGAGGCCTGGTGATCCGAGTAAGTTACCCTCTCTCCTTTTAATGTTTGTTTTTAGTTAGGATCTCCTTAGTTGCTATCTCTCCTTTTGTTTTATCTTGTATTTCTAATTTCTTGTTTGGTTTCTAATTTGTTTTCTCCTTTGTTTGCAGAGACTACCGATGAGTGGCGGGACTTGATTCGTAGGGTATGTACTGATACCCTGATGATCCCCATGGAGAGGACCCGTGCAGAGCTGTCCGTAGATGTTGGGGAGCCCTCAGCAGCTGGTAGGCACACTGACATCTTTTCCCTAGTCTGGCATGTGGCCAAGATGGTATCGACTCTCCGCACGGAGCTAGCGGGGTATAGGACGGCCGAGCACTTGATGAGGAGCCATTCTCGTGGTGAGACTGCAGCTACCCCTCGGGATCCAAAGCCCTCCATGCATTGAGCACCCGGCGTGGCAGAGTCCTAGCGTGGGTGTGTGCCTTCAGAGGGGTCTCGTAGGGATTGAGAAGCCGATTGGCTCTCCTAGATTTTGTATGATACATTCTTTTGTATATCCTGGGCTCTTTGAGCGTTTTGACCATGCTTAGTGCATGATGGCATTGTACAGAAACATTGATCATTTATATATATATATATATATATTCTTTTTGGATCAAACCTTTGGCATTTATGGCTCTGCTTCTTTTCTAGTTTCCTCATGTAGATTATGATGTTTATACTTGTATGCTCTTTTAAAATGTATGCAATGGAGAACAAATGATGCAAATGTTTATTTTCCTTTTGTATTTCATGATGCTGATATATGATGATGTAGATATAATGTGATTTTGAATCTTAGTTTCTGTAAGCAATTTTGGATACTTCATATTTGTTTTGGCAAAGTGATGAAGATAAACTGATATGATGAGTGATAAACCTGCCCCTACCCCCAACTCCACGCAACTAGTAAGATGCGAGGGCTCATCACCGAGAGTTGGGAAGGGCGCAAGTTATGAGATGTGTTGAAATGATATTGATGGAAGATAGACAAAGTTTTGGTGGAACCAAATTGGGAAGCTACAAGCTTACTCTACCCGAGTGACTTCATAGTTTAGAATGCTACTTACTTTGCGGTTTATCCAGACTTAGATCCTTAGATGGCCACATGGTAGACAAAATATGGGATTTTAGGATTCTACACTCTTTTGGAATTTTGGACATCTGATTCATTTGTTTTTGACTCAACGACTTCAAGATTTAAATTGTTTGTTTATGACCTTTTGCATTTGTTTGTCAAGAGGACCCCCTACACTTTGCCCCATGCTACCAGTAAGAAGTGTGGGTTTATCACCGTGGAAAAGGCGTAGGTGAGTAAGGGCATTTCCATCCTTTCCCAACCCTACGTCACTAGTAAGAGATGCAAGCTCATCACCAAAGGTTGGTGGGGCAAGGAAATGTGTAAAATTAAAATTTTCTGTTTTGATTAATATTTGACTTGTTTTCTTGAGTAAAATGTCATTATGTGCTTATTTCAAAGAGATATATGGGATAGATGTGACACCATGAAGCTTACGAGATGCGGACTATAGGCAAGACACCTATCCTAAGAAGAAACCAAAAGTGAGAATAAACCTGTAGATCTTGGCATGGTTACTGTTAAGACTTTGTCATATCTAGCTTTATTTGATAGAATGATTCTGAGATAGTTTGATGATATCATGAAAATGGAGAAGTATGATTAGAGTGTTTATGCCAACAACATCATGAGTTTGTAATGAATTTCTTTGAGAACAAAATTCCTTGATCACAATTTGTGTATGAAACAAGCGGACAAAATGATCTTAAACTATATGAAGATGTAATGTAGATGTAATTATAAATAGTGCTAGTTGCTTACGCGTAGAACCGCTTGAGGTGTAGGGAATTGACCATTTCACCAAATTCCTCACCCTCTAGCGTACATAAGAGGTATGCACCATTTCCATAGTCCTTCATGACTCGGTATGGGTGCAACCATTTAGGCCAGAACTTCCTTCCTTCGCCGGTCTTTTTGTTGATCCGGTTGTCTAGCCTTAGAACTAGATCACCTTCATATATGTCGCGTTCATAGACTTTCTTGTTGTACTGCCGGCACATCCGGTCAGCACAAGAGCTCTGTGTCACTATTGACATCTAGCCTACCTTCATCTAGGCTTTCTAATTGGGAGAGACATGCTTCTCTGTAAGCGTCTTCATCCAGAATCCCTTGTAAGGAAATACGAAGACTGGGTATTTCAACCTCAAGTGGGAGAACTGCCTCTGCCCCGAATACTAGTGAGAAAGGAGTTGCTCCCGTTGGTGTTCTTATTGAGGTTTGGTGGGCCCATAAGGCCGGATATAACTTCAAGTGCCAATCTCGTTTGTTTTCTTTCACCATTTTAAGGAGAATGGATTTTAGTGTTTTATTTGTTGCTTCAGCCTGTCCGTTGGCTTGAGGGTAATACAAGGAAGCCGTATGATGGCTTATTTTAAATTTATTACATAGTTCACGAACTTCGTCATTCTTAAAAGAAGTCCCATTATCTGAGATAATGACTTGCGGGACACCGTACCTGTAAATGATTTGGTTCAAAATGAATTTGGTGATAACAGTAACACTGGTATAGTAGTAAGAGGCATAGCCTCTACCACTTTTAGTGAAATATTCGGTGGCCGTGATTATAAAATTATGGCCATCATAGATGAGGGAGAGAATTTCCCTATCAAGTTGAGACCCCACATAGAAAAGGGCCATGGAGTAGCAATTGGTTGTAGAGCTTGTGCTGGCATGTGGATCTCATAGGAGAACTCTTGGCACTTATGACACCTTCGTACAAACTCTACTGCGTCGTGTTCTAGAGTGGGCCAGAAATAGCCCATTCGATGTATTTTTCAAGCGGTAGCATGGCCACCAAAGTGGCCTCCACACATTCCACTGTGAGATTCGTAGAGAATCTTCTTGGATTCTTCTGTGTCGACACATCTTAGGAGCATTCCATCGAATGCTTTTCGATAGAGCACTTGCTCTATAATGACGTATTTGGCTGCAATAATGCGTAACCGCCTTCTTTCTTTGCAGTGTAGCCCTTTCTAGATACGTATGGTCCATGATATAATTAATGATATCAGTGTACTGGGACACTCAGAGATAGGAGGTCTGGTTTCAATGTAGTATACGCACTCATCGGGAAAGTCTAGATTTACTAGATCACCTCCGTCTAATGGGTTATCAGCTAACCAATCCATGATGATTTGTCCTTTAACCGACTTCTGATTTACAAATGTTAATTTGAATTCCCCCATTAAGGTTATAAAATGTCCAACCTTCTTAGACAAGGACCCTTGTGTGAGGAAAGTTCGTAAATGGTCCATTTTTACCATGACCCTTGTTTCTTGATTCAGCATATAGTGTCTTAAGCGTTTGGTTGCAAAGACTATGGTGAGGCATTCTCGTTATGCTCATGTATAACGCGTTTCATAGTTGAGAAACGTTTGGCTAATGAAATAAATCACACGTTCTCTCTTGTCATCATCTTCTTGAGACAGTATACAGGCTAGCGAGACATCGGTAGCTCGTGAATATAAAATTAACGGGCGGTCTAGCTTAGGTGGCATTAGCGTAGGTGGTGATAACAGGAAACGCTTAACTGTGTCAAAAGCTTTATTGCAATCTTCAGTCCAATCAATACTATAATCTTTCTTGAGTAGATTGTTGATTGGATAAATGGCGAAACTTAAGTCCGGGATGAATCTCGGATTGCACCAAGTTTTACGAGAAATGACTTGATTCGATTCATTCTAAGGTGGGACATTTTGAGGACAACCCAAATTTTGGTTGGATCAACATCTATCCCTCATGACGATATGATGTAACCTAGAAGCTTTCTCTCTGTTACACCAAATACGCATTTCTCTGGATTTAGTGTGACTCCATATTCTATTAGACGTGAAAGAATGATGCGGAGCACCTCGGGTGGTCATGGCGCTTCTTGGCCTTAGCCAACAAGTCATCTACATAGGACTCCACAATTTTATGAATTAGATCGTGAAATATATATGTCATAGCTTTGGTATGTAGCACCAGCGTTCTTGAGACCGAATGGCATAATAGCATAGCAATAGGTTCCCCAAGGAGTTATAAATGTGGTTTTAGCTTGATCTTGTTCGGATATTCGATTTGATTGTATCCGAGAATCCATCCATGAGAGACAAAATTTCAAATCCGGTTGTTGCATCAACAATGACATCTATGGATGGTAATGGGAAGTTGTCTTTAGGACATGCTTTGTTAATGTCTTGAAATCTATGCAAATGCATATCTTCCCATTCTTTTTGAGAATGGGAATGATATTAGATACCCATTGAGAGTAATCGACTGGTTTGATGAATCCTACTTGGAGGAGTTTTATTACTTCCTCTTTCACCATGAGAGCTACCTTAGGTTTCATGGGTCTTGATTTTTGTTTAATTGGCTTTGCATCAGATTTAGTGACGAGGTTGTGCACCGCAATGTGGGATGCAATACCTGTCATTTCCTTATAATTAAATGCAAAAGCCTTCTGATGTTCCTTGAGGATTTGAGTGTGTATTTCTACTTCTTCTGGAGTTAACGAGGATCCTAACTTCAATATCCTTGGTTCATCTTCCGTTCCGATGTTAACATCAATTGTTTCTTCGATTAAAGAGGCATTACCTTCTTCAAACTCAGGTGGGGCTAGAGGTAAGTCCAAATCATCTCCATTTTCTACTGTGTTTATGCTAGGCTCTATTTGCGAGGGAAGCTTCATCATGGGATTTCTGAAGTAGGAAGACGAATGTGGGATTAAGGACAAATCTATCATATGATAGGAGAGATGTAATGCCACATAGGTGTTTAAGTAATTCAGAGTGGCCATATCACTATCAATGTGGTCTAGGATAGTAGATTTGTTTTCATTTTCGTTTAAAAGAGAATTTGTCATTGTTTTTATCAATGGTTCATCACGAAGGGATACTATGAAACGGGTGTCCTCTAACTTACTGTTTGGAGTAAAACATGATGCTGAAGTTGCTATCGAATCAGCGAGAAGATTTTTCTCTCGCGGGATTGCTTCAATTGATATGAAGTCAAACTCCTTGCTTATATTCAACACAACTGTTTTGTAAAGCTGTAAGTGCTCGGCTTTGGTTTCATATATCTCAGAGACTTGGTTTGCTACTAATTGTGAGTCTCCTAAGACTCTGATGTTATCAACACCGATTCTCTTAGCTAAGATGAGGCCAAGGAGGAGGGCTTCGTACTCAGCACCGTTGTTTGTACATTCAAAATTTAGTTTAAAGGTAAATGGTAGGACTTTCCCTTCAGGGGAAGTAAAGATTACACCTGCCCCCGCTCCGTAACGGCATCTAGCTCCATCAAAATGGAGTGTCCAATATTTAGCTGGGAATATGGACGCTGGGATATCTGTTGTGTTTGCGCATTCTACTTCCACCATACAGAGATCCACCGCTGGGAGAGAACCGACACCCAGGGAATATCCCACGCCTACAGAATCAAATGGTAAGAACATTGGTAGATCTTGTTCTATTAATTCAACAATTTTTGCAGTAGTTCCTAATGATACTATTTCTATAGTGTTAGCCTCATCTTTGGGGGTTGGGGTTGCCTTGGCTAGGCTCATAGTTTCAAGATCTGTTGTAGGTACCAACCTTTCTTTTGGTTTTGCATCGGTAGGTTTGTTAAGTTGGTTTGTTGGGAGTTCAAACTCGAGTGCACACTGGTCTTTTCTTTAAGTCGATTAGGTGTACATCGAATGGTTTTGGATCACCTTTGGCCACAAATATCTTTCCTAAGTGTAAAACCTTACTTCTTGAAATAGCGTAGAAGGGATTTCCTTCGTGCGGTGGATCCGAGGTCACGAGGATCATATTATAGTTAGTTTCTAATCTATAATGTATAAAACTCGATTAAGATGGTTTTGGGTCCTAAGGTGACCGGTAATATTATAGTTCCAACCGAGGTGGCTTTAAGACTATCATAGCCCCTTAGTGTGTTTCGAGTTGTGGAACAATTGGTTTCTCCATACCCTAGCTTTTGAAGGAAAGAGAAGGGGACTATGTTAACTGCCGCCCCATCATCTATCATTGCACGCTTTACATAGTTGTTATAAACCCATACTTGCAAATGTAAGGTTGGATCACCTCGACAAGTGATCTCAAAGATGTCATGCCAACATTTTGTTTATCTCGAATATGAATTCGACATCCCTATCCTGCCTACCCTAGAGGATGAACATCGAAGTCTATATGATTTACCTGTGTTTCAGGAGGTGGAGTGATGTTAATTAAATGGCCCAAACCTAATGCCTCTAAAAGAGCAGCCCTGTGAGCAGGGGAATTTTTTAATAAATCCAAAAAGGAGATGTGCGAGAAGGTTTTTGTTAGGTCGTTAATTAAATCATAGGCACCCACAGGTTTTGTTATGATTTGTTGGATGTCATCCGTCTCTCGGCAGGTGGCTTGGACTTGGCTGAGAGAAATACTCTTGTGTCCTTGTTACAGCTTCGATGGGTAGTTCGGTGTCTAACTCCACTAAACCGACTACCTTAGGCCATGGCTGACTTCCTAATTGTGGCGCAACTGATGGATTTAATGAAGTCGAGGCTTCATGATCATTGTTTCCCGTCATTATGCTTTTGTTTGTCCCATTTGGACTTAGCCTATTGTTATCATGATTTGGGAGTGGATCATTAAAGATCTTGAGGGGAGCATTCTGAGGGGAAACTGCCCCTGCAAAGGTATTTGATGCTAGTGACATAGGATCTGCCAAGAACATATCCATGAAAAGTTATCTTTGTTCATCTGGAAAGCGTTGCATGAATTTATTGTAATCATGGCACGTTATAGTGTCATGGCCCTGTATTTTTGTAGAAACCACAATACGAATTAGGATTGTAATTCCTAGTTTGTTGGTTTGTGTACGTATTGTGGTCCAAAATTTTGATCAAACCGTTGTCTACTAGGATTAAAATTTTGTGTTTGTTGTCTTTGGTTTGAATTTTGGTTTTGGTATCTAGTTGAATTTTGGCTCGGACCCTCTGTGGGATTTCGCCGTTGTTGTTGTTGTTGTTGTTGTGGATGGTTAAAATCCACTGTATTGATTGTTGGGGTAAAGTTGTTGTTTCGTTGATTGTTCATTGGTGGTGAAGTATTCACATTATTTACCTTTTTAGGCTGATTGGTTACTCCATCTGTTGTTACACCCCGATTTTTATTAAGGATTTTAGGTCCTTGATTGACGTTCGTGGTAGTAGGATAAGTTGTAGTGTTCTAGTTGGAGGTGACTAACCTCCCATTTGCTCCATATGTTTTGTGACCACTATCAATTGTTGCTTGATCTATTCGAAGAGCACTCTCAAGTACTTCATCGTAAGTTCTTAATGGGAACTTTTGGACTTCTTCCTTCACCTCTCTGCTAAGAGAATGAAGGAATAAATCACATAGTTCCATCTGATCCATGTTTGGAGCACTTGCCAAAGAATAAAGAACTGTACGCCACCTTTGGATGAAATGGGTGACAAATTCATTGTGTTCTTGTTTAATGTGCAAAAATTCCCTGATTCCTATTCTTAATAGTTTATTCATGTCAAAGGCCTTAATGAACTCTGAAACGAGTTGTTTAAACGAATGGATGGAAGCCTCAGGTATTCTATAATACTAGTTGAGAGCGATACCCTCCAAAGTTTTGGGGAATATTTTAGCAACAACCCCATCCCATGGGAGTAGTTCTCTAATGGCTGTAGTGTAAGCTTTGATATGTGCGTTTGGATCTCCCTCACCTTTGTACTTGGGAAAATCGGGAAGAGGCCTTGGAAGCATTACGCTTCGTATGGTGAAATCTAAGGGCTCTTTCAAATATTCTGAGTAAGTCCCTATCGCATAGGTTTCGACCATTGATGGTGCCTGCCGAGGGAGTGGAGGTGGAATGGGTTGTTGATATGGCATTGCATATGCATTGGTAGGGGCGTAAGGAAACCCCTGTGGTTGAGTAAAAATACCAGAGAGGAGAACATATCCCCTTGTGGTGATTTGGAGTACATGTTTAAGTATGAAGGGGTATTGTCCAAGAATGGATTATTTTGTACTAGACCGGGAGGAACAGCGTTAGAAATGGTGGGTCTAGTTGGCGTTTGTTGTGAATACTGAGGAGTCATGCCTAACGTGCCTACTCCTGTGAGGAGGTCTACTTGACTAGGATGGTGTGGGGGATTGGAACTTCCTGCTTGCATGAATTGAGAATTTTGGCTTGCTTGGGCAAGTTCTAATCCTCTCACTTTTTCTACTAACGTTGAAATGACTTCATTTGGTGAAGTCACGGTGTTTTTCCGTAGTGGCGTTTGTTGTATATCATGGTGTTGTATAGGCATGTGATATCCCGCTATGAACTGATCGCCTGCCAAGTTTCCCGAGGGCATTTCCTATATGTAGTGGCATGGAGGTATTTTCTTGAAAAGAGACCTCGGGTTGTGTTTGTAAACCTCCTATAGGTGGGTACATACTTCGAGAACGTTGGTTGTTCCTGGCATAACGTACCAAATGTTCATCATCTAAACCTAGGTATGAGTCTGATTGTCTACTAATTTGTGGTCTAAGCAGCACCTGAGGAGATGAACCAGATTCTCCGGTGAACGTCATGTTATTCGAGCCTGAAGGCTTTGTTTGTTATGTTTGAGCAAGCTGATCTAACTCCTCAGTTTGAAAAGATGAGTTATATCGATCCTTGGAGTTTGTGTTGACAATTTGGTTGGTTGAGTAGTTATCACCCCATACCGAGAGTAAGGGTGATGATTGTCTATTTTTTGGGCGTAGTATGCCTCAAGACCAAGAGGGCCTGCCATATGCATCAAATCCCAACATATTCGGGGGTATATGAATACCCGCAAAATAATGGGAAGGAGTGAAGGTGATAGTAAAACCGATAAGGTAGTACAAATCGACTCCAATCGGAAGGTAGAAAGTTCACGTTGGGTTCACCAATTTTGTACGATGGAAAAGTGACAAGCAAGCGTGGGAATCTACAAGTAACTCTTCCTCACACCCGACCTCCCAAGGTCGTGCCGAGACAGCCGGTGGGGATGGAATATGTATGGGATGCAGACAAACTAGTTAGGCAATCTAATGTCTTCAATACGCACTAGTGGAATTTGTGAATCTAAGGCAAAGAAGGCCCTTCTAACCTGAACTGGTGTGATAGATCGATCGAGCAAGGATGACTGCTCGAAGGCTCCAATCAATATCGAGCTCTGGCGTGATTCGATCTATGGGTTGTGGAATACATGGAAAATGACCTAGGATAGTTTTGTGTACGTCTCCGGATAAGGTCATACGGTGGATGGTAAATATAGTTGACTCTATGGATGATTCTCTGGCCTAGTCCAAAACTCTCTAGCTTTGTTAGCTGTTGTATCTAGTAAGGATAACTGTTCGATGATGATAGGTGGAAGTGGAGTGGATCGAATACTAGTGTGTGTAGGCTAGTGTTTATGTCTCGATTGAATTACGGATTCGTTGGGTTGTGGGATTTATGGATCGCAACCGTAGACTCTAGGTTGTTGCGATTTTGCTATGGTCATGCGTAGAATTAGTTCCCAATCCCTAACACCCCTAGTAATCGTATGCTTTCTCAGCCTCTATATTCAAAACTAATAGTTGTGTGATCTTCTCAGAGTACCTCACAGGTGTTCTTGCAACCTGAATTCTTAGGCTAGTATCTATGTCTGTGAGAGTGTCTCCTGCGTCTGGCTGTGGGACCAAGGGATCACAACCGAACGTTTTCTCTCTTTCGAGCCCTTCTACAGTCATATGGATGTTACCTAGGGTAATCTGTAGTTTGGTTGATTTGACCAAAACGTGTGCACTTGGTCGTCCTCTATGTTTAACCCGCTCAACTGGGAATTGATTTGTTGCAAGCTTACCGTTGTTCGGAAGACTTGGATCCTAAGATTTTGATCTATATCAGTTATTGCTATGATGAGATTGGGCTGGGGCATGATTGGCTCGAATACGTATTCCCTAGGCTCCCTAGGTCCCGTGATTGTCATACAAAAGTAACAATGTAAAACGAGCTGTAGCAAAATAAAATTTAACTACGTTGAATATATCTATAGCATATATGATTTCTCTATTTTTTGTATTTTCTGACAAACTATTTGAATGAATCTAAAAGAGTAACTGTTAACATATCTAGAATTTGACAATTAATTTAATGACGAAATTAAAACAAACAAGATAACCGAGTGTAGCTATTTGTCTGTGTAATTTGTAGATCTACTCTAAACAATGAAATAACTGTTCTAATCTATTTGTAAGACTCTCGATCCTACCTCAGAAGTGAGGAATGAATCATAGTCTCTCAGAAACTATCAATCCCCACAACTTCCCTGGCAATATCAAAAGTAAAATTAACTGAAATAAAGCAATTAACTACTCTATTTGATATGATTCTAATTTAGAACTTTGAAAGCTAGAACCTGGATTCTGCAGAATAGTGGCGAATCGATGGTGTGTGTGATCTTGTCCCCTCAGTGTGATCTCCTCGTTCCTTCATGTCCACGTGGATCCAGAAAAGCGTGTAATGCTAGCATCAACAGAAGTAGATATTGGGATAAAGGCAGCTCAAGATACAGACTGAATACAATGCGAGTAGGAGAGGGATAGCGCAAGAGTACAGAGCTTGGCTTATGCAATTCCTAGCGGGATTTATTGCGAGTCATGCAACATGAAACGTCCAGAACCTGAAACTATCCTATTTGAAGAACAAAACCTGCAACTTTAATGGCTTCCTATTGGTAAACAGACTATCTTATTCCAATGGATTGGATAAAATAACAGCAGTACTTTCACAAGATGGATATGTGGCTTACTAACAGTAAAACAATGCTAACTAAGCATGCAATGAAAGAAACTAAGCATTCTAAGCAAAATGAAAACTAAATCTATTGCAAAGAGAAATCAGAGGCAAATTTGAGGGGCCATTTGCTTGAGCACAAGCCATCTATTTATAGCATTTGCATTTACCCAAGGTAAAAACCAAATAGAACTCTTAAACTATAAACAATGGCAAAACACTATTCTAGGGAACCAGAATCATAAATGCAAGCTTATGGTGGTGAAAGAAAGATGGTAAAACGTTGAAATTACATGAGTCGTGTTAAAATATCTTTCTGGAAAATGTGTAAATGACCACCGCCCTATTTAGGCGGCGGTCATAAGACCGCCGCCCAGGGCAGTCATGAGATCCAGCAGGCGGCGGTGGTTTTCATCCTTGAAGAGCAAAAGGCCAAGAAAAGAGGGGAAAAGGGGAAAACAAAGCACGGGGGCTAAGCGGGGCATGCGGGATGTTAACGCACACTTGGAGATCTTTCCTAATCCCAAACACCTTGCGAGGAGACCTGTATCATCATTAGGGAACATGTCACGTTATTTTAGTAGTACAGTACCTTACAATTTTGGGTACGTACATGTACCTTTCTTATCATGATTATTTAATTATGAATTAATTAATATTGGGATTATGTGGCACAAGGAAATGCCACAAGTATTCTCTACCTGAGCCAACTTGTAATGGTTATGGGAAGGGTGATTGTACACGATGATGTAAATCATCATACAACCACAACCTTTTCTAAGGGATTCCAAGATGGTTTAGTCAATGTATTGTTATAGGGATTTGAGGTTCAGTAATTGCTACAAGTTGATAAACTAAAATATTAAACTGTTTAAACAACGAAAACGAATCTTGATGTCTATGACGAGAATAGTTGTAAGGTGAAGGAAATACAAGTTTTGTAGGCTTATGTGTAGCATTAGAACTAGCTTGCTAGTGTAACGCCAAAAAACTACTGCCATATTAGTGCATGTAACTAGATGCATTGTCTGTTCACCAAGTCCTCTTATTATGGTGTCGAGATTCGGATGTTAGTTACAATAAAGGTGACTTTGAAGGATGCTAAGAAGACATCACAAGTTCTCTCAGCCTATAATAAGGCTTAACCAAATGATATACTGGGTATATTGGCTCGTAATGAGTGTTTGAGGGGATCGAGTAGGATCTGTAAACCCTTGTAGTTTCACATGGTTATCATAGATTGTTTGATTGGATTTTAAACATTAATTAATGCTAGAGTAATTTAGTGGTTTCTGCAAATGATGTTACTCATTTCAGGGTAAGATAACTTACGGGATTTGTAACTCATCTATTTTTTTTGAATTGTTGTGTATTAAATTCAATTTAGGAATTAACTATACTTATTGAGTTGATATAAAAAAATTCCCTTATTTTTTTTAAGAAACGTAATAGAAGTGTTACACATAGGTAACTTAGGTTGTTTTGTTGTGTGTTTCCCATGTTGTTTTTTTTTTCCTTGTGTTGTATATTCTAATCTTGTGTTTCCTTTTCCTGTCATGTGTATGTTTTATGTTGTGTGCATGCTCAAAAAGGAATTTGTGTTGTGTATCTTTGTGATAACTCCATAAACCCAATGGACAACGCATTAGTCCACACACTATCACGAGATTTTGGGATTCTTTATTTCTCCATCTTTATTTTCTCAATCTATAACAATTCCCTAACCTAGAGTCATTGTTTTCATGTAAATGTGTTGCATAAAAATTTCAAACTTTCAAGCATGACAACTAAGCCAAAATTGAAAATTTTACTCTCAAGTCTTCCCTGTAACCCCCTCCTGGTCAATTTTTCATTTTTTTCATGTCCATTTTGACCTTGTAAGTACTTCTAAGATGATGAAATATAAATTACAAGTGTTTAAAATGATAGTACAATTTCAACATTTTCATTCACTGAGATGCTTCTAATGGCTAGTTTCTCAAGGCCTAAAAAGGCAAATTTTGAACTTCTCAAGACAAGTGTACATCCTCTAGGAATGATAAAAAATATCACTATAATTTAAAGGTGGTTTTTATTATTTTTAAGAGTGGTGGAATTTATTTTAGAATATTTAGGAAATTTTTGGGAGTCTTAGAGCAGCTGAAGTGAAAGCATGTTTTTCAGGGATAAGGAGCTTACATCAAAAACGATACCTGAACTTCAATGGAGTATTTTGGGAACTCTGTGAGAGTCAAAAGACAAAAAAGTAACCATTAGAAATATTTAATATCCCTCTTCATGATGGAATCATAAAATTCTTTACAAGACATGGTTTCTTCTTAAGGCAGATCAGTTTGTGCAAACTCATCTTATTGTCCCAAATGAAAAGGGAATTTTTTAGAGAAGTATGTAGAATAAATACTTAACACCCATGTCATTGATATTTGAATGATCTTTGGATTCAAAATTATATAATTTTTTTTCATGAAAAGACCTCCTGGAGCTCCGGGAAAAGTGTTTTCAAGTTTCAAGGACTTAGTCATTTTCTCAGTTGGATATGTGGCGGGATTTACTGTCATTGGGATAGTGGGGAAAATAAAATCACCCCAATCTTCATATCCTTTCATTTTTTTCATATGACCTTAAAATATTTCCTCCCTCTGCATCTAAAACCTTGCTTCGTGCTCTAGCTACTGCCACTTCAAATTTGATTTCGGATGATATCACAAAACACGAGAGTGCATAAGCATCAATTGTTTTTCATATAATAATTCATGATAGGATTTTCAAAGCTTAAATCCAACATTAATTTCCATATGACACATCATCAAAATTATATTTAAAAACCTCTTCATTTCCGAGGATCCGACAAGCAAAATCATCCAAAAATTGGAGGAAACAATCCTTGAAAAATCTAGTTTTGCGTGAACTAGTTTTCATGCCATGAAGACCCTATTTTCTATGGATATGGAGGACTATGTTTTTTATTATAATTCTTCCTCCTCAAGTAATTTTACAAATTCCCAAATATCCAACAAGTGAAATCATTCGAAATTCGGAGGAAGGGTCTTCAAAAATCTAGTTTCATTGAAACTAGTTTTTGCATGATGAAGTTGCTGATTTTTTGAGATATAGAGGACTAATTTTTTCTCAAGTATTTTACCCCCTTTGATGAAAATTTAATTTTCCCACTTTTTCATAAAAAAATCATCCAAAATTTGGAGCGGGAATCATGGAATAGAACCCATAATTTCAAGACCTTTTTCATCTCAAATCAGACACCTACTGATGCACTTACTAAAATAACATTTATTCATGACGAGGCATGTCTAAAAATATAAAGTTGTTAAATAAGGATAATTCCTTACATTTTTTATCCTCTTGACAAGAAACAAGCATCGGGAATGAAAACATGGCCCAATTGCTAAAAATAACAACTTCATGGGCTCACCGCTAAACATAGAAAGTATCAATTTTGGTGCGTAAAGTGCAATTGGCTCGATTTGAATCATCTCACTATTTTTTACATCTTCACGGAGTTTTTAAGGTTGTTTCATTTCTCAAAAAATTTAATTCATTCTTTTCAAATTTCCCAAAGCATTATTTTGAGCTCGGTTGTGTCCAAAATGTTAGTGTACGTTATTATTTATCCTTTTATTTATTTATTAGGATAATTCTTACACTTGTGTTAGCCCTACACTTGTTGGGTTAGCTTGCTTAGGTGTACTAGTTGTGTGGAGTTAGCTTACTAGTTGTGTTGAGTTAGCTTCTCAATTATGTGAAGTTAGCTTACTAGTCTTTTGGAGTTAACTTAACTACCAGTATCAGTTAGTGGGAGTTCTTCACCACTGATTTAGGTAGTAGTTGCACTTCACTCCTCCTATATGTACATCTTTCTTATTGAATAATTAAATCCATCCTATTGTAATGTATTGAGCATTATGGATTATGATGGATTTCCATATATGGTATTTTAGCTCTTCTTCTTTGCAAATCTAATGTGGTGTGTTATTATCATCTGAGATCATGGTTTGGAACAATATTCTTATCGTTCCTTTCATGGTATCAGAGCGATAGATGATGTAGACATCCAAGTAAGTTTTTCTTTGCAAGCAAGGGTTTATTTTTTCATGTATATGGAATTTGTTAGAAATTTTTGCAGCATGCATTTTTATGCAAAATGGAGTGTGGAATTGGATTTGGAAGGTGCCAAAACCCTAGAATCGACTATAAACTTGACCATGTTTTGAGACAGTCAAATATGGGTGCATTCTTTTATCCATTGGATATAAGCGTGTACCTTCTAGACGCATTATTTTACCCTCTAGGTATTTCAGTTTTGGATGCAGTCTTTTATCCACTGGACGCAGATCTGTACCCTATGGGTGCATTCTTTTATCCATTGGATATAAGCGTGTACCTTTCGAATGCATTCTTTTACCCTCTGGGTATTTCAGTTTTGGATGCAGTCTTTTATCCACTGGACATAGATATGTACCCTCTGGGTGCATTCTTTTATCCATTGGATATAAGCGTGTATCTCTGAGATGCATTCTTTTACCCACTAGATATTTCAGTTTTGGATGCAGTCTTTTATCCACTGGACGTATATCTGTACCCGCTAGGTACATTATTTTCTCCATCGGATATAAGGATGTACCTTCCAGATGCATTTATTTACCCTCTGGATATTTTGGTTTTGGATGCAGTCTTTTATACACTAGACATAGATATGTACCCTCTGGTGCATTCCTTTATCCATTGGATATAAGCATGTACCCTCTGGACGCAATGGTTTACCCTCTAGACATTTTAGGTTTTGGGTGCAGGATTTTATCCTTTGGTTGCAAGCATGCATCGTGTGGATGCACTATTTTACCCTTTGGACATTTGGGTGTCACATGTACCTTTTAAAAAGATCAGCATTAAAATATTATTTTAATAGCAAAACCTTGTAGAGCTCATAACTTTTGATCCGTAGCTCAAATTAAGGTGATCTTTTTTTGAAATTGTGTATTTTTTCAAGATCTACACATTGGTGAAATTTTTATACACATATTTCAAATGTAAAAGGTATTATTACTCATTTTAATATTTACATGCACTCAATTATAAAGTGCCAAATTTGGGAGGGTGTTGTGATCACTTGTGGATGCATTTTTGGTTGAGCCCAACGTCCTAAAATTTTGGGTATTACATTCTTGTATCTATGGGTGTATACATTTATATCTCTCTTGTTTGTTGAGATATTTTGGATCTATATTTTTGACACTTTTTTTGGCATGTTGACAGTCTCTCTTGTGGGGGAGCTATTCTGGTGGAGCCCAGTGTTAGTTTGTCAGTGTTTGAGTAGTTGATTTTGACAACTCATACAGATCTGTGGTGTCACTCTACCCATTTTGTAGTATGGGAGGGTGTGGTGTTGATACTGCTTCTTCGGGTTTCGTGCCCTTACCTTGTTACCTTGGCTTTTTCTTGGATCGTGGCACTCCTATTTATTTAGATCTTGTGTCCTTGCCTTATTGCCTTGGTTTTTCTTGGATCGTGGCACACCTATTTGTAGCAGTTGATCAAATTATGTTTGGTGTTTGTTTTTCACTTTTCGACATCACTCCATTGATAGTCTCCTTGCATGGAGCTATTTTGGTGAAGCCCAGTGTCAGTTGTTTTTGAGTTATATGATCAAGCAGTGGATTCAGACCATAGTGTGCACCACACTTCTTTAGCATTGTACAAGTTTTTGGAGTCGAGCTTCTGAGGATATCTTGCAGCAAGATTTTGCTCTCTACTTTGTTATTACTGGTTTTGGGTACCTTGCGGTGTCCATTTTTCCTAGTTGTTGTACGTGGGTACCTCATCAGGCCTTGTTGCCGGGACCCACCTTATTTTCCACCCACCTAAGCTATGCTTACGGGAGGGTGTTAGTATAAACACAACATCAAATTTACATAGTAATATCACTCTTTGTATTATGTTTTATGTCACAGTACAAGGGCTATTATATAGCCATAAGTACAACCAAACCACCTCCTAATAAATAGGGAGGTGTTACAACAAATAACCCGAAATAATATTCACGGGTAAAACATACTCTATGAATAATATATTGTTGAAACAATATATTATAACAATATTCAAACTTAATATTTAATATATAACAATATTAAATATTAACTAACAAACTACTTATTTACCTTTCGGTAAATACCAAACTATAATGTAAACATTAATATTTAATTTCCTAACATTCCCCCCCTTAATGTTTACATGGTAGCATTAGAACTTTCACACTTCCTTTGCAGCCTACGCCACCTTTGTGTGCTCATGATCGTAGCACACACTCGAAAAGCGAAGGTAGAAGAAGGAACACATCAACTTCTTATCGACCAAGCACTGTTGGGAACACATCGACCGACGAGGATGGGAACACACTCAGAATCATCTGCTTATCAACCAGTCACTCTAGGGAACACATCTGACCTAGCAGTGTGGGAACTCAAGCAGGAACACATCTAAACAACCTTCAATGGTTTTCAAGAGGCTAACCACAAACCTAGGTATGAACAGGAACACATCTGACTATTCTACCTCATCAAGCCTCATGATGTTACGTTTCACTATGTTATTTGTTCTGCACTATGTTTTTGCATTTGGGGAAATAGGAATAGCCACATACTCAACTGAAAAACTGAAAATGGAACATTGGATCATGTTGATCATGTTCCCCCCTCAATGTGAACATTTCACTTATTCAACACAAAACAGGAACTCTAAAAAAGAATCACACTAGACATCAAATACTGAAAGCACACTCACACCACAAAATGTGCCACCATAGCTTGTGGCCCCGTCATTGGTGGTACGAGAGGTCACCATCGACCTCCAACCTCGATGCCTCCATCCTCCAGCTCAAATTATCTAATAGAGAAAATCTTCATCACTTTGATTTTTTGTATAAGCAGTATTTCCTTCCTCTTCATTTTCTCCTTCGTCATCAACAACCATGGCATTATCTTGCAGTTTTCCATCAAGTAAGTCTTGTGCTCTTTTCTTGCAATTTGAGGACAAGTGGCCAGATTGTCTACAATAATAACAGGTGAGCCACTTCTTTGAATCTTTATAAGATGATCCAGGTCTGAAAGAATATTTAGATCTTCTTTTATCTTGTTTCTTACCATACAGGGATTTTTCCTCTGGTTCCACAAACATGATTCTCTTTTCTTCATCTAAAAAAGAATAAATAAGTTCTTCTAAACTTGAAATTATTTTACTCAATGTAAAGACCATGTTAAAATAGCATGGAGGCATGCTATTGAGTAACACTACTTTAGTGTTGTCATCAGGGACATCTACACTTATTCCTGCTAGTTGATTGCAAATAGAACGAAACTCACTAATATGTTCCACCATGTTATCACCTTCTTCCATCTTGAGGCCAAACAATCTCTGCTTTAAAGAAATTGTTGTGCTTCCAGCTTGTGATCCAAACAATTTGTTCAATGTCTCCCAAATTGTGTGAGAGGACTTTTTAAGTCTATATGATGTAAATAGGAATTTGATAGACCCAATCCAATAATCGTTGTATCCTTTCAATCTCTGCTTGCCCATTTTGCTGCTTCATCTGCATTTATCGGTTTCTTCTCTTTTCCATCAATAATATCCCACAAGTCTTTGTTAATTAGGAACAACTGAGTTCATACTTGCCAGGTATGAAAATATTTACCTTCAAATTTTTCAATGTGACTCAACTTATCCATTATGATGCTTCACAAATTAAAAAAATAGGTGTCGGCTAAAACCGAAAATGCACCTTTTTACAAACAAATAGACAATAATGACTATTCTCTTTTGTCTACATAAACCAAATCGACCAACAAAAAAAAAAGTAATATTAATCAAACTTTTGACTCTTATAGACCCGGACCCAATAATATTTTACTACCCATATAACAAAATATAGTAATCAATTCATACCAAGCAATTTTTGTCATTTCTTGCCTCTAGGCTGCCACGTTGCCATGCCATTCTACATAGACTTATTTTATTTTGCATGTCTCCATCAGGGAACAAGATGATAGATGAAGACTCCACATAGGTTGAGTGTAAGGAGGGTCGATAGAGCACGTGGGCATGCATGAAGTAGATCACGGTTTGCCAAGATCAGATCAAAGAGAAGAAGAAGGCAAGAACACAACATAAGATTTGGATGCGTGTAGATAATGAGTTTGATGGATACACATAGTCCAAAGAATACAATATGTGTGACAAGTGATTTCAACAGTTTATTCAACGCTAGGAAAATTTGAATACAGGAATAATGAGATCTGATGCAAATTAATTCTTCCTCTAAACATGGATTGCAACACATATGGAATGTTTGAACAGATTTATGAATTCACCCATACCTCATACGCCTTCCAAAGCAATTAGGATATTTCTTGGACTACACTACGTGTTAGAGTAGATGTAATGCCATTCCAATAAAGACCATGTCATCAATTCGATTCTCCTCAACTAGGGAAAGCAAAAATTTGGAGAAGCCCCTTAATAAATATTCACAAGCCCATACTCAAATTGGATGCACACAGAGACAACACTGCTCAAATTTTGTTCTCAACCCAATAAAAACATATCAATCTAACACACGATCTGATCGCCACTCCAAACAAATAGATTGGAATAAATATATGCCTTCAGCTCTACCACAAGGACCATTACATCGCTTTGATACCAAATATAAACACAACATCAAATTTACATAGTAATATCACTCTTTGTATTATGTTTTATGTCATAGTATAAGGGCTATTATATAGCCAGAAGTATAGCCAAACCACCTCCTAATAAATTGGGAGGTGTTACAACAAATAACCCGAAATGATATTCACGGGTAAAACATACTCTATGAATAATATATTGTTGAAACAATATATTATAACAATATTCAAACTTAATATTTAATATATAACAATATTAAATATTAACTAACAAACTACTTATTTACCTTTCGGTAAATACCAAACTAGAATATAAACATTAATATTTAATTTCCTAATAGTTAGTGTAGGTTATTATTTATCCTTTTATTTATTTATTAGGATAATTCTTCCACTTGTGTTAGCCCTACACTTGTTGGGTTAGCTTGTTTAGGTGTACTAGTTGTGTGGAGTTAGCTTACTAGTTGTGTTGAGTTAGCTTCTCAGTTATGTGAAGTTAGCTTACTAGTCTTCTGGAGTTAACTTAACTACAAGTATCAGTTAGTGGGAGTTCTTCACCACTGATTTAGGTAGTAGTTGTACTTCCCTCCTCCTATATGTACATCTTTCTTATTGAATAATTAAATTCATTCTATTGTAATGTATTGATCATTATGGATTATGATGGATTTCCATATATGGTATTTTAGCTCTTCTATTTTGCAAATCTAATGTGGTGTTCTATTATCATCTGAGATCGCGGCTTGGAACAATATTCTTATCGTTCCTTTCATAAAAGTAAGACAGAACATCTTTGGGTGCAATAGGTAAAACCATAGGGACATTGTGCAGTCGAGAAGAGATCCAATAAGAGTTAAAGTTAAATTTAAATCCAAGTTAGGAGGTTACCATAGCTCATTGGTCAAGATCATCCACTCGATGAGTTGGATAATCCGATGAGTTGAGCGAGCTCGATGAACCGAGGGAGTTGAGTTCAGTGAGCTAGGTGAGCCGATGAGATGGGTGAGCTGAAATGAGCCGATTGAGTTAAGTCAATTGAGATAGATGAGACAAAGTGACCTAGGATGTATCTATGAAATATATCACATCTCTTAGAGCAATAAAGTCAAAGTTTTCAATCTTATAAGCACAATGTGCGGGATATAGAATAAAAACATCAAGAGGTTTGTGCATCGTGAATGACAATTTTGAAAGACTAAGGAATAAGAGAGTGATCTTCACTCTCATTATCAGATCATAAATGCATCATCATTGGTGAGTTTCATGTTCATCTCAAAATCACATCAGAATGTCTCATAACAATTTTTCTAAACACTCATTGATTGCTCAAGTATCTCGTGCATCTGGAAGGAGGAGGAAATTGAGATCATCAGGTATTAGATCAGTAAGTTCTACATTAGGAGGAGCTTCTTCAATACATCGTCAGTCTCCTTCCCTTCTCCTTTCCTCTCCCTTTCTTCTAATTCTTGTTGTACACAATCATGGTATTTTTTCCTATTCACTTAAGTGACAATATTTGTAAATTGTAAAAGTATTCTCTCAAAATTATAAGAGAGATACTTAATTTGTCTCATCTAAGGGTAAATGAAAGGTCACAAGTGGAATTTGATCATGAATATTCATGTGGGGGAGGTGAAATTTCAATTCACAATGTTATAAATTAAGACGGATTCTCCATTCCAAAGGATCCTAGATTTCAATAATTTCTACTCTATGATAATTATGGATTGTGGTTTGGATGTTGAACTTTCTATCACTAACACAAGAAATAAAAGATGCATTCTTCCATTTCATTTATTCATTGTTTCCCTCTACTCCCTCTTTTCTGTAACTTTGTAAGTATGGTGATCAAGAAGAAACTTGGTGTCCTTGATAGATGAACCTAAAGAACAGTGTGTCTCTAGTTTATCAGTCTCACTAATTAATTATTGTTTTCCTCCAATTGAATGTTGAATTGTTTTTGTTATCATGTGTGAGATCTATTATTTTGTACTCACAAAAATAACCCCATCTCCTAATTCCTCTAGTTTATCTCTCATCGATCAAATTTCCTCCCTTATACTTCATATAAGCAATTTTCCAAAGGTTCGGTGAAGTGTGCACGTGTGATTACTGACCTATTTGGCCACCCCACAACAATTAGATAGAATTAGGATAGTCACATTCAATAATAGGAGCCTCACCATACATAAGAAGAAGGGGTGTAGCCCTGTGAGTGTTGGTGGAAACACCTAATTTTTCACATGACGAATTATTTCACCAACAACTTGATAATATAGATTAGCGATAGTAAGGGTTGAGCAATAAGATGATCTATCTAAGGACCCCATGATATCTTTATTTGTTCAAAATAAGAACAAGAGATAAATGGTAGAGTTGGAAACTGAAAGATTTCATCACATTGATCTCTATATACCTTTTAACAAAATTCGGGGTAGGAGTTTGTGGAAAATGTGCTAGAGATTCCAAACATTGATTTCCTTTCCCTAAACCCTAAATTGGTTAGGGTAATTTGGCTAATTGAAGCCCTATGAACTTAATTACGATGATGTGATGTAATTTGGGGATGAATTAACCTCAATAACATCATGCACATTAAATAAATCATTATTATATGATGTGATTTGGGGTTTAATGGGCCCTAATTACATCACTAGTTGAAAAAATTAGTGAGATGGTTCAATCAAAGAGGTAATTTAGGCCATTAGAGCCCCATGAACTTTAATAGAATGTGATTTTGGGCTCAATTGACCCCATTACATCATTACACATACTAATTAGTTGATTTTCTCAACTAGAGTGTCAATTTACGCCAATTTGAGATACTAATCATATTTGTGACTATTTGATGTGATTTTTGACTCAATTGGCCCCCTAATTATATCATGAATTACATAGTTGATTTGTTTAAGAAGAGAGAAAATATGGGTTAATTTGAGCCATTTGAAACTAATTAGAACTTTACGATGTGATTTTTTACTTAATAGCCCTAATTACAACTTTAGACGAACTAATCAATTAATTGGTTCACAATCGAAGAGGAAATTTGTGATACAGGAACAACATGATAAAATAGGCTATATTGCATAAATTTTGATATTTTAGCTTAGTAAGGGAACATACAAGGATGGTAAGTGAGAAAATGGAGTAAGGAAAGTATAACGTAGAAGTAGGGAGATGGTGATGAGTGCACAGGGCTTACGTAGATGCATTGTGTAATTTTTTGCTATGATAAACTTATTATTCTATTAAAATGACACTAACACCTAGTAGTTCCAAATAGTAAAGTTAATCTACCATTAACATCATGATAAGATCTTAAAGGAAATAACTATTCTAATGCATAAACATGAATGAACATCTAATGCTAAACCATTCCTACTCTTGTAAATGTATGATTATTATTAAGTATGAGCCTATTTAGATCATAAGAAATCAATTTGTGTGTTGTATCTAGATGAGGAAAGGATCTCACTAAAATGGATACAAAGCCATGTTTAGATCTTCTTTTACTACTCAAATATAAGAGAATGGATGTAAAGATTAAGTAGTTATTCCAACAATGGAGAAGGCTCTTATCATAAGCTTGTAGAAATGAGAAAATTTGTAAAGGTGTAAGGTGTGAAGGAAGGAGGTAGGTCCTTTATACAGCTTTCTTATTTGGAAGAATCTTGCAAACTAGTGCATGTGGGATAAAGGATAAAGTAGATTTAGAAGAGATAAGCTTGATTAGAGGAATTAACAAGTGATTAGCAACTCATGAGAGTTGGAGATGATTTAATTAATCAATTAGGATTAATTAATAGGTTAGAATAAGCTTAGAAATCTATTTAGAGATGATTTAGAGGGAAATAGGTATGATTTGGAGGATTTGAAAGGGGGATTTAACCAATAAGAGGGTTTATTGATTAAATACAAGGTTAAAAAGGATTAATTAACTAATAATAGTTAATTATTCAATTGAAAGAGGATTATAACTAATGAAGTGTCGTTAATTGGCATCCGAGTGGAGTAAAGGCTAGTTAATTAATGAAGTGTCGTTAATTGATCAAAATGGAGGGAAACGTTAGTTAATTAGTGGAAAATCACCAATTATAATGGAAATGATGGGAAATAGGGTAATTAGTGCAATCTTAGTATTAAAACTACGTAAGCAGATTTTAGGTGTCTACATTTTCCCTCTTTGGGGTGGCGTAAGTGACACCACTTCAAAGATAGTAGAAAATTACATAAAAGTAAATTTTGAAGGGATAGAATAAAAATTAATAGAATGAATGATTCCCCCTCGAGTGTCGATGTGGTGATGAAAGAGGTCGAACTATGATCGAAAAGATGAAGGAAATAAATAGAAAAAAAAGAGGGGTAGGGGGGATAAATATAATCAATCTATCAGGTCTTGTGTGTTTTGAAGAATGAAGAAGAATGAGATGAAGAAGAATGAAGATATCTTTCATCTAGATTAGCTCAAGAGCAAATTTGTTTCATCATTTTTCTTTATGATCTATGTCATCGGCCCTTTATTATATATAAGCATACAAAAAAATGTAAAATAACATAAAAAGCTATAATACTAACATTTGTTCATTTCTAAAACACTAACTCAAGCAACATACATAATGTAATGCAATACGAGAAAATAAACAAGCTAACCTCACAGGGAAATAAGTACAAACACACATACTAAAATAAACAACATTCAAGACAGTTGCACCAATGTTTTGTTATCAAGCTGTAGTTTCCAAATGTTTGAGTTAACAAAAAGGGATAAAATGGAACCCCAAGTAAGTATACATGCAAGGTGAATATATAGAGGACATAAAGGATCCTATGAAAAATAAATCATGTACTATGAAACAGTACCAAGCAACTCGTGTGCAAGGGAGTATAGACATAGTAAGCAAACCAACTTTATTAATGGAGGTAGATCTAGATGATTCACGAGTCATTTGCAAGAACAAGTGAGGACCAAAGAAAGATGTTTTGTAGGAAAAATTTCAATGTTTGAGGATGATGCATCCAATAAATGCTTCAGATGTGTACATGTTTTTTTTTTTTTGGGATTTTTAATGATTTTACCATTTTTGGATTTTTGAGATTTTGCCAATGTTTTGAATTTTTGAATGTTTTGGATTTTTGATGGTGTTACCAATGTTTTGGATATTTACTAATTTTTACCAATTTTTTATTTTTTATGGATTTTATGAATTTTTAGGTTTTTGAAAGTTTTCCAAAGCTATGTACAAGAAAAAAAGATGCCCCCAACGATAGATGGGAATATACAAGGGAAAATATTGTGCATATATACAAGAAGAATATAAGACAAATCAAGGCCAAGATGGATAGGTTCATCATGATGATGAACTCAATCCAATGAAGATAAGAAGGAGTGAGCATGCCCCAAGTGAAAGTTGGCTAAGAAACAGATGATAGAAAAGAGGAAAATATTTTTTATTGAAAGGGGACAAAGGTTAACACAAACATGGTAAAAAGGAAATCTTATACACATGGATGTTCTGAATGAAGTAGAAGAATAGTGTGGATGTTATGGAAGGGTATGGAAAATTTAGCTAGAAGATTGGCAATGAAAAGGTGATTAGCCCAAGGCACAAATTGTGAGACAAGATATGGACTAAAGCAATAGTTTTAACAAGGTCCAAACAACACTTGGTAACACACTAATCTTTTTTATCATCGAGATCTAGTGTGTGTGGAAATTAATTACCTCTTGAAGTGAAAATTTGATAGGCAATAAATGAATACAAACTAGTTAATGTATAGGAATGATTTATTTTGATAGGTGATTGTGAATGAAGGGTAGAAGGAGAGTCATATACATTATTCTTCACGCCATCCAAGCATCCATATCCCCAATAGAAATGTATTTGATTCTATTCACAACATTTCTCTAATATCATCCAGGTGTTCATAGCCTTGATAGAGATACTAGAAATACCCCAAAAGAGAGTTATATTTTCTTTTCTTTTGATTTTTTGATTTTTGATTGATTTTTTCTTTATAAAAATTATTTCAGCTCTCTTGATTCTTTTGATAAGGGGTTAAGAACTTTTGATAGCTTGATGAAATGATGTGGAAGTGATTGTGATGATGACATTGGCTAGTGTCAACAAATATGTCCAAAAGTTCTTTGCAAAAATTTTATTAGATGTAGATAGTGATATGATCTCTAATAGGTCGGTCCTTTAATTTACCAAGTTGATGAAAGACCAAGGTCAAACGAATACCATTGAGATAAATTTCACACAATGAGAGTGAATAGAATAGCCAAAATATCATAGAAGGGATAAAAGTTATGGGAGAATTGTAGAGGAATATGAAGAAAGGAAGGAAAAAACATCCATGTGTATGTAATACATGATTGCAATGTTTGATCTTTATACCTTTTTTTTTTGGTAATGTTTTTTTTTAATTTTTGAATTTTTTCTCATTTTGTATTTATGAATTGTTTCCAAGATTGTTTTGATTTTTTTATATTTTGGGAAATTGGGACCAACAATGTCACTCTGCATGATAGATCCAACAACAATGTTTGTGATTTATTTTATAAGGGAGACTAGGAGTTTTTTCTTATCAAGAGTGATATTATCTCCAATCTCGATGATGTGGTGAGATCATATTTGATAAGTGATTGTGACTTATCTTGAAACATGGATTTTTTATGTGGGATCTTGAGTTCCCTATCCATAGGTTTTTGCACTTTGCGCCATACTTGATGGTTGCATTGGTGTGCATTCTTGAATCACATTTGATTTTTAACTTTATGGTTGTTTGAATTGTTGGGAGCTTTGGAACTCTTGAAATTTTTGGATTTTATCTTGATGAATAAATTGTTTGGTGTTTCATATAAGATAATGTGTGATTTTTTGATCCCAAGAAATGGGAGAAGAAATTTGATGTTTAGGATTGATGATAAGAACATTAGGTATGATGGTGTGATAACCACAATTTTTGATAGAAGGATGATATGATGGATGAAGAGGATATGGTCCAAGAATTGAAGAGGATGGGATATCGGGTGGTAAGCCATGGATAGAATATGAAGGGCTAGTAGGATGTGGCCCAAGATGGAAGAAAATGAGCTACCAGGAGGTGTCCCATAGATAGAAGATGAAGGATACTAGGATGTGGCCCAAGTATAGAAGATGAAGGGCTACTAGGAGGTGAGCCACATATAGAAGATAATGGGCTACTAGGACGTGACCCAAGGGAAAATCGAAGATGGGCTACCAGGAGGTGGCCCACATATAGAAGAAGATGATGGGCTACTAAGAGGTGACCCAAGGAGATATTGTGATTGAGGAATTGTGATATGTAAAGTAATGATTGGGTGATGAGAAGATAGGCCAGGATCAATGACAGACCTAGGCATTTCTCCATGTAATGAGGAATGTGAAAATGGAAGAACAAGAGGAGGATCAAATTTTGATGATCTTAGGATCTTCCTCTATTTTTTGAAAAAGGAATCACCTTCTTCCCCTCAATACACAAGTGCATCGAGGTCTAAAGAGAATCCTTGTTCATGATCCTTTAGAGGAATATCCTCGTGTAGCCCCATGAATTCTCTGATCACTTATTCATTTTAAAAGAAATCAATTGTTATGGGTCATTGTTATTCAACCTTGTTCGACCATAGTAGGTTGATTGGAAGAAAGAGGTCCAATAGTGTGGAATATTTAGAAGATGTTTGATGATGTAGATGATGGGAAGGTTTGACCTTATTTCTCAAGGGCCAAAGAGGGATTGGATTTTGATTAATAGAAGAAGATGACTCAAGAGAGATGAAGTAGATGGAAGCAAATTATATTTGTTTTAAGATGTCTCACAAGTGGAAGAATATGTGGATTTGGAATAGGTTGGTATTGGTTTTCCTAGAAGATGACATAGTGTAGGTAAACAAATAGGATCACATAGAAAGTTGAGAGAAAGGGTGACCATGAGGGGTTGAGTCAAATTAGATGATTTATGGGGAGGAATTTTTAGTGACACAAATCTTTGACAGATGAATACATCATTTAGGAGACTAGTTATTCCTTATAATAAATTTGATTGGATGAGGCTTAGGAGACTAAGGGGAATCCAAATAATAGTTTGGATTAGAATAATCAAGAGATTGAGGGAATCAAAATAATATTTTGGATTAGAATATCATGGAATCATACAGAAAACATACCACCAATATGATATGAAGGTGGGGAAATGGGTAACCAAATGGGTTCTTTAGTGTGAAGAACCAATCAAGGTTTAGTCGTGATAAGCATATTTTTATGTGAATTCCTAAACCTTAGGTTCCCGATGTTGTAAGTGTGAGAAACTATATGATAGTTAGTCATTATTGCCTTCGTTAGGTCCAAATTCCTAGACCTAGATAGTATGATTGAACTCCTTCAAATGGAAGGAAGTTCCATGTTGATTCAGGAAACATAATGGAAACCAACTAGACATTTTGTAAATATGGGGATGCTCATGTGATTTTCCAAAGGGAATCTAAGGAAAAAGACATCATGATGACACAATTTTGAAAATCCAATAAGGTTTGCAAAACAATTTACAAGTGTAAATGTCAAAATGGTTGATCAAAATTTAGCAACATAATGTTGATACAAAGGAAACTTTTCCAATGTTCAAATTGTCTCAAAGTTGCTTGATAGGAAATTTTTTTGCTAAGGTTTGAAAAATGTGTACATGTACTATAAGGACCCTAGGAAAAATCAAAGCGTGATGACTGCAAATGTCACAAATAATGTCAAATAACTAATGGAAAAGAATCCAAAGAATCAAGGCAATATGAATCAAGGAATCAAAGAATAAAATAATAATCCAATGATATGGAACCGTATGTAAGAAGTATCCAAGGAAAAATCAAGAAAGTTCAAGACAAGGATCCAATCACAAGAGTAACTACTCCCTACATCTCAAAGATAGGTTTTGTGCAATAAATGACAACACAATATCAATACTTAAATCAAGTTTGGGATAAACAAGACTTAAGTACTAAGATGGTGTTGACATGATTTCCAAACAAGGTATACTTAAATAAAGTTTTAGACACCCACAAATTCCAAGTCTTGAAAATGGAAGCTACAAATGTGAGCAACACAAACAACACAATTTGGATATGTTAATCAAAATTTATAGAAAAGTAAAGATATTAGTATCAAAATGATATTATCATGATGTGAACAACCATAATGAAAACACTTTTCAAAACTCAAGGAAATTTTGGAATAAAAACAAGGTCTAAGTATATCAAGAAGTTGATAGTTATGCGAGCAGCGTAATAATACAACTTAGAGACTTAAATCAAGTTTCACAAAGGAAACAAGATGTAAGTATAAAAATTGTATTGATATGATGTGAGTAACATAACAACTCAAGAGGAAGTCAATGATGAGACAACCTAACTACAATGAAAGAGTCTTGACGTGGGTATCAAGACAAGGGCCTACCAAAACATGAAGACGTACCAACACACTTTCAACACTTACATTCCTTCCATGACATGGTCATGTAAGTAGAATAAAAAGTGGTGGACACGATTATTTTTGGTGGTACCGCATGTATATGATTTCTTTTGTCCCAAAAGGGCAACAAGAAAACAAAGGAGCAAACCAAGTGGTGATGAAAATACTTACTTAGCCCTAATTTGATAGGATTTTTCCTTATCTTAAGATAAAGTAAAAACTAAGATAAAGTGATGCCTTGTAAGTTTTGTGATGAATAACAGCATCTCAAACTTTAATGAACTCTCCCTTGTTTCAATAACAAGGTTTTGACTCAAAGAAATTTTTTCTTTGTGAGAGCTCTTTAGAACATGATGGATAAAGTCAAGTTGGCCCTAATGCCAAATGGTTTCCTAGGATTTTGTTCACAAACTATCCAAATTTACCTAAGAGAGGTATGCATTTCTAGAATAAATCCTAGAAAATGGACCATTACCCCATAATAAAATTAATGAATGGGGCCTCATACGGGTAACTTGAATCTTTTCTCACATAGGTTTTCAACTAGTCAAGTGGGTAGTGGGGAACTTCCGTTTCATCCACCAGTTCCTCAAGGTGTGGACTACTTTGGGGTTCCTGTGGTAATCCTCATAATGATTTTTATGTCTTATGCCAAGATACTTCCCACAGTTTTCAAAGCGGATGGGTTTAGTCCCTTATTCAAACCTTCAAATACAATGTTTTGAATAAATGGTGTGTTTTTTATCTTTGATTAAAATGTGGTTTAGAACACCATTGAACCTGCAACACACGTGTATTTAGTATTTGTTTAGATCCCAATTCTTTGATAAGTGTTAGGTCCTGTGCACAAAATATTTAGTAGTTTCCTATAAAAAGTGCACCAATTTTTTATAAGAGATCAAGATCATTTCAAGATGTCCAAAGAGATAAGATCATACACAACAATTGATTCAACTAGATAGATGAAAAGGAAAACTTAAATCAAATGAATTTAACCAATGCTTTGTAAAATGTTCATTCCCTTAAAAAATTAATAATGAAATTTCCAAGTTTAATCCAAATATTAGACAAAGTAAGACTAAATTTTCTTTCGATTCTTAAGATCACCAAAGGTGCAAGAGAAGAGAATACACAAACTTTAGCCTAACTTAAGCAAAACATGGAAATACAACATTCATATATTTTAAAAAGCATTTAGAGATAAAATATTTTTAAATCAAAGTATAATGATAGTAGTGCAAAAGCATATTGAATGGTACGTAAGGATAAAGCGCAAACATTTTGATGGTAGTACAAGTAATTCAAAGATGATGAAGGGGTTCATAACACTAACATAATGCACCTATGCAAGCATCAAAACATAGGATTTGACAAAAATAATGTCAAAAAAGCTCAAATATTTTCCAATTTGCTTCAAATTTGGCAGCACCTCACCTCCTTTATTCTAAGCAAAGAGCATAAAACCAAGCAAATCTAGTTAAGAAACTCAAGATTTATCTATAAATGCTAAAAAGAGGGTTAGTAACCAAAATTGAAACTAATCTACAAAAACTTGAAATTAATGCAAAGGACAATGGAGTAAGTCCCAGGCGGCATGCCAAAATTTGTTATGCTGAAATGTTTATGTTATTTAAATGAAACTAACACCTAGTAGTTCCAAATAGAAAAGTTAATCTACCATTAACATCATGATAAGAGCTTAAAGGAAATAACTATTCTAATGCATAAACATGAATGAACATCTAATGCTAAACCATTCCTACTCTTGTAAATGTATGATTGCTATCAAATTATGAACCTATTTAGATCATAAGAAATCAATTTGTGTGTTGTCTCTAGATGAGGAAAGGATCTCACTAAAATGGCTACAAAGCCATGTTTAGATCTTCCTTTACTACTCAAATATGAGAGAATGGATGCAAATATGAAGTAGTTATTCCAACAATGGAGAAGGCTCTTATCATAAGCTTGTAGAAATGAGAAAGTTTGTAAAGGTGTAAGGTGTGAAGGAAGGAGGTAGGTCCTTTATATAGCTTTCCAATTTGGGAGAATCTTGCAAACTAGTGCATGTGGGATAATAGATAAAGTAGAGTTAGAAGAGATAAAAGCTTGATTAGAGGAATTAACAAGTGATTAAAAACTCATGGGAGTTGGAGATGATTTAATTAATCAACTAGGATTAATTAATAGGATAGAATAAGCTAGAAAGTTATTTAAAGATGACTTAGAGGGAAATATGTATGATTTGGAGGATTTGAGAGGGGATTTAACCAATAAGAGGTTTATTGATTAAATACAAGCTTAAAAAGGCTTAATTAATTAATAATAGTTAATTATTCAATTGGAATAGGATTATAACTAATAAAGTGTCATTAATTGGCATCCGAGAGTCGTTAAAGGCTAGTTAATTAATGAAGTGTCATTAATTGATTGAAATGGAGGGAAATGCTAGGTCCTCGATCATGGATTTAACTCATCTTCACCAACATTTCATCGAGTCAAGAACTATGGGGATGCTTCTTATGCCTCCCCCAAACGGGAAATGGGTATCACCAAATCGAGTTACAAACGCCAAAAAAAAAAAGTATATTAAAACCCCGACATTTCTTATGCCTCTCCAAGTACCCCTTATTCCTCACATTTCCTTATGCCTCCCCAACCTCTTATGACACCGCATAACGAGTAAAGAAATGCAAGCTATTTTTTTTACAAGGTGGAACCCAAAACCCAACACAAATTCAAAAGCGGATGGGTTTAGTCCCTTATTCAAACTCCTGTAAAATACAGTGTTTTGAATAAATGGTGTGTTTTTATCTTTGATTAAAATGTGGTTTAGCACACCATTGGTAACCTGCAACACACTGTAGTTAGTATTTGTTTAGATCCCAATTATTCATTGATAAGTGTTAGGTCAACTGTGCATAGAAAATATTTAGTAGTTTCCTATCAAAAAAGTGCACCAATTTTTTATAATAGTCAAGATCATCCAAGGATGTAAGAGAAGATCATACACAACAATTGATTCAACTAGATAGATGTAAAGGAAAACTTATATCGAATTAATTTAACCAATGCTTTTAAAATGTTCATTCCCTTAAGAAAAATTAATAATGAAATTTCCAAGTTTAATCCAAATATTAGACAAAGTAGACTAAATTTTCTTTCGATTCTTAAGATCACCAAAGGTGCAAGATAAGAGCATACACAAACTTTAGCCTAACTTAAGCAAAACATGGAAATACAACATTCATCAAAGCATTTAGACATAGCAAAGTATAATGATAGTAGTGCAAGCATATTGATGGTAGCGCAAACATTTTGATGGTAGTACAAGTCTTTCAAAGATGATGAAGGGGTTCATAACACTAACATAATGCACCTATGCAAGCAGTTCAAAAAAACATAGGATTTGACAAAGATAATGTCAAAAAGCTCAAATCTTTGTCAATTTGCTTCAAATTTGGCAGCACCTCACCTCCTTTATTAATTCGCAAAATGAAAAGAGCACCGAAACCAAGCAAATCTAGTTAAGAAACTCAAGATTTATCTATAAATGCTAAAAATAGGGTTACTAACCAAAATTGAAACTAATCTACAAAAACTTGAAATTGATGCAAAGGACAATGGAGTAAGTCCCACTGGGCATGCCAAAATTTGTTATGCTGAAATGTTTATGTTATTAAATGAAACTAACACCTAGTAGTTCCAAATAGAAAAGTTAATCTACCATTAACATCATGATAAGAGCTTAAAGGAAATAACTATTCTAATGCATAAACATGAATGAACATCTAATGTTAAACCATTCCTACTCTTGTAAATGTATGATTTTCTATTAAGTATGAACCTATTTAGATCATAAGAAATCAATTTGTGTGTTGTCTCTAGATGAGGAAAGGATCTCACTAAAATGGCTACAAAGCCATGTTTAGATCTTCCTTTACTACTCAAATATGAGAGAATGGATGCAAATATGAAGTAGTTATTCCAACAATGGAGAAGGCTCTTATCATAAGCTTTAGTAATTAGAATGTTTGTAAAGGTGTAAGGTGTGAAGGAAGGAGGTAGGTCCTTTATATAGCTTTCCAATTTGGGAGAATCTTGCAAACTAGTGCATGTGGGATAAAGGATAAAGTAGATTTAGAAGAGATAAGCTTGATTAGAGGAATTAACAAGTGATTAGAAACTCATGGGAGTTGGAGATGATTTAATTAATCAACTAGGATTAATTAATAGGATAGAATAAGCTTAGAAAGTTATTTAGAGATGATTTAGAGGGAAATAGGTATGATTTGGAGGATTTGAGAGGGGATTTAACCAATAAGAGAGTTTATTGATTAAATACAAGGTTAAAAGGCTTAATTAACTAATAATAGTTAATTATTCAATTGGAAGAGGATTATAACTAACAAAGTGTCGTTAATTGGCATCCGGAGTGAGGTAAAGGCTAGTTAATTAATGAAGTGTCATTAATTGATTGAAATGGAGGGAAATGCTAGGTCGCCTCGATCATGGATTTAACTCATCTTCACCAACATTTCATCGAGTCAAGAACTATGGGGATGCTTCTTATGCCTCCCAAACGGGAAATGGGTATCACCACCCGAGTTACAAACCGCAAAAAAAAAAAGTATATTAAAACCCCGACATTTCTTATGCCTCTCCAAGTACCCCTTATTCCTCACATTTCCTTATGCCTCCCCAACCTCTTATGACACCGCATAACGAGTAAAGAAATGCAAGCTATTTCTTTTTACAAGGTGGAACCCAAAACCCAACACAGGTTCAAAGCGGATGGGTTTAGTCCCTTATTCAAACTGTAAATACGGTTGTTTTGAATAAATGGTGTGTTTTTTATCTTTGATTAAAATGTAGTTTAGCACACCATTGGAAACCTGCAACACACATGTATTTAGTATTTGTTTAGATCCCAATTCTTTGATAAGTGTTAGGTCCTGTGCACAAAATATTTAGTAGTTTCCTATAAAAAGTGCACCAATTTTTTATAATAGTCAAGATCATCCAAGGATGCAAGAGAAGAGCATACACAACAATTGATTCAACTAGATAGATGCAAAGGAAAACTTAAATCAAATGAATTTAAACAATGCTTTGTAAAAGGTTCATTCCCTTAAGAAAAATAAATAATGAAATTTCCAAGTTTAATCCAAATGTTAGACAAAGAAGACTAAATTTTCTTTCGATTCTTAAGATCACCAAAGAATACTAAAGGCAAGATAAGAGCATACACAAACTTTAGCCTAACTTAAGCAAAACATGGAAATACAACATTCATCAAAGCATTTAGACATAGCGCAAGTATAATGATAGTAGTGCAAGCATATTGATGGTAGCGCAAACATTTTGATGGTAGTACAAGTCTTTCAAAGATGATGAAGGGGTTCATAACACTAACATAATGCACCTATGCAAGCACAAAAACATAGGATTTGACAAAGATAATGTCAAAAAAGCTCAAATATTTGTCAATTTGCTTCAAATTTGGCAACACCTCACCTCCTTTATTCCTGCAAAGAGCACTGAAACCAAGCAAATCTAGTTAAGAAACTCAAGATTTATCTATAAATGCTAAAAAGAGGGTTACTAACCAAAATTGAAACTAATCTACAAAAACTTGAAATTGATGCAAAGGACAATGGAGTAAGTCCCACTGGGCATGCCAAAATTTGTTATGCTGAAATGTTTATGTTATTAAAATGAAACTAACACCTAGTAGTTCCAAATAGAAAAGTTAATTTACCATTAATATCATGATAAGAGCTTAAAGAAAATAACTATTCTAATGCATAAACATGAATGAACATCTAATGTTAAACCATTCCTACTCTTGTAAATGTCTAATTTTCTATTAAGTATGAGCCTATTTAGATCATAACAAATCAATTTGTGTGTTGTCTCTAGATGAGGAAAGGATCTCACTAAAATGTCTACAAATCCATGTTTAGATCTTCCTTTACTACTCAAATATGAGAGAATGGAGGCAAATATAAAGTAGTTATTCCAACAATGGAGAAGGCTCTTATCATAAGCTTCAGAAATGAGAAAGTTTGTAAAGGTGTAAGGTGTGAAGGAAGGAGGTAGGTCCTTTATATAGCTTTCCCATTTGGGAGAATCTTGCAAACTAGTGCATGTGGGATAAAGGATAAAGTAGATTTAGAAGAGATAAGCTTGATTAGAGGAATTAACAAGTGATTAACAACTCATGGGAGTTGGAGATGATTTAATTAATCAACTAGGATTAATTAATAGGATAGAATAAGCTTAGAAAGTTATTTAAAGATGATTTAGAGGGAAATATGTATGATTTGGAGGATTTGAGAGGGGATTTAACCAATAAGAGGGTTTATTGATTAAATACAAGGTTAAAAAGGCTTAATTAACTAATAATAGTTAATTATTCAATTGGAAGAGGATTATAACTAATAAAGTGTCATTAATTGGCATCCGGAGTGGGGTAAAGGCTAGTTAATTAATGAAGTGTCATTAATTGATTGAAATGGAGGGAAATGCTAGGTCGCCTCGATCATGGATTTAACTCATCTTCACCAACATTTCATCGAGTCAAGAACTATGGGGGATGCTTCTTATGCCTCCCCAAACGGGAAATGGGTATCACCACCGAGTTACAAACCGCCGAAAAAAAAAAGTATATTAAAACCCCGACATTTCTTATGCCTCTCCAAGTACCCCTTATTCCTCACATTTCCTTATGCCTCCCCAACCTCTTATGACACCGCATAACGAGTAAAGAAATGCAAGCTATTTCTTTTTACAAGGTGGAACCCAAAACCCAACACAGTTCAAAGCGGATGGGTTTAGTCCCTTATTCAAACACTGTAAATACAGTTGTTTTGAATAAATGGTGTGTTTTTTTATCTTTGATTAAAATGTGGTTTAGCACACCATTGGAAACCCTGTAACACACATGTATTTAGTATTTGTTTAGATCCCAATTCTTTGATAAGTGTTAGGTCATGTGCACAAAATATTTAGTAGTTTCCTATAAAAAGTGCACCAATTTTTTATAATAGTCAAGATCATCCAAGGATGTAAGAGAAGAGCATACACAACAATTGATTCAACTAGATAGATGTAAAGGAAAACTTATATCGAATTAATTTAACCAATGCTTTTAAAATATTCATTCCCTTAACAAAATAAATGATGAAATTTCCAAGTTTAATCCAAATGTTAGAGAAAGAAGACTAAAGTTTCTTTTGATTCTCAAGATCACCAAAGGTGCAAGAGAAGAGCATACACAAACTTTAGCCTAACTTAAGCAAAACATGGAAATACAACATTCATCAAAGCATTTAGACATAGCGCAAGTATAATGATAGTAGTGCAAGCATATTGATGGTAAGCGCAAACATTTGATGGTAGTACAAGTCTTTCAAAGATGATGAAGGGGTTCATAACACTAACATAATGCACCTATGCAAGCACAAAAAATAAGATTTGACAAAGATAATGTCAAAAAAGCTCAAATATTTGTCAATTTGCTTCAAATTTGGCAACACCTCACCTCCTTTATTCCCTGCAAAGAGTTAATCGAAACCAAGCAAATCTAGTTAAGAAACTCAAGATTTATCTATAAATGCTAAAAAGAGGGTTAGTAACCAAAATTGAAACTAATCTACAAAAACTTGAAATTGATGCAAAGGACAATGGAGTAAGTCCCACGGGCATGCCAAAATTTGTTATGCTGAAATGTTTATGTTATTAAAATGAAACTAACACCTAGTAGTTCCAAATAGAAAAGTTAATTTACCATTAACATCATGATAAGAGCTTAAAGAAAATAACTATTCTAATGCATAAACATGAATGAACATCTAATGTTAAACCATTCCTACTCTTGTAAATGTCTGATTTTCTATTAAGTATGAGCCTATTTAGATCATAAGAAATCAATTTGTGTGTTGTCTCTAGATGAGGAAAGGATCTCACTAAAATGGCTACAAAGCCATGTTTAGATCTTCCTTTACTACTCAAATATGAGAGAATGGAGGCAAATATTAAGTAGTTATTCCAACAATGGAGAAGGCTCTTATCATGCTTGTAGAAATGAGAAAGTTTGTAAAGGTGTAAGGTGTGAAGGAAGGAGGTAGGTCCTTTATATAGCTTTCCCATTTGGGAGAATCTTGCAAACTAGAGCATGTGGGATAAAGGATAAAGTAGAGTTAGAAGAGATGAGCTTGATTAGAGGAATTAACAAGTGATTAAAAACTCATGGGAGTTGGAGATGATTTAATTAATCAACTAGGATTAATTAATAGGATAGAATAAGCTTAGAAAGTTATTTAAAGATGACTTAGAGGGAAATATGTATGATTTGGAGGATTTGAGAGGGGATTTAACCAATAAGAGAGTTTATTGATTAAATACAAGCTTAAAAGGCTTAATTAATTAATAATAGTTAATTATTCAATTGGAATAGGATTATAACTAATAAAGTGTCATTAATTGGCATCCGGAGTGCGTTAAAGGCTAGTTAATTAATGAAGTGTCATTAATTGATTGAAATGGAGGGAAATGCTAGGTCGCCTCGATCATGGATTTAACTCATCTTCACCAACATTTCATCGAGTCAAGAACTATGGGGGATGCTTCTTATGCCTCCCCAAACGGGAAATGGGTATCACCACCGAGTTACAAACCGCCAAAAAAAAAAGTATATTAAAACCCCGACATTTCTTATGCCTCTCCAAGTACCCCTTATTCCTCACATTTCCTTATGCCTCCCCAACCTCTTATGACACCGCATAACGAGTAAAGAAATGCAAGCTATTTCTTTTACAAGGTGGAACCCAAAACCCAACACAGCTTCAAAGCGGATGGGTTTAGTCCCTTATTCAAACCTCAGAATACAAAGTGTTTTGAATAAATGGTGTGTTTTTTTATCTTTGATTAAAATGTAGTTTAGACACCATTGGAAACCCGCAACACACATGTATTTAGTATTTGTTTAGATCTCAATTCTTTGATAAGTGTTAGGTCCTTCACACAAAATATTTAGTAGTTTCTATAAAAAGTGCACCAATTTTTATAATAGTCAAGATCATCCAAGGATGTAAGAGAAGATCATACACAACAATTGATTCAACTAGATAGATGTAAAGGAAAACTTATATCGAATTAATTTAACCAATGCTTTTTAAAATGTTCATTCCCTTAAGAAAAATTAATAATGAAATTTCCAAGTTTAATCCAAATATTAGACAAAGTAGACTAAATTTTCTTTCGATTCTTAAGATCACCAAAGGTGCAAGATAAGAGCATACACAAACTTTAGCCTAACTTAAGCAAAACATGGAAATACAACATTCATCAAAGCATTTAGACATAGCCTTAAGTATAATGATAGTAGTGCAAGCATATTGATGGTAGCGCAAACATTTTGATGGTAGTACAAGTCTTTCAAAGATGATGAAGGGGTTCATAACACTAACATAATGCACCTATGCAAGCATAAAAAACATAGGATTTGACAAAGATAATGTCAAAAATCTCAAATATTTGTCAATTTGCTTCAAAATTGGTAGCACCTCACCTCCTTTATTCCCGCGAAAGAGCATCGAAACCAAGCAAATCTAGTTAAGAAACTCAAGATTTATCTATAAATGCTAAAAAGAGGGTTACTAACCAAAATTGAAACTAATCTACAAAAACTTGAAATTGATGCAAAGGACAATGGAGTAAGTCCCACTGGGCATGCCAAAATTTGTTATGCTGAAATGTTTATGTTATTAAAATGAAACTAACACCTAGTAGTTCCAAATAGAAAAGTTAATTTACCATTAACATCATGATAAGAGCTTAAAGAAAATAACTATTCTAATGCATAAACATGAATGAACATCTAATGTTAAACCATTTCTACTCTTGTAAATGTCTCGATTTTCTATTAAGTATGAGCCTATTTAGATCATAAGAAATCAATTTGTGTGTTGTCTCTAGATGAGGAAAGGATCTCACTAAAATGGCTACAAAGCCATGTTTAGATCTTCCTTTACTACTCAAATATGAGAGAATGGAGGCAAATATTAAGTAGTTATTCCAACAATGGAGAAGGCTCTTATCATAAGCTTGTAGAAATGAGAAAGTTTGTAAAGGTGTAAGGTGTGAAGGAAGGAGGTAGGTCCTTTATATAGCTTTCCCATTTGGGAGAATCTTGCAAACTAGTGCATGTGGGATAATAGATAAAGTAGAATTAGAAGAGATGAGCTTGATTAGAGGAATTAACAAGTGATTAAAAACTCATGGGAGTTGGAGATGATTTAATTAATCAACTAGGATTAATTAATAGGATAGAATAAGCTTAGAAAGTTATTTAAAGATGATTTAGAGGGAAATATGTATGATTTGGAGGATTTGAGAGGGGGATTTAACCAATAAGAGAGTTTATTGATTAAATACAAGCTTAAAAAGGCTTAATTAATTAATAATAGTTAATTATTCAATTGGAATAGGATTATAACTAATAAAGTGTCATTAATTGGCATCCGGAGTGCGTTAAAGGCTAGTTAATTAATGAAGTGTCATTAATTGATTGAAATGGAGGGAAATGCTAGGTCGCCTCGATCATGGATTTAACTCATCTTCACCAACATTTCATCGAGTCAAGAACTATGGGGATGCTTCTTATGCCTCCCCAAACGGGAAATGGGTATCACCACCCGAGTTACAAACCGCCAAAAAAGTATATTAAAACCCCGACATTTCTTATGCCTCTCCAAGTACCCCTTATTCCTCACATTTCCTTATGCCTCCCCAACCTCTTATGACACAAGATAACGAGTAAAGAAATGCAAGCTATTTCTTTTTACAAGGTGGAACCCAAAACCCAACACAAGATTCAAAGCGGATGGGTTTAGTCCCTTATTCAAACCTCAGTAAATACATGTTTTGAATAAATGGTGTGTTTTTATCTTTGATTAAAATGTAGTTTAGCACACCATTGGAAACCCGCAACACACATGTATTTAGTATTTGTTTAGATCCCAATTCTTTGATAAGTGTTAGGTCCTTGCACAAAATATTTAGTAGTTTCCTATAAAAAGTGCACCAATTTTTTATAATAGTCAAGATCATCCAAGGATGTAAGAGAAGATCATACACAACAATTGATTCAACTAGATAGATGTAAAGGAAAACTTATATCGAATTAATTTAACCAATGCTTTTAAAATGTTCATTCCCTTAAGAAAAATTAATAATGAAATTTCCAAGTTTAATCCAAATATTAGACAAAGTAGACTAAATTTTCTTTCGATTCTTAAGATCACCAAAGGTGCAAGATAAGAGCATACACAAACTTTAGCCTAACTTAAGCAAAACATGGAAATACAACATTCATCAAAGCATTTAGACATAGCGCAAGTATAATGATAGTAGTGCAAGCATATTGATGGTAGCGCAAACATTTTGATGGTAGTACAAGTCTTTCAAAGATGATGAAGGGGTTCATAACACTAACATAATGCACCTATGCAAGCAAAAAAACATAGGATTTGACAAAGATAATGTCAAAAAGCTCAAATATTTGTCAATTTGCTTCAAATTTGGCAACACCTCACCTCCTTTATTCCTGCAAAGAGCACTGAAACCAAGCAAATCTAGTTAAGAAACTCAAGATTTATCTATAAATGCTAAAAATAGGGTTACTAACCAAAATTGAAACTAATCTACAAAAACTTGAAATTGATGCAAAGGACAATGGAGTAAGTCCCACTCGGGCATGCCAAAATTTGTTATGCTGAAATGTTTATGTTATTAAAATGAAACTAACACCTAGTAGTTCCAAATAGAAAAGTTAATTTACCATTAACATCATGATAAGAGCTTAAAGAAAATAACTATTCTAATGCATAAACATGAATGAACATCTAATGTTAAACCATTCCTACTCTTGTAAATGTCTGATTTTCTATTAAGTATGAGCCTATTTAGATCATAAGAAATCAATTTGTGTGTTGTCTCTAGATGAGGAAAGGATCTCACTAAAATGGCTACAAAGCCATGTTTAGATCTTCCTTTACTACTCAAATATGAGAGAATGGATGCAAAGATGAAGTAGTTATTCCAACAATGGAGAAGGCTCTTATCATAAGCTTGTAGAAATGAGAAAGTTTGTAAAGGTGTAAGGTGTGAAGGAAGGAGGTAGGTCCTTTATATAGCTTTCCAATTTGGGAGAAGCTTGCAAACTAGTGCATGTGGGATAAAAGATAAAGTAGACTTAGAAGAAATAAGCTTGATTAGAGGAATTAACAAGTGATTAAAAACTCATGGGAGTTGAGATGATTTAATTAATCAACTAGGATTAATTAATATGCTAGAATAAGCTTAGAAAGATATTTAGAGATGATTTAGAGGGAAATATGTATGATTTGGAGGATTTGAGAGGGGATTTAACCAATAAGAGGGTTTATTAATTAAATACAAGGTTAAAAAGGCTTAATTAACTAATAATAGTTAATTATTCAATTGGAATAGGATTATAACTAATAAAGTGTCATTAATTGGCATCCGGAGTGCGTTAAAGGCTAGTTAATTAATGAAGTATCATTAATTGATTGAAATGGAGGGAAATGCTAGGTCGCTCGATCATGGATTTAACTCATCTTCACCAACATTTCATCGAGTCAAGAACTATGGGGATGCTTTATGCCTCCCCAAACGGGGAAATGGGTATCACCACCCGAGTTACAAACCGCAAAAAAAAAAAGTATATTAAAACCCCGACATTTCTTATGCCTCTCCAAGTACCCCTTATTCCTCACATTTCCTTATGCCTCCCCAACCTCTTATGACACCGCATAACGAGTAAAGAAATGCAAGCTATTTCTTTTTACAAGGTGGAACCCAAAACCCAACACGGTTCAAAGCGGATGGGTTTAGTCCCTTATTCAAACCTCAGTAAATACAAAGTGTTTTGAATAAATGGTGTGTTTTTTATCTTTGATTAAAATGTGGTTTAGCACACCATTGGAAACCTGCAACACACTTGTATTTAGTATTTGTTTAGATCCCAATTCTTTGACAAGTGTTAGGTCCTGCACACAAAATATTTAGTAGTTTCCTATAAAAAGTGAACCAATTTTTTATAATAGTCAAGATCATCCAAGGATGTAAGAGAAGATCATACACAACAATTGATTCAACTAGATAGATGTAAAGGAAAACTTATATCGAATTAATTTAACCAATGCTTTTTAAAATGTTCATTCCCTTAAGAAAAATTAATAATGAAATTTCCAATTTTAATCCAAATATTAGACAAAGTAGACTAAATTTTCTTTCGATTCTTAAGATCACCAAAGGTGCAAGATAAGAGCATACACAAACTTTAGCCTAACTTAAGCAAAACATGGAAATACAACATTCATCAAAGCATTTAGACATAGCGCAAGTATAATGATAGAGTGCAAGCATATTGATGGTAGCGCAAACATTTTGATGGTAGTACAAGTCTTTCAAAGATGATGAAGGGGTTCATAACACTAACATAATGCACCTATGCAAGCACAAAAACAT
The DNA here is from genome assembly GCA_018340775.1 of Taxus wallichiana var. yunnanensis. Classification (NCBI taxonomy): domain Eukaryota; kingdom Viridiplantae; phylum Streptophyta; class Pinopsida; order Cupressales; family Taxaceae; genus Taxus; species Taxus wallichiana. Next base: position 67,956,851 of record CM031237.1, on the reverse strand, counting down.
AGGATTTGACAAAAATAATGTCAAAAAGCTCAAATATTTGCCAATTTGCTTCAAATTTGGCAGCACCTCACCTCCTTTATTCCCGCAAAGAGCATCGAAACCAAGCAAATCTAGTTAAGAAACTCAAGATTTATCTATAAATGCTAAAAAGAGGGTTAGTAACCAAAATTGAAACTAATCTACAAAAACTTGAAATTAATGCAAAGGACAATGGAGTAAGTCCCATCGGGCATGCCAAAATTTGTTATGCTGAAATGTTTATGTTATTAAAATGAAACTAACACCTAGTATTCCCAAATAGAAAAGTAAATCTACCATTAACATCATTATAAGAGCTTAAAGGAAATAACTATTCTAATGCATAAACATGAAGGAACATCTAATGTTAAACCATTCCTACTCTTGTAAATGTATGATTTACTATCAAATTATGAACCTATTTAGATCATAAGCAATCAATTTGTGTGTTGTCTCTAAATGAGGAAAGGATCTCACTAAAATGGCTACAAAGCCATGTTTAGATCTTCCTTTACTACTCAAATATGAGAGAATGGATGCAAATATGAAGTAGTTATTCCAACAATGGAGAAGGCTCTTATCATAAGCTTGTAGAAATGAGAAAGTTTGTAAAGGTGTAAGGTGTGAAGGAAGGAGGTAGGTCCTTTATATAGCTTTCCCATTTGGGAGAATCTTGCAAACTAGTGCATGTGGGATAATAGATAAAGTAGAGTTAGAAGAGATGAGCTTGATTAGAGGAATTAACAAGTGATTAATAACTCATGGGAGTTGGAGATGATTTAATTAATCAACTAGGATTAATTAATAGGATAGAATAAGCTTAGAAAGTTATTTAAAGATGACTTAGAGGGAAATATGTATGATTTGGAGGATTTGAGAGGGGGATTTAACCAATAAGAGAGTTTATTGATTAAATACAAGCTTAAAAAGGCTTAATTAATTAATAATAGTTAATTATTCAATGGAATAGGATTATAACTAATAAAGTGTCATTAATTGGCATCCGAGAGCGTTAAAGGCTAGTTAATTAATGAAGTGTCATTAATTGATTGAAATGGAGGGAAATGCTAGGTCGCTCGATCATGGATTTAACTCATCTTCACCAACATTTCGCCGAGTCACATTGCATAGTATGAGCCCAAGTTGGCCTTTCTATCTTGTCTACGAGCTCGACCACTCGAGCTATCCATCCGATGCGTATCTAGATGAGTCAACCCCTCACCTAACTCCATCTCTCGTGACTCACTCGCCCAAACATGATCCTTCATTCTTTTCTCGCACAGAAATTCCCCACCAAGATCTTGACTCATAGCTCATTAAAGCAATTTCTCCACTTCATTTTGCTTGGCTCACTTGTATTGCCTCGTGCTAGCTTGCTTCGTGACTCGGCCTCTATCGAGTGAATCTCATCACCCACCAATGCAGCGTTGGGCTGAGCTTGGGGATCTTGGCCTTTATAGACTAAAAATAACTTTCCGTAAGGGCATTCTATTTACGAGCTTGAGCTCGATCATGGACCATCTACAATGTGGGCTCCTCGAGTCGATCCCCGACCCTTCTAATGTCACCCCGCCTACATTTATTTTCTTTTGGTGGTGATCTCAAAACCCTCAAACCGCACCTACAACCAACTTAGATCACCAAGCTATTCAAAATCCATCCATCAACTCGCCACCCAAATGTGTGATTCCAACCTCGCGAGCTCCCGGTTAGCTTGTTGGCCCCTAGAGGCCCGAAATGTAAATTTTGACCCCAGAGCTCTCAACTTAGGAATTTTTTTTAACTTTTGGTGTCAAACACTTGATTAGGACTATATGCAAGGTAGTCTTCCATGATTTTTTCCATTTTTTCTCATTTTAAGGCCACATGTGGGCCCACGGGGCCCGCATTTCATCATCTTTCAAGTTGGTCTTAAGGGTCAAAACCCAAAAGAGGAAAAAAATCCTCAATTATAATTTTCACCTCCAGAATTCCTTAAATGTGTTCCTGAGACCCTTGAAATTGCATGTAGATAAATTTCATCCTATGTAGTCCATTTAGGTGCCTAGGTCTTATTAGGTCCCTATTGTCCAATTTGGCATGAGGGGCAAAATTGGATAACAATTTGGTGACTCACGGGGACATCATGCTTGATAGATGTTCTCGCACTGTAAGAGCCTCATTATGTCCACTAGGAAGGAATATACCTTGCGATGGAAGATTCTAGAAGGCCATCATTACAAAGAGTGGAGAGCTCAAGCTTGAAGAAGCATGCTCCCATGGAGGACCACCTTGGACACTTGGCAATGGATCTGTAACTCCCAGAAGGCTTGAAGGTGTTGAGAAAGGCTATAAATACAAGCACCTAGTAAAGGAAAAGAGAGAGATTAGAGAGAGTAGATGAGAGGTGAAGCTTTACATAGAAATACATGGAGATTTATGGGTTGGGCTAGGAGATATGTAGGAAGAATGATGTATCAAGGGATGGGTACATGTTTTTCTTTTGCATTGTAAGGGACGTAAGTCTAGTCTTGCTACATGGTTCTAATATGCACCATCATTTTGGTCTTGTAATGACCCTGATAGATGTAATGTGATTACTAGACATGTTCAAATATGAATATATGTGGTTCACGGCTCATACATATCTCTTTTGTTATGTTTAGTGTGTTTCATATGAATGAGTATAATCATTATGCATCCTCTTTCCCTCATGGTTCAGATCTATCTTTTGTCAATGTGCTTCTTGTCTGAATGAATACATTAGTGTAGCATTTACTCAAAGTTCTTAGTTGAATAAGGAGTTTCTTCTATCTTTCTATTATGCATCTATGCTACATTCTTGCACAACTCACATAAAAGAGGGCTCGCATGCCCACGTGTGCATGCCTCGGGTGAGCACCCAAGTGCCCACTGGGTGATAGGCCAATGCGCATGGGATTGTCCTTATTTGTTAAGGGGTATAAAAATTGACTACATCTTGGTTCCATTCCGGGACCTCTTTTTGAAGTTGTTGTAAGAAATGGCATGCATCTTTGTATCTATACTGTGTGATGACAAGAGTGTTTAACCTTGGAAAGTGTTGAAACATGGTTCAAGAGCATGAGGATGAATTTTTCTTAGAGATTCAACACTGGACCTGAGTTTGATGCATGTAGATGGGTAGAAGAGAACCTCTACCATGAGTTGTATGAAAATTTCTTTTGTTGCTTCCTAGTAGAGTTATATGAATGGCTCTCAAAGCATATGCATCTAGATCAAGTTGGTACTATAGAGCATGCATATGGACCCAAGATGATTACCAGAGGCTACAAGATGTAGATCTGACATGGAATCATGTTGTGGATCATTGGTGGAAGGGAGTGTTGGCTAGCTACACTCTAGAATATGCCATTTCTATGTACATACTCTTGTCAAAAGTTGTTGAGTTTGAGTTTTGAGGGATCCCAGAGGATCATTTCTATGTGTTATTCCTTTGGCGATGAAGATCTTGATCATTACCTTGAGTTTAGAGGCATTTCCAATGGCCGGCTAAACCCTTCTGAGCATGGGTGAGGAAGCTAGGGTGGAGGAGGATGAAAGACATTATGATTGAGAAAGAAAGGGAGGAGAGATGACTCAAGTATAGTGAAGCGCGTGAAAGGGAGATTGACTAGACAATGTGAGGTTGCAAGTGTGATGGATCTATGGAGGTAGACATTGTGGGAAGGAGTTGAGGTTCACACAGAGGATGTGGAACTGAGTAGTCTGTGCTACCCCATCTTGGAAAGTGTGGGAGAGAGACCCTTTGGCTTTTGATGAGAGTTCATCACATGGAGAAAGAAGAGTCATTGGCATGCATCTGAACCCACCTAGTGACCAGACCTTGGCTTGGTTTTCCAGATCAAGGGAGAAGTATTGTTAACCTAGTTTGTATCGGTGGAAGTGACCGATCTACCCTAGAGATATAATTTCTCATTTGGGACTTCTATGGCTACACATACCATTCCAGTGTTTGGAGGAATTTTTGGGCAAGGGGAAAATACACAAGGTTTGGGAAATGCATTGGGAGTGGTGTGGGACACACACATATGGCAAGTGGAATGATCTCATAGACCATTGGTGTGTAGTTTAGTGGAATGTTGGGGACACTAGGTGTGACCACTTCAGGCCCATTACTAGTTCATAGGAGGATTGGAGGTGGAACTGGTGGATCTGGGGGCACAGACCTAGTGGATCTAGTGGGTCAGTGGAGGAGGAAACACCAGAGGAAACCAAGGATCTGGATCAAGAGGACAGGGCCTCAACCCCTCCTCTCGAGTAATCTTTGAAATGTCTTTACACTTTCCAGATTACTAGGGTATAGAGGATGTTGCAGAACATGTGCACAAGTGTGAATTGCTATGGGCATGTGAAGGGGATCACAACCCCCAAAGGAAGGCTAGTCAATTTGCAACAACATTGTAAGGGCATGCACATAGCTGGTATAGGAAGTATGACCCCATCAGATGGTGGTAGATTACACCGCATTGAAAAATGCCTTCCTAGTAGAGTTCCACATACCGAGTTTGAGAAAAGAGCATCAATGCTTTAAAGGAGATTCAATAGGGAATGGAAGAGAGTGTGTGGGAGTATGATGCATGGTTTAAAACTCTCCTGTCAAAATTTTTCATATGACATTCACCCTTCACAACATGCTCAATGGTTTTTGGAGGGTTGATAACACCATTTAGAAGGGCATTATCACATAAGACTTTACATGCACCCGCGTGAGGTTAGAAGCTGCTCTTATGCATTGAAGTTGTTGGGAGCATTGATACTGGTGTGAGCCCTTTTCTAGAGGCTCAAATCACTGCCATGGCCAAATAGTTAGAGAATTTTTATCTACAAACTCTACACATGAGACTCATAGTGGTATTTGGTGCGTGGATTGTGGATTGTGAAGGGGCATGCAAAGGATAGTTTCCCAAAATTCAAGTATGCACCTATAGCGATGGATTGTGAAATTTGTCACGGGGACCATGATGTAAGTAGGTGCCCTCTACTACAGGCATGTAATTGTAAGAATGTATCTTTCTATTATAAGATATGTACATCTACATCACATGACACTAAAGAATGTAGGCTTATTGATAGATTCATGATGCCATTGATCTTGGTGTGTGCCAGACTAGCCTTGCAAGTAGTTCAAAGGATGATGATCACCATTATGAGGGGGCGTGGATGGAAGCGCATGCATGGAAAGAGGTTTTCATGGAGGATTTCATGGTCATGGTAACCACGAGGAGGAGGAAGAAGTGAGTTCCCATGAGGAACCTGTTTCAATTGTGGATCTACAAAACACTACAGGTGCGAGTGTCTAGATTTATTATAGTGCTCGTGGTGTGGGAAAAAGCATAAGTATGAGGAGTTCCCTAAGTTGTTTGAGCACATGAGCCAACAACACTAGAAGGACAAGGGCACTGGGATGGTGAGTATAAAGAAGGATGACACATAGTGGATGCCTAGAGTGGTGTGTGAGTCAGGGTTAGAACCTATTCTGGTGACAACACAAGCAGAGGTTGCACATGCCAAAGAAGTACCAAGGAAAAAGACTCTAGTCTCAAGAGAAGTGGTGCATGGGAAGTATCCAGACCCTCCCACCAGAAGGAGGTGTATCAAGAGACAATGGATGTCATTTAGAGTTTTCAGGAGAAATCCAGTGTCTAAAGGAGTAGTCCAGGTAGCAAGAGCAAAGAAGGAATGTTGAGGCTCCATAGAAGGACCTGGATGAGGTCAAGGAAGTATGAAAAATGTTAAGGCAAGAGAATATTATTCCCTTGCTAGGAGAATGGCTATGGGAGAAGATGCCACACCGCGAGAGGGATGAAAGGTAGGTGTTGCATGCAAACCTCCCTCCCCATAGCCTTGATTATGACAAGGAAATCACACTAAACGTAGTTGTGGATGGTTGGCTTCTAAGAAACATATTGATTGACATGGGAGTAGAAGTCAATGTTCTTACATTGGATGCCTGACATCAAATGGGAAGGCCCGCATTGCATCCATCTTTGAATGTGTTGTATATGGAAAAAAAAACTAAGGAAATGCCCATTGGAGTATTAAAGGATGTAGTGATTACCATTTAGGGGCCAAGTTTACTAGAGACTTTGAAGTCTTGGTGCTCACGAGGTAGAAAATTTTTCAAAGCATTGCTTGGGTGCCCATGGTGCTATAAGAACAATGTTGACCTGAGGTTCAACAAAGGATATATCAGTTTGAGAACAAGGAAGAATGGGTCATCATCCCCTTGATGGATGGGAAGTCAATGCCTTACACTGAACCTTTGGGAGAAGAGGTCCTTGATAGAATTTATGTGTGCTCCATCAGAGACCCAGAGATAATTCACCCTATAGAAGGAGTTATCCAATTTGAGGATGCCAGTCTATGAGTGATACCACAAGCATGGCATGTGACAATTGGGTGCATGGGACCTATGAGTTAATTGGGTGACAATTGAGGGGGTCTATAACAAAAGTGACCAAGGCACGCTCACTCAAGCACCTAGGAGGAAAGAAGTTACCAAGTTACTCTAGAGGGGCATACCCTAAAATTTTCTTATGGGACATGGAAGCTCAGTGGAAAAATGAGGATGAAAGAAGAGGGATGCTTAGTTATACAACCTACTGGGACTACTGCACATGCTGGTGGGCTACACATCGAGAGAGCCTCCTAGAGTGGTGTGAGGTAAGAATCACATTCTCTGTAAGGTTTTCTAGAGCAACACACCCACGGTCATTCAAGACTACCATGGTAAAGAGACCACTTCATTCCATATCCAAGCATGTGAGAAGGCCTGGATAGGAGGCAAAAGCCTTACCACCATCATTATGGGTACATAAGCTATATTCCACTACAAGGTGTGTGTGTGGTATATCCATTTAGAAACATGCATCATAGACAGGAAATTGGTAGGAGCTGAAAACTGATCTCATCCAAGATTTTGAATATCGGAGCACAAAGCCATCAAGTGGATAAGGCATTGCAAGTGATCAAAGCACCTTACGATGGGGGATAGTGCCATGGTGGAAGATAGAGCTACTAGATTTTCTAGGTGAGCCTAGTTTAGAGGCATGTTTCGATGAGGATGAGTCAAGAGGAGATGTAGTTTGAGCAAGCATGCATAGAAAAGGAAAAAGGAAAGATGGTTTATGTCATAGATGGAGAGGAAATGGAGAGTCTAGATGTTAACCACTCTGTAGGACAATGTGTGATGTGATAGATATAGCATGATTGATGAAAAGGATGCGTGCACTTACCATGAGCCTTTAAAAATAAAGAAGGTTAACATTGGGTCAGAGACAGAACCTAAGGAAGCAATCATTGGAGATTATTGGTCAGAGAAGGAGGTCTCTAAGATCATTGATATGTTACGTGAGTTCAGGATTTATTCCCTCATGGGTATCATGAACTCAAAGGTGTTCACCATTCCTTGGGGGAAATGAGGATCAAGTTGAAGGAGGGTGTGTGCCTGGTTTGGAAGAGACCATACCGAATGAATCCTAACCTGTGCGTGAAGGTCAAGGAAGAAATAGATAAGATGATAGCATCAAGCATCATTGAAGTTTGAAGAGTCAAAGTGGGTAAGTCCAATGGTCATTAGTATCAAAAAGGATGGAAGGATAAGGATATATGTAGACTATAGGGAGTTGAATGTAGTTTGTGTCATCGATCCTTTTCCAACCCCCTTCACTAAAGAAATTTTGGAAGGAGTGGCCGGACATGAAGTCTATTCCTTTATGGATGGATTTTAGGGTACCACCAGGTTTGGATCACAAAGGAGGACTAGGAGAAGACAAATTTCACCACTGAGTGGGGAATTTTTTCCTATATGGTCATGCCCTTTGGGTTGAAGAATGCCTGTTGTGTTCTCACGCATTGTGGTACAAGCATTTCAAGACTTTATCCACAAATTTCTTCAAGTCTATCTAGATGATTGGACAAGTGTATGGGCTAGTGAAGGACCATTGTGATAACTTAAGATTAATGTTTGAGAGATGTCGGTAGTTGAGGATATCCCTCAACATTAAGAAATGTGTCTTTGCTACCCCATTTGGAACATTATTGGGGCACATCATATGTAGGGAGGGCTTACTAGTAGATCCCACCAAAGTTGTTGTCATTGTGGGGTTGGGGGAGCCTACTAGCCAAAGCAGCAATGTGTGGATTCCTTGGGCATACAGGGTATTATAGGAAGTTCATCAAGGGATATGCCAAGATAGCCACACCCTTAGAAGAGTTTCTTAAACACAAGAGTGCCTTCCTTTGGGGAGAGGTGCAATAGAAGGCATTTAATACTTTAAAGGATAAGCTGTCACACCATGCCCATACTATGATTCCCTTCTTGGGATAAGCCTTTCCATGTTCATGTTGATGCCTCAGGCACAACCATTGGAGTAGTACTGACACAACCTGGTGAAGGGATTGTTGATCATCCCTTGTGTTTTTCCAGCAGAAATTTAACACCAAAGAGAAAAATTACACAACTACTAAGCATGAAGCATTATCCATGATCTATGCATTGCATAAGTTTAGGTAGTATCTATTGGCAACACCCTTTATATTCTACATGGACCACATGGCATTAAAATACTTAGTCAATAAGCATGTTCTTCAAGGGTGCATATGTCGGTGGGTCCTGTTATTTCAAGAATTTGAGTTCACCATGGTTGTGAAGCTAGGAAAGAGTAATTTTGGACCTGATCATCTATCTAGGATTGACTCAGGGGAGGACACAAGAGCATTGAGGAGACTATGCAGATGCACAACTATTTAGGTTGTGTGCATGCACCCTCGATTTGGAGGACATTGCAAGTATTTCTTAAGATAGGTGTGGCACCAAGAAGGAATGAAGGCCTTGGAGAGGAAACAATTGGCCATACATGCCATGCCTTACCTTACATTGATTAGTGGAGATCTATACAAATTGGGTCATGATGAGGTTCTGCGCCGATGTGTGCTAGAACATGAGTGCATTACAATTATGGAAGAAGTGCATGGTGGGATCATAGGAGGACACTATGTGGGAAATGCAACCACATGGAAGATTTTTCTCATAGGGATTTGGTGGGAAACCATTTACCAAGATTGTATTGAGTTTTGCAAGGCCTGTGACCATTTCAGTGCCTTGGAAAACCTAGAAAGAGGGATGAAATGCCCTTATGACCAATAGCTAGTGTGGAACCATTTGAGAAATGGGCTATCAACTTTGTAGGACCAATCTCACCAGTGCATGCGAAGGACTGGTTCATGGTATATCATCACTTGCACTGATTATTTGACATGGTGGGAAGAGGCAACACCTACAAAGGATTGTACAATGGCTACAACTACTAGATTTTTATGGGAAAATATAATCAAGCAGGTATGGATGCCCATTGAGTTTGACAAGTGATAGAGGTACACACTTTCTCAATGAGATGGTTAGGATTTTATTATCATAATTTATGGTGGCCCATCACAAGACTACCCCCTATCACCCTCAAGAAAATGGAACTATTGAGGCATTTAACAAAATACTTAGTCACACGTTGACTAAGATCTATGATGTTGGTAGACAAGATTGGGATGAAAAAGTATCAGCCATTCTTTGGGCATATAGGACAACCTACAAGAGGTTAAATAAGGCCACACCATTTCAATTGGTGTTTGGCATGGAGGCTATCCTACCAAGTTGAATTCATGTTACCTTCACTATGTATAGCATGTGTAGGAGGATTAGCCGATGAGAAAGTTGGAAGAAAGGATTGACAAATTAATGTAGTTGGATGAAAGATGGTCACTCGCCAGGTGGAGCCAGAAGACTGAAAAAAAAAAAAAAAGGCATGGCATGATCATCACATCAAGAACAAGAAGTTTGAGGTTGGGAAGATGGTTTTTCTATATGATTCCAAGTTTTGTGCCATCTGGGAAGCTAAAAGTCCATTGGTTGGGCCCTTACATCATCTCATACATCCTTGATTTAAAGTGCGTGCTAGTTGCAAGTGTTAGATGGGATGAGATTACCAAGACACTTCAATGGGAGTAGGCTAAAGCCCTACTATAAATAAGTCTTCTTGGTGTTTGTAAATAAGGTAGTGTTTCTAGTTAGAATAGACTTTCCTTTAATGCATTTTCTTTTCTTGTGTTTCCTTTCTCGTTGTTTCATTCCTTTCTATTGTTTTTTTGTTTTGCACCATGTGTGTCGGTAACCACATTACATTTGGGAGGTTGTGTATGTAGAGGACCACACATCGGTTTAGTGTGGGATGGAGTGAAAGGAAGTATAGGCCTGTAATACAAGTGTGTGTTGGTAGTAGAAGTTGCGGTGAATGGCCCGGTTAAAGGACTAAAGGTGTGTAAGGTTAATAGGTGCGTAGAGAAGAGATGGACATGAATGGTTGGTGTCAAGAAAGCCTTGAAGAAACCACATACAGGAAAAAGGAAGAGCGCGAGGAACAACATGAGGTAGGTGAGGGAAAAAATAGGGAAAAGGATGGAAGAAGTGCCTTTGGTGCTATGAAATGTGTGTAAGAGTCTTTAGTTCGGGTTGGATTTTTGCATGCCAGAAGGTTGTAAAGGGGTTTTCACGCAAGATGTGGCATGTGGGAAAAGGTACTTAAGACCGGCTTAGTGGAAAAATCCACATTTAAGGTCAAAGTATGGTGGTAGGTGAGAGAGCATTTAATGCTAGGAAAAGGGAAAAACTATAAATAAGAGGTCGAGCACTTCATTATTTACATTGTGATTATGAAGGGAAGAAAGCTCTTGTGAACTAGGGCATCCAAAGCAAGATATTTGTGATGAAGGAAGCATTTGAGAGATCTGAAGTGCATAGCTAGGGTAAATTCACAAACCAGTAGGAAAGGAGTACATGGGCGTGGAGAAGTTAAGTAAGAAAGTGCCGTCTTGTGGAAGGGTTTTTCCAGTTAGGGTTTTGATGACTAGGGCATGGAGTTAGAAGGATTTTTCCATGAAGATCGAGCTTGGGGATGGATAGAGTGGTAAAGAAGAGCAAGAGGGAGAAGTTCTAAGTACTAAAACTAGTCAAAAAGATGGCACCTAGAAAACCAACCATCTCACCAAAGAAGTAGAAACAAAAGGGCAAGGGAAAACAAACAACAACCATCGAGAGCACAAATGAAGAATGGTACGTAGAGATAGTACCCAAGATGGGGTGTTACTGGGAAAAGAATGGGAATCACACCTAAGGAAGATGATGGTGAGTGATTATAACCATCACACAACTACAACAGAGAAGGAGATGGCCTTGGAGTTGGTGCGCCCAACCAACAAGAGAATGCCAAAAGGCATGCCCATTTACAATGATGAGGTAAAGGTTAAGATGGAGAAGGCAGGGTTGTTGCAACTTTATGAACTACCATACTTTGGAAATCTTGAGTGCCTCTACCAGTGGCTGATGTTGCATGTGCATGAGGATCATTTCTATTTCATAGGATGCAAAGATGCATAACTCCCTAGTTAATTTCAAAGTTCACAGGCCTTACCTATGAGGGAGAGAGTCTAGATGATGACTTGAGTGACAAAGAGGCCATCAAGGAGATAGTAGCCATGTACGCCTACAAGAAAGGGTCATGATACTTTGACATCACTGAGATCCCAGACCCATGATGAGGATGAGCGCATGCCTAGTTACAAAGCTTAATGATCAAGAGAGATGGACGTAGGTGAACAAGGCATGGCTTAATGTATGGGAAAATAGCTGAGGGGACCATCTACAATTTTCCACTTTCATCATGGATGAAATCATAAGCAAAGTGCGCAAGAGGGTGAAATATTATTTGGCAACATCCTCCTCACTATTGTCTTCTCAAAAATCGGAGTGCCCGATGGACCAGATAAGTCTATTTGGGAATATCTAGGGAAGACCCATCACCCGCTAAAAGGTTCACAAAATATACTTGTGACAACATGATGGCCACTCACAAGGTGCATCTAGAGAAGTGGTACAAGTGCATGTGGGATGTTTGGGGTGGAGTGGAGAATTCTAGAGCAACTACCAGTGCTCTTGGATGAAGAAGCAAGAGTTTTGTAGTATACCAACACTTCTGCATTGGCAGATTCAAATTGGTAGATGAAACTATGAGCCCTGGTGCAAACTCCCCTTCTCCTTCACCATGCAATATTTTCAAGCAGGGGTGAATAGGTTTAAAGAGGCCAAGAGACTAAGGTTTGACCTTAGTGAAGTAGATCAAGACCACAGAGAGCTACGTAGATAACTCATCTACCCCAAGAAGCATGCATATACGTGGAGAAGTATGTCTCCCATGAGGTCCAAATGAAAAGTCCTGACTTTACCAATTACATAGGAAGGACCGCCACAGCAAGGGTGTATCTACGTGCATAAGGCCAAAGTTTGAAAAGGGCATACCTAGAATGTGATGTCTCCATTCTGAAGACCCTATGGGAAGAAGGAATCCCATGCCAACGAAGAGAGAAAGAGAAGAGGTGCAAGGGAAAAAGGCACCAAGTGTCCAAAGTGTACCAACAATGGGTGCTCCAGAGACAAGTGGTAAGCCTAGCACTTACGCATGTAGGAAGAAGTCCTCAGTCAGAGAAAGATGCTAGAAGAATAGGAAAAACCTATCACAAAGGAGAAGTCACTAGACAAGGAAGAAGAGAGAGAAACATCTCCCATACTGGAGTCCCTAGTTAGGAAGAAACAAAAGGTGATGGAGAAAGCTGATTCGGAGGATATGGAGAGCTTGGAGGCCTACAGAGGTGAAAGGGATGATGATGAAGATGATGAACCTGAGGGAGCTCAAGGCCCAAATGTTTTTTGAGGTGCATGATTTAGAGGAAGAGGGAGAGGAAGAGAAGAATGACTACCTCTTTGTTTGGAGGAAGGGTAGCCAGGAGGAGGAAGGCACTCAAGACAAAGGAGGGAGTGAGGAAGTAAGTACAAGGAATTAGAGGACCCCAAGCCTCACAAAGGAGTAGATAAATGAGGCCATAGAAAAGGAAGTGGAAAAGATAATTGAAACCTTGGTAGAACAAGAGTTGGAGTGAAGTGTGGAGATAGTGTTGAAGGAGGATGAAGAAGAAAGTGTTGGAAAAGATCACGACAACAGTAGTAGGAGGCCCCAGTTTGATGGTGAGCTTCCCAAGGGCATGCATAGGAGGAAGGTGCACAGAGATCCAAAGGTAGAAGATGGATTATGTTGATGATCCAAACAAGGTGTTGCACATGTGCTTCCAAAGCACTATTTTGATGGAGAAACTCCTAGCTATGGCATCATTTGATGCGGAAGGTGCATACCTCGGATGAGGAAAATGATTTTCATGGGAATTTGAGTCCCACCTCGATGAGCCCAAGTTTGAAGTGAGCCAAGGAGCATTGATGCAAGTTGCCAGAATCAAAAGGGACCAACCCCTTGGTGAACACTCAATAAGCTATCCGATGAACAAATTTGCAATGCGCTGAACAAAGTCTTGGTCGAGGTTGAAGCTAGACTCTTTGGGAGGAATGAAAGAGTGAAGTTTCTAGAGGTAGAGCTAGAGAAGAAGGAAGAAGAGCTCCTGAGAAAGGACTAAGGAGTTAAAACATGAGGAACTAGTTCGCTCAAGCTAAGGTGTGAATTAAAGGAAGAGAAGGAAAGGGTACGAAGTCTCCAAGAAGGTGGAGATGATCACAAGTGCCATTATCTTGAAGCATCCAGACTTGACACCACCCACACAGAAATATGAATCAAGCCTGCAATGCCTAGAAGACTTAACTCACGTTCTCACCATGGAGAGGCAACCACTAGCATTAGAGTCTGTGGAAGAAGTGTTGGCACATGCCAAGAAAAGGAGGACAAGATGAAGGTTGTGGCCATTGTGGCCCAATACAAGAAAGTCCTCACGGATGTGAAAATCCACCACCCAAGTCGCTGAGGCCACTTATGACAACTGCACCGATAGAGATAGAGTGGTGAGCATTCTGGTCACCACCCATGAAGTAGAGCTCAAGGAGTTCTAGGAGAAGAACAAGGGGAATAGGTGGAACGTGACAAAATTCTAGCCGAGGTTGAGAAGAAATTAGAGGCTATTGAGACCTTATGGGGCTCAATCAAAAACTGGCTGAAAGAGTTGTATCCCCAGATCACTCGAAGGATGGATGCACTTGAGGATTTGGGAAAATAGTTGGAGGGAATCATGGAGATGATGAATACCCAAGGAGAAGGGCTAAGATTTGAAGAGGTGAGCACCCTAGTCGGTGACCTTTTCAACAAACATAGAGTGAAGGTCGATACTTGGAATAAGTTGGAGGTAGACTTGATGAAATATTTCCCTCTCCTCTTGCAGAAATAATCATAGTTCCCCATTCTTTCATTCTTCCCAAAAATTCTTCATTCCTTTATTCTTTCTCCAAACTATTCAAGGACAGTCATTCTTTATTCTTTGAGAAGGTGTTCCCGAGGGTGGAGAATAGGCATAGTGTGGGGTGATGTTGGGCCCCTAAATTTATTGACTAAGTACAAAAAGCACGTGGGTGTGCAAGGACCTATTTAAAGAAGGGCGCAAGGAGAAAGCACGCAGGACAAGGTTTTAGGAGGGTTTTAGTAGAACAAGTGGTGCATGTGCAAGGTAGAGAAAAGGTTTTGGGACTTAGCCATATTTGGCGTATAGATATAAACATGAGAAAAGTGTGACCCGACTATGCATGTAGAGTGGATAAGGTGGTGCCACTGCAAACAGGTGGCCTAGGAAGGAATATACCCTTGATGGAAGATTCTAGAAGGCCATCATTGCAAAGAGTGGAGAGCTCGAGCTGAAGAAGCATGCTCCCATGGAGGACCACCTTGGACACTTGGCAATGGATCTGCAACTCTGCGAAGGCTTGAAGGTGTTGAGAAAGGCTATAAATACAAAGCACCCAGTAAAGGAAAAAGAGGAGAGATTAGAGAGAGAAGATGAGAGGTGAAGCTCTACAGAAATACATGGAGAGATTTATGGGTTGGGCTAGGAGATCTGTAGGAAGAATGATGTATCAAGGGATGGGTACATGTTTTTCTTTTGCATTGTAAGGGACGTAAGTCCAGTCTTGCTACATGGTTCTAATCTGCACTATCATTTTGGTCTATAATGACCCGATAGATGTAATGTGATTACTTGGACATGTTCAAATATGAATATATGTGGTTCATGGCTCATACATATCTCTTTTGTTATGTTCAGTGTGTTTCATATGAATGAGTATAATCATTATGCATCCTCTTTCCCTCATGGTTTAGATCTATCTTTTGTCAATGTGCTTCTTGTCTGAATGAATACATTAGTGTAGCATTTACTCAAAGTTCTTAGTTGAATAAGGAGTTTCTTCTATCTTTCTATTATGCATCTATGCTACATTCTTGCACAACTCACATAAAAGAGGGGCTCATGCCCGTGCGTGCCTTGGGTGAGCACCCAACAGCCCGTCTGGGTGATAGGCCGGTGCACATGGGATTGTCCTTATTTGGTAGATTGTACAAAAACACTTGTTATGTAAAAATCCTACACCTAACCTACACTAATTGGAAAAAAGGGGACTTCAGAAAAATCCGCAATGGGTTGTAAGAAGTAAATGCCCTTCCTTGAAACTTGTAACCATGCATGTGATGTGGTATTGATCATGGCTCTTGACAGCATTGGAAAGTTGTCCTAAAGTTGACTTTCATTTTTAAATACAAGAAACACACCTCCTCGAGATGACTTACATAGGATTCTGGAGGCTCCAATGTTGGACCTCGATGTTTTGGATATTTATCTCAAGCCTTAAAATGGGCACAATCTTTTATGGCTTCCCCATTGGATCCAATGAAGTCTGTTATCCATATTTTTCCCCTGGGTAAAATTGGATCAGCAATGACCCCGTGTAAGAAGAAATTCAAGAAACAACTCTATCAAATGAACCCATGCTTCAAATCCAACAAACAAGTTGCAAGCAGACTCTAAATGGAATAGCAGGGTCGGGGAACGAGAAGAAAGTGTCAAAAGAATCTAGAGGCTCAAAGAAAAGAAACAACGAAATCTTGAAGTCGTCAGGCTCGAAATGATTCTGAACGAACCCCAAAAAGTTGGCTAAATATGGAGGAGACAGCGGACACTACCAAGTTTCCAAATAGTGCACCTCCAAAGATTGAATCCAAAAGGGGAGGCTTGAACAAGCATTAGGCCCCCATGTGTCCCAGGCCCAAAGAGGGGCAAAGTCAATAACTAAAAGTCAAAAAGGCGGACGGGGCGGGCCTAAAAAAAGACTAAGTATAAAGGTGCTAGTAGAAGCTGCCATGCATCAGCTTGGCACATCTCCAAAGGTAAATCCAAAAGTGGAGGCCCAAATGAGCACGGGCTCACCACGTAGTCCAAGTTGAAAAATGGGATAGAGTGGGTCCAAAATTGACTAAGTATAGAGAACGAGCACCAACTCGCCACATGTTCAGGGTCTGAAAAGGTAAGAGAGGCCATTGAAAAGTCTAAGATCCTGCGGAGGCTTCCACGTGTCAACCTAGTGCTCCTTCAAAGATAAAATCTTGAGCAGGTTTCTAAATGAGCGCAAAGCCTCCACGCATCTGGTTTCATACAGGGATACGGCCATGGTTGAATAGTCAAAGCGGAGACAGGCTAGTGGAGGGTTCCAAGTGTTAGTATGGTGCTAGTTCAAGAGTAAGATTGGGGGAAAGTTTCCAAACAAGCTCCAGGCCTTCGTGTGTCCCCAGTCAGATATATCACCCTGTCGAGTAAAAGACTTAGCCAAAAAATGAAGAAACTGAGCAAGCCATGAAAGAAGCCACGTGTCATCCTGGTGCAACTTCAAAATCAAAATATAAAGGCTGCCCTTAGACATGCGCCATCCCTCCACATGTCTAGTTTCAAAAAAAGGGGGTCTGTTTTGGTAGCTAGTTCCTGTCATTTTGTATGGACCCGATTCAAATTTTAAATGGGCATATCTTTTAACTCAATGCTCAAAATATGAAAAATTTGGCACCATTGGAAAGATCTCAGCCTCGTCTACTTAATGGAAACTGAAACTTTAATTTTGGAGAGGTTAGGTGGAAAAAAAGTGAAGAAATTTCTTCCAGGTCATTATTATAAAATCTATTTTGTTCCAACAACCAGATCGGGTTTGATTCAATCCACCATTCTTCTTCCTTGGCATGCCGAGTAGGCAGAGGGAACCAGAATCGACAGATTGTGGGCGGATTTGAGAGTGGTATTGATTGACGGTGGTTGAGCTTTTAGAGTAAGATTTAATGCAAATCTCATGGTGGTTGGAGCAGGATTTGAATTTTCCCTCTTCTCTCTCCTATTCTTATATATTGTAATGAAGGGGCATATTCAAAGGGTTGTTCATCCTTTCTCTTCTGCCCCCCTCTCTCTTTCTTCCTTAGGGTAGAATGCGGAGTCTAAGCCTCCTCCCATGGCTCTGTAATGGCATTTCTTGCCTCTTTCCCACTGATGATGTACCATGTAACATTTTGGAGCAATTAAATTTGTTTCGTGATACATTTGTCCATCCTTGGCTTATTTTGTTGTCTCTTCTTACCTCTCATCATTACATGGTATATTGTGCATACTATGATGTTTGTTGTAGGTCCTGGGAGCCATGTTTAATGGGTTTCAAAGTGGCGTTTATGTAAAATCTATCTTTGGTCTTTGGTGCATCTCATCCACCCTCTCCTCTGCTCACCTCTCTCCACTTCAGGCAGTCGAATTTGTGATTCAACCACTTCCTTTTCTGGTGCATCACCACCTATTGTAGGCTCTTTCACCCTCTATCTCTCTTTCTCCCTATCCCCTTAGAAAGGTTAGACTAGGTTAGATTAGGTTTTGCACGCACTAGAGTAGCTTGTGGTAGGGTAGATTAGGAAGTAAGAATCAGCTTTCTCGGAGGTCCATCTCAAGTTTTGCTTGTTAAGTTCCACATCGAGACTTTGAGAGATACCCATGGTGTGCAATCACCCTAAATTCCACACTTCACAAACCAGTAAACCACAGTTATTTAGGGTGAAAACCAACCTAATAATGACTTGACCAAGCCCACAACTAATTCCCTCGGGAGAAAAGGAGGAAGGTTGGCTATTTTACTAAAAATAGCCCACTTTGACTTAACCGACATCGGTTCCTACTCGACCGCCGTCGGTTACGTAACCGCCATCGGTTCCTCTGTAAATGACCTCCCCCAACCAAAAACAAAGGATCGGGAATTCATTGGAAAGATCGGGAATTCACTTGGCCGAGCAGAGACAAGTGAAGGAAAGAAAGGAGTTTGCAGAGAAGGACATCAAGCCCAAGACTGCAACTGAGTAACCAGAGCCCAGTGACACTCATCCAAGCATTGGGAGAGAAGATAGCTCATCTTTGATTGTCCGATCATCCTACCTGAGCCCTGCCTTCGTTATCACAGTCTTTGGACCTGTATCTTCATCAGGAACTAGTAAGTACTGTCTTGTACGTTCTTTTAATAACATTTCTTGGACTTCTGAATCACAGTAATTATAAGTCTACTCCCAGATCCACTACCCGGTAACACCCTACATCTAACTGTACCTCCTCTACCCTTACATTGCCCCCAAGAACAGCCCCATACTGTCTGAGTCTTCTCCATCACCCCATTACCTATCCCCAATCATTTACCAGCCTAATAAACACCATAGCCACCTTATAGCCAACCTTCACTAAAAGCCCCTAAATCACTGCCCCTACCGATATCGGTTATTAGGAACCGGTACCGGTGACAGTGACCGGCATCGGTCACTGTGATTCAAAACCAAGACCAGCCTTTTCTCTATTGTTTTAACAAGGTAATTAAATTGTAATTTTGCAATAACTTCTTTGTTAGAATTTGTGTTAATTCGTATTAGCAGGGGAACTGACCACCTTCGAAAGGAAGTCCAATATTTCCTGGGCCTAAGGCAGTTCCCTCATTTATTGTCTAATTAGAATCTGGTGGTCTTGTATTCTTACTTGCAGGTAGTCCTTCCCTGACAAAAAGGAGTTCTTCGCAATCGATCTGATCTCTCTCTACGGTACGCGCACACCCTCCAAACATTCAACAGGTATTCCTCCTAGCCCTAACCCTTATCTGTTTCTCAAGAGAATGAAAGGATAGAAGCAACTCTATTCCAAGAATGGAAACATCCATTTCGTGTGAAACATTTTGGCACGCCGGTGGGACCCATTTTGGGTTTCTTTCTTTCTTGCTTGCTTTCATATAGGGAGCATACTTACAGTTTGTTTCTGCTAAATATTCACAAAATATTTTGTCATTTTGGTAAAAGAATTTGTCTTGCTTTCACATCTTTGCATTAGTGAAAATCATCTCCTTGCTTCATCGAATATCATTTTCGATTTGGGTTTAAAACACGTGCATCACATTCTTGCTTGTTGTTTTCAATTCTAGTGAACATAGATTAAGTAACAGGTCATACACGTGGGGGTGATATCCATGGTATTGACAAGAAATTAATCTTACTTTCACTGCACAACACATACCAAATCACATCATAAATTAACACAACAGCTCAAACATCCCCCTTTTCCGCGGTATTCCTCCGCCCGATTGAGGTAACCTTATAAGCCAAAACAAACTTGACATTTCCCCTAAGTCTTCTGTTTAGGATTGACATCATCTTGTGTCTAAGGCATAAGCCCACAATAATTAAAACTAATCCTAGGGTTAGTCTCTTGATTTGCTTGTGCATCTTGCTTGTTTTTAGTTCTGTTTCTCTGTCCTACACTGTTTTAGTGATCACTTCAGAATAGTTGGGTAGGCATACTAAGCATTGTTAACCCCAAATCAGCAACTTCCTACAGCTTCTTACACCGGTCCTATTATACCGACATCGGTTAACTTACCGATGCCGGCTACAGTCTGACCGACATCGGTTACCTGACCGATATCGGTTACTGTCTTTCATAGTTCCCAAAACCAGCAACCTACCAATTCCAACATTTTGTTGCTGCTTCTGTTCCTGATAGATTGCATCCCTACTGTGTACTCTTGTCCATGGTTGTTATCACTCGGAAACAAGCCGCAGCCATGGTTTCACATGCCTGTTCCGTGCCTTTCTGAATCACCCCCTTCACATTCTATAGGGAATCCTACGGACACCAGTGAGGTTCCCAAAATCCCTGTAGGAGATAAGGAATTTGTGAAATTTTTGGACGCCAATCCTAGCGCTGTACAGTACTATTTGTCTCATGCCCCTGACCGTACACCCGACGGTCAACTCCTTGTTGGCATGCCTATTAGTATAGCCGCTCACTTAGCTCCTTCCCCACCTGATAACTCCGCCTTGCCTTCTTCATCCTTAGCCCCGTCTCCCAACTCAGTGGCTTCAGAGGTTCTTACGGCACAGATTGGCTTTCCTTTTGTTAATCTGGGGCCCCACGTATCATTACCACCAACTGCTCCTACCTCGTCTCTCTCGCAGACTGCTCCTTTCATAACTTGCTCTCTGCCACCTATCCACACGAGCTTTCCTTCTCAAGCTCCGCCCACCTTTTCATTTCCACACACTTATCCGGTGGCTTCAACACCTTATATAGGACATCCCTATTCGGTCACCTCAACATATTCATCCTCAATACCTTATCAACATTTAGCCCCCCCATTGTCTAGTGGAGGCCCTTGGCCCAATCCTCCACCTTTTACAACAACCGCACCATCATCTCATCCAACCACTGATTTCATCAAACACATGATGGACAAGATGCAAAATCTGGAGGCTTCTGTTTCAGGAAGCCGTAGCACCCTGACATACGAGCAAGTTTTTGGGAGCCTATTCATCCTTCTGTCCCCCTTCATTCATATCCTCCTCAATGGGAATTACCAAAATTCACTCGTTTTAATAGTAAGGAGGATCCTCAACAACACTTGCGATCATTTAGACATGCCTGCTATCTGATTGCTCATGATGATGCTTTACTACTCCGCACCTTTCCCATGTCCTTATCAGACCCGCCTTGAGTGGTAAGTGCTTTAACCCAAAGACTCAATCTTCTTTTAACCAATTAGCCCAATCTTTCTTGGATCATTTCTCCATTAATATTGCTAAGAAAGTATCTATCACCGACCTCTATGCCGTCCGACAATTTGAAGACGAATCTATCGCAGATTTTTTTGGACGATGGCAGGGTCTCATCAACCAACTTACTTATGCCTTGCCTCAGGCCGAACTCATCGAACTCTTTACGTGGGCCTGCGCTAAGCACATTTCTCCTACCCTCCAAATTCAAACTTTCCGCACCTTTGATGAGGCCTTTACTATGGCTCAGAAACTAGAAATTCGAGCCTTAGAGGAAGAGAAATTGCGGTTGCGCAACAAAAACCCTAATTTTCGAACCCAAGACTCCACCAACAAACCCAACACCACCAATTCTCACGCATCGACTGCTTCGAAATCAAAAGGAGTTGTCCACGCGGTGATGGTCAAATCCCAAGCACCGTCTAATACCCCGCCAAAAACCACCTATAAGTATAAAGCCGAGCCCATCAATTACACTCCCTTGGGAGAAACTTATGGTGTCATATTGGAAAAATTGCTCAAAGCAGGAGCTATCACCTTGCCTCCTGTTAAACCTCACTCCGGGTTTGATTCCACCGCGCTATACCTTCTTGGTACAAAGAAAATGACTTCTGTAACTTCCACCGCGTGAAGGGACACAGTCACGAAAACTGTAAGATGTTGAAAAACATAGTGCAGGAAATGGTTGATGCAGGGGATATAACCCTCGATAATCCTAATGCCCCTGCTAACCAAAATTTGAAAATCTTCAATAAACCATTCCCAAACCACTCTTCTAACAGTAACATAAACCAAGATATCTTAGCCGAGGAGAGTGTTCATGAAATCCATGCAGTTTTCGATTCCCAACCAAAAGCCTCTATTGAGAAAATTCTGAATCAAGCCTCTTCACTAACGCAGGAACCCGAACCCCCTTCACCACCATCAAGACAAGATGATAACCTTGCCATTCCTTTACCCATAAAGGAATTAACCACCAGAGTTCCCTTCTCACAGATGAGCCTTCTTACACCACATCCTTGCAAGACTGTGAGCGGATGTTATCTAACTTATCTATTTCCCAAACATCTCCTTCTACCACTCTTGTTGTACAAGAGGAAGGCTCGCCACTTTTTTCATCATCCTTAGACGAGAAACCCCTTGAACCGACATCACCAAATTCTTTAATCATGACGGATCCTCTCAGACATGCCCTCCTACCTATTAGTTCTTCATCGCCTAAATCTTTTCAGCGACCGGTTGACCTCTTAACGCCCATTGATACAGTGCCTCATTTACCCCCTGTATCACACCCACAGTGGACCGGAATCACAACCCACCTTTCTTCCATACAAAATTTCCTATTCACACGTGAGGATTGTCACCCCTCTCGAAGATAGATGAGTCCTATGGGAACGTTTGAGTACACCATGCTCTACTCAGATGCAGATGACCGATCCAGACACCTCTACCATATACCCGCGGTGTTTACAAAAACTCAAAATGCCTATGTCCTCACCTTCACCCCCTCATCTCTACCGAATACCTCATCCACCTCTATTAACCTAACCAAACCTCCCCCTACGCTTGGGACTTCACCAATACCCAGCCTAACACACCCACCTAAACGGTTAGATTTATCCAAAAATAAAGCCGTCCATCCACCTAGAGATGACCCAATCTCCTCAAGTCCAATCTATGCCTCTGTCACAACTAAAACCCTCGCCATCACACCTACCTTCTATATTGGGACCTCACCCCTCCACCTTGCCTCAATACATCGTACCTCCTGCGTTTTCTTTAAAATGACCTGCACCTTCTACATCCATACAGAGATCCTGTCCACCTATCAACCCTAAACAAACTCCATCATCAAAGGATTTGTTTGTTGTCACTCCTCTTTCTCCGTGGTTGTTTCCTGCTACCACATCATCTGTGGCCTCACCATCTAACCAGCTAAACATACCTTTTGCGCCGAAGAAGCCACGTTTAGTTAAATCCAATTATCAAAACCCCTTATCTAAAACACCATCCGTACGAACCAACCATACCCAAACATTACCAAAACCCACCCAATCAATAGCTTCATCTTCCTCTGACTTTGACCCACTTAAAGGATCTTACGCTAAGATCCTTGATATGTTGGTGGAGAATGCGACCATTTCCCTACCCCCACTTAGACCTTATGATCCATCTAAACCTCGACCTATAGGTTATGATGAGTCTAAAATCTGCGCTTACCACCGCACACCAGGACATGATGTAGAGGGATGCAAAGCTTTGAAAGCCATCCTTCATCAGTCACCTCTCTCAGATAGAAAGGTTAAGAAAGACAACTTACGAAGGGAGAGACCTTTAGCTTCAATTCCCTCTCCTATACCACCTGTCCCCGCCTCACCAAGATCTATCATTATTACAACCCCACCTCTCGAAGACCATGACTTATCCCTACCGTCTTCCTCCTCTCGTGTTCACGAGATCAACATGATTAGTGTTGCTACTCGAGGGAAGAAAAACAATGGGAAAGCTAAAGAAAGCACACCTGTGGCCTCTCTTTCTCCGTCCACCATCCCGATCGCACCACCACCTAAAGTGGTTATTCGTGGACCTGCCTACCCCGTCTCTGATGGAGTTTGCCCACCGAACCATGATCAAACAACTTCACCAATCACCTGTAAAAATGACACTGTATGATCTCATTCAGACCTCTGAATCTCATCGACAAGCTCTCGTTGAAATCCTTCAAGGGATAGAGGTCTTACCTAACGAAACCTTTCCCGTTACCTCCATCTTAACACCCAACCACGTTGCTTCTCTCACCAAACAATCTATCACTTCCGTCCCTGTACAACAAACCGCTGCTCAGTTTCTCCGAAGACGAAATTGTTGACTTTGGTGCAGAAGATCCTGACCCCACTCTTTTCATCTCAGCTTACGTCCGGGACATCCGGGTGCGTCGTGTTATGATTGACAGGGTGCTAGCCTAAACATCATCTCTTCCAAAGCCTTCCAACAAATGAATATCCCCTCTAGCTGCATGTGTGCCAACCCCACCATGCTGCGTTCATTCAACGATGCTATTACTTCTACCTTAGGCACTGTGATCCTTAACATTCATGTAGGGCCACGTACCTTACCCGAACTCTTCTATGTCCTTGAGGGTGAATTCCAATACAACATGTTGTTAGGCCGCCCTTGGATCCGGGCTATGGGATGCGTTCCCTCCACCTTACATAGATGCATAAAATTTGAGTATGAGGGGAAGTCCTACACCGTAAAAGCTGACCCTCCCCCCTTCAAAACCTGCAATATGTTATATCACCCTAATGATGTGCTTGTACTAGTCAAGACACCCATTCATCCAACCCAACCATCCACTTCAACCACACCTCAACCATCCACCTCAACCGCACCTACACCTTCAACCAATGAAACCGCCATCGCAAATACCACTTCCTTTCCCGCAGATAATATCCCAACCTCAGATCCCTTAGTAGATGTCTTTCAATGCCTTACGCTGGGGGAGTATCACCTATATAACGTTAGCACGTTCCATACCCCACAGGAGTATGGACAGTTACATGCGCATCCTACCTATGACCGTCGTGTGGGGGAAGTAATCTCCTACGGACCACCTAATTGCCGCACCAACCTAACGTATGGGGGTGTCGATACATCCTCTGTCACCCCTGAACCTCCCCTTGGTGTGGTCCCCTTCCAATCTGATTTTCAATATCTAACTAATCATTTCGCTCTCACCTTCCTGACGCACTGTGCTTGGAAGGGCTTTGTTTCGGTCTTTATGAACAAGGCCGACATACGATCATTCCCATTACTACACGCAAACACAAAGATCATCGTGGTCTTGGATTCTCTGAACCACCTACATTGAAAACATCACATATCCATCAGATCCAGAAGGTGACGAAGTCACCCCTTCCGAACCATCATCACCCATTTTGCCATCGTCACCCATAGAGTCGATAGACCCTGAATCTATCCCTCCTAACTTTTTTTTTTCATAAACGCTATCTTCCTGGGTCCTCTCACTTATCAACGTGATAATGAAGACCCATCTTCTCTTCCCCTTCTGTATCCAGACATGATCGAAGAGGACTCACCTTCAATTAATGTTGTTGAGTGCCAGGATGACGACTCCATCCTCACTTACCTTGGTGCGGATGACTCTTATATTCAACGCGCCTTGCCATCTGATACTCAAACCATGTTGAATGAGTCGACTATAGAAATCAACATCCACACCGAGGACGATCCTCACATTGTGAAGATCGGACAATCTCTTACCGCATCAGAACAAACTGCCTTCATTACCTTCCTCCGTGCCCGCAACCAAGCTTTCGCTTGGTCCTACGCTGACATGCCAGGAATTGATCCTGACATTGCTGTCCATAACATTACCTTAAAACCCGATGCCAAACCAGTTAAATAAAAACTGAGAAAAATGCATCCACGCATTGCCCTCTTGGTCAAAGAAGAGCTTCAACGACTCCTTTCTGTTTCCTTCATCTTACCTATTGACTATCCTCAATGGATCTCTAACATCGTACCTATTACTAAAGCAATGGGGGACTTCGGATATGTATGGATTTTTCGGGACCTTAACCTCGCTTGCCCAAAGGATGACTTCCCCCTCCCAAGTATTGATCAACTTGTTGATCTCACTGCGGGCCATGAGATGCTTTCTCTCATGGATGGCTTCTCGGGATACAATCAAATTTTGGTAGCCCCGGCCGATCAACATAAAACTACCTTCATAACTCCTTGGGGAACCTTCTGTTATCGTGTCATGCCATTTGGCCTTAAGAATGCTGGTGTGACCTATCAGCGGGCTATGACTTACATTTTTCATGACATTATGCACACTATCCTTGAGGATTATGTCGATGATCTTCTTGGCAAATCTAAACATCGCAGTGAACATCTCGATGTTTTAACCATTATTTTCGATCACCTGTTACAATATTGTGTTCATCTTCAACCAAAGAAATGTGTCTTTGGTGTCCTTTCAGAAAACTCCTTGGTTTTATCATCTCTTTGCATGGCATCGAGGTCGATCCAGCTAAAGTCAAAGCTATCCTAGAAATGCCCCCACCTACTAACCTCAAACAATTGCGTAGTTTGCAAGGTAAACTCCAATCTATCCGGTGTTTCATCTCTCAACTCTCGGATCGATGTCAACCTTTCCATCATCTCCTTAAAAAGGACATTGCCTTTCAATGGAGCGAAGAGTGCCACCAAGCCTTTGAGGCTCTTAAAGCCTATCTCTTGCAGCCACCTGTGCTTATCCCACCTCAGACGATCACCCTTTCTACCTTTACCTTTCTGCCACCGACCATGCTGTAGGAGCCATGCTCGCACATCGTGACTCCGAGCATCGAGAACAAGCCATTTATTACATAAGTCATACTCTCGTGGATTACGAGACTAGGTATACACATGTAGAAAAGTTGTGCCTAGCCCTATCATTCGTAGCCACCAAACTCCGACACTACCTCCTGAATCACAAAACTTTTGTCATCACCAACGTGAACCCCATTCATTATATGTACGCCAAACCACATCTAAACCAACGCATCGCCCGATGGCTTATGCTCCTTGCCGACCTCGACCTTGAATTTGTACACCAGAAATCAATAAAAGGACAAACTATTGCAGACCAACTCGCGGAAGCCCCTTTACCTGGGGAACAATTTACCAATTTTAATTTCCCGACGAACTCATCGCCACTCTTTCACTCAGTGAGGAGTCGTATCCAATGACCCTCTTCTTCGATGGATCCAAATGCCAGCGGTGGAGGAGCCGGCGTTGTTCTCATTCCTCTTGATGCTGAGCCTATGCCTCTTTCATTCCGGCTCGATTTCCCCTGCACTAATAATACAAAGCGGAATACGAGGCCCTTGTTTTGGGTCTCCAGGTTGCGTTACACTTAGGTGTCAAGTCTATTAACATTTTTGGTGACTCCCAACTGGTAGTCAATCAAGTTATGGGCATCTACCAATGTAAAAATGAGGAACTTCAAAAGTACAAACATTACGTGGATTCACTTTTGACCTTATTTACTCATTATTCTATCCAAACCATTCCCGCTCCACTAACAAATTTTATGGATACTATGGCTTGCTTAGCCTCGCAAATTCCTACCTCACCAACTGACTCTGACATATTCATCTTGGTCCAACAACTCTTTGCCCCATCTTACTCAGCCCCGGATGTTTGTATGATAAATAATGTGTCTGCTAATTCGCAGGATACCTGGTATCACCAATTTCACGACTACCTTACAACCTCTGTTCTCCCACCTGACCTTACTAGTAACGGCAAACGTGCTTTTCTTAAAAGTGTTTCTCATTATGTCATCATGGGGGGACTCCTCTATAAACGTGGCTTTGATGGCATCCTCCTTCGATGTCTAACCGGTGCGGAGGTCACCTATACCATCCAACAAGTCCACGACGGTATTTGTGGTGGACATTTTAGTGGCCTGCCGTGGCCAAACGGATCCTTCGCCTAGGCTATTATTGGCCTACTCTTAATAACGACTGCTACGAATATGTTAAGCATTGTGTTATGTGTCAACAACATGCCAACCTTCAACATACTCCTAGCCATCCGCTACAGGTCGCACGAGATCTTTGGCCTTTCTCACAATGGGGTTTAGACCTTATTGGTGAGATTCACCCACCCTCTTCGCAACGTCACCGTTGGATAATCACAGCAACCGAATATTACACTAAATGGGTGGAAGCCATTCCACTCATTTCAACCAAAAAAGAAAAAATCGTAGAATTCATTAACCATCACATTATTTGTCGTTTTGGTGTTCCTCATCGCCTGATAACAGATAATGGAAAATATTTCAAAAATAAGTTGTTACAAGACCTTTGTGACAACTTTGGTATCAAACTTAGCTTCTCATCACCTTACTATCCACAAGCAAATGGTCAAGCTGAATCTTCTAATAAAACCCTAACCAAAATCCTCATGAAAGTTGTTAACGATTCTGGAAGCAATTGGCCTGATCACATCCCCTTTGCCCTTTGGGCTTATCGGACTAGCATTCGCACCTCCACTAATGCCACCCCATTTTCTTTGGTATATGGTACCGAGGCTGTCTTACCTCTCGAAATACAAATACCCTCCCTAAGAATATCTCTTCAGGATATTCTCACCAATGATGATTTCCGCCAAGAGCGGTTAGCCCAATTGGAGCTTCTTGACGAGCGTCGCATCTTACAGCTCTTGACCACCTTCAAATCTATCAAAAGCGCATCAAGCGTGCTTATGATAAGTGACTTCATGAGCGTACCTTTAAGGTTGGTGATCTTGTCCTCAAAGAGAATCAACATGTAACCAAACTAGAAAAGAGCAAACGTGGCAAATTTGCTCCAAATTGGATTGGGCCTTACATTATCACTCACATCTATGGATCAGGCACTTATCATTTAGCTTCGCTTAATGGTAAACCTGAGCCTGAACCCCTTAATGCCTTGCATCTCCGACCATTCTACTATTGAATTTAGTGTTACATCACTTCTTATCTACCTTGCGCTCGTCCCTTGAGCTCATTTACCACCTCATACACTTTGTTTCATGCATCTCAAAATAAAATCAAGCTCACATGGTTTGGTCATAACCTCCCCTTAAAGATGCCTTCCCCTTTTTAGTCTAGTCCATGACTTAAAAGTATCAAAATAACACGTTCTCAATTATACGCTTATGGGATATTCTTGAGTCAAACTTCCTACAAAACTAGATGCTTCATGCCAAACGACATCTAGACCTCTAAAGTTATACATAGACTGCTCCCTCGAAGGACAGCTATGTGCAAAGCCACTTCTACTATTATAAATAGACTGCTCCCCCGAAGGACAGCTATACACAAAAACCACATCTGCTACTATAAATAGACTGCTCCCTTGAAGGACAGCTATACAAAGTCAGCCTTTATCAGAAGCTTCTCACATTGATCAGCTTCGTGAAGAGCTCAAGAACAACAAAATGCATATCCCCTATGGACTTCCCGCATCGATCAGTCTATATCCAGAAAAGTAAAAAAACAGTATTCCACAGCACTTTTGAGTCATGGACTTGTCTATTTAGGTTTGGTTCTCTTTAGTCAGCATAATCACCTTATAACAAGTTCTCTGTGCCCTAGCTCTACCAGCCACCTCACTTCACCATTTGTCAAAACAACAAAACTCAAGGGACGTGACGTATATCCGATATATTGTGATTATACGACTCTTTTCACCTACCGACTTCTCGCCTATGCAAGGCACCTAGGGATTCAAGCTCATCCTATGTTAATAAGTGGTTTGTTTAGCTCTTCTCAACTACGGGACACTTTTGCCTCTTTTACTCGAATCTAGGATTGTGTGTTGACCTTAATCAGGACACGATTCCCTACTACTTGGGTAAGCTAACTTTCATTTCACCTATACCTACACCAACATCGCCAGTCCCTTACCAACACCAACAACGTTACCCTACCAATATCAATATTTTTACCAGCCAACAAATTGCCTAACTATAACCAAGTTGCCTAAATTCACCTCTCCCTGGTCCTAAGGGAGAACTACATCGGTCTGAGGCCCCTCCTTGCTTTGTGCAATGGGCTATGTAGGCAGCACTTAGGAGACATGGGGTCTCCCAAGGTTAGCTCGACCATCCCCTACCATAACCTATCATGTGTGGTAAATATAAATATTTTTTGTATTTCTATTTGATCACATTCATCTTTATCCTTTTTCAAAACAAAACATTCAAAACACAACCATTCTTATTATTATCATCACTCAAATCAACATACATATTTAGTTTTATTTAGATGTTAAACAAATACATCTTCTCTATCATCGACGCATAGGTCGGCATCCTTATTTATTCTTATACTCCTATGAAATTCACTTAGACCTCTTGTGCCTCTCCCGAATCGTGGTGATGATTGTATCGTCGACGCCACTCACTTGGCCTCTCCATCCTCAAAGGTGCCACTGCTATTGGTTCCTCCCACTGATCCGCCAACATCTCCTGTAACATACGAATACGTCCTCTCGCGTGGTGGAATCTCACCTCTAGTCTCTCCACTCGTGACTCTGCAACCGCTAACAATCTCGTTGTCTCATTCACCCACGTTTGGAGCTGATGAACTAAACCCTGCAGATGATCTCTCTCCGCTGTAATCACAGCTATGTCAGGATGATCGGCCCTCTCACGTGAACCTCGCAGCTCTGCTACCCACCATAATCTATAAGCCTCTGTCGCTCCCGCATCCATTACCCTGCGATCGACGCTTTCTATCTCTTCTGGCCCTTCTGGAGGTGTCGGCCGGGGAGGTGAGAATAATGCCTCGGCATCGATCCTCATGTATGGTCTATAAGCCATGGGTATATCTTGAACAAATCCAAATTGTCGCCGCACGCGATCTAGAGGAATCCTCTCGTACTCACCCGGCCTGTGCCCTGCGATCCACCTCAATCGCTCTACACCCCTCAACTCCTCAGCTATGTTCTCTGTCACCATATAGTTCCCGTAAGGCCTCCAACAAATATCCGCAATCGTCACCATCTCCCATACCTGCCTATAATACTCGATGTCATCTATCACGGCCTGGGATCTCGCCTCTTGTTCTATCTGGACCCATCGTCTGAATCCCAACCTCTGCACTCTGTCTCTCTTTCCTGGATTGGTCGGCCTATTGGTCACACACACACAATGTGCTCATAGGCCCAACAATGTAATAAGTATGCACAATCCAAGTGTCGTCCTGTGATTTCACTTGCAGGCCCATAAACCCCTGTATAACTCCGCCAGATATGCGGGTGCCCATGCGAAAGTCACGCTCCTTTCTATCATTTCCCAAATAACACACATCAATGCTTTTGGAAATCTTCCCCCATCCACCCTTGGTAATGCATAATACCCCACCGCTATCATTAATACCACTGCCAACCTTGTTTCCTCAGGGTGTGTTGCATACATTGTACCATAAGTGAATGTCAAACCTCGCTGTGTCAAATCTCGTGCAGCTGAACCAAATACTGTTGTTATCGCTCCCCGCGCCGCGCTAGGCAACGCCTGATACACTGGTCTTCCTGTAATTGGGAGCCTCAAAATTCTAAACACATCTTCCATCATCACTGTCATCTCCCCTGTTGGCAGATAGAAGGTATTCTTTTCTCGGATTCCATCTCTCAATCAACGCCTGCAACATAGCATGATTGCGTGTGATTCGTGAATAATAGCGGATTCCACTTAACCCCACATGATTTATCAATGCCCATTCAGCTGGTGTTACATCCGCTCGGATTCGTGATAACAAAGCTGGCACACTATCATTCATCCTCAACCCTGCCTCCGCCTGCATACATCAAAACGACACACAACCATTCAATAAATCAAATCCCCAAGTGTTTTTTCTCACATTCTGGAAATTCCTACAGTAACCGGTATCGGTTATAGATAACCGATACCGGTTTACTAACCGATACCGGTTATCTCTAAACGATACCGGTCACTGTCAATCCTATACAACCTGCTTAAAAACATCCCCTACGATAATTATTTTGCTCGTTTACTCCTCTCTATACCTATAAACATACGTGAACACCCTGCTTACCTACCCCATAACACTCACTCTATCCCAAACCCTTGCCTATCACCTTTTCTTTCTCATCTCTACCCTCTTACCTTCTCTCATCCTATTCATCAAAACATGCAAGAATTAAAATACAACCAAACAGTTTACCTCTTGGGATGCAGCAGCTTGGGGTGGACCTGTCTTCTTCCTCTCGTCTCTCCTCTCTGGATGCTTCTCCTCGTTCAGCCATGTTCACCACCCTCTTCAAATATAACTTGCCTTTCTGCCTTCTTAATCCCAGCTCACAATTGCTTTACCTGTCTCTTTCCTCCTTATCACTCAATTCTTTCATGCAATTACCTGTATCAGTCGTCAAACAGCGTCGCATTCACGTATTTAACTTGTTGCATGACTCTAAAAATAAGAACTTAAGTTGCCACCCAAGCTTTTCTATTTTTAGAAAAGCTCGTTTTGGCATAACCGGTATCGGTTACCTAACCGATATCGGTCAATAATCTACCGACGTCGGTTAGCTAACCGATATCGGTCACATGCCTCCTTTTTCTTAAACCTGGGCCTTTTCTTTATTTTTTGCAAATTTTTGTGGCGCCCGCCTCTTTTTCCTGCATAACTACACCATTATCACTATTTGTCATCAGAATCACATCAACACATATATATATCATCACAATTTCATCAACATCATCTATCTACATTAAAACAACCATCGACAAAATACATACGACATTTTAAATATATACATCAAACCCATCAGTATACACACCATGTGGATCAAACTCATCATCTATATACATTCAATTTCAAAAACCATCGACAAAACACATAAAACATTTTTTATACACACCATGTGGATCAAAATCATCATCATATATATATATATATATATATATATCAATGTTTAAATATACAACTTCCCCTGCATGGGGGCCTCTGTCAGCTCAAAATAATACAAAGCCGGCACGCAGGCCGCAATCACTATCAAAATCTCGACTCGGCTCGCAGGCCGGTCTCTCATGTCAAAAATATACTCGGCTCGCAGGCCGGTATCAACTATACAACCTGTACTCGGCTCGCAGGCCGGTATATACAACAAGAATGAATAAATAAATCATATGTAGGCACGCAGGCCTCTATATACATAACCGGTTCACAGACCGGTGTCTATATCCAATATCCAAAACCATCTCCGCTCCAGGGGTGTCTCAGCTCTCCCCACCACCCTCAGCCCCTCTCCCTGCTGGTCCCTGTGCTGGCTCTCGCCTCCTCCCTGTCACCGACCCACCGGCTGTGGCGCGCCCCTGGGATCTCTGGCTCCGAGAGGTCTCGGCTCTGTGCGCCGCATATGGCTGATAGTCAGCCCCGGTACCATCAAGGACATCCTGATAATACCGGGCCTCCGCTCTCGCCTCCATATAGCGGGCCCGTGCCACCATGGCTGCTGGGGCTGGTCCCCCGACTCCTAATAATAGTGGCCCTGCCTCCCGCGGTACACCCTGTGTGCTCGCACTGCACTGGAGGTGCTCGTGCTCGCGGGGCCGGTGCTCGTGGTGGTGCTCGTGGTGGCTCGGTGCTGGTGGTGGTGCCTGTGGCTGTACGTGCTCGCACTCGTGCTCAAGCTAACCGCCCCGTAGTACCCGATTCGATGCGTGCTGTGCAGCAGCAGCTCGCCCTCGTAATAACCGCACTGTCCTAAGAGCCGGTCCCTCTCCGCTATAACCGCCGCCACCAAATTGGCTGTGGCAGGTGTGCTCTCTGGCGGCTCTCTCTCCCCGCCACCAAACCAAAATGGCCTCTGCACACCGGCATCATCCATCCATCAGATCATCCACCGGCCTCTCTGCTACCCAATCTGGGTCAACGGGCTGCGGTGCAGGCAGTGGGGCCTCTACATCATCCCTCCGGTACTGTGGGAAGGGAGGTGGCTCATCCTGTCGCAGCCCCAACTGCCGTCGTACCCTCTCTAGGGGTATCCGCTCATACTCTCCAGGCCTCCGTCCAGCTATCCAGAAAGTATACTAGATCCAACGCATCTGTGCTCGGGCTCCTCCTCGGGGCTGATGGCCTCTGTAGGGCCTCCATATAATGTCTAGTGTGGTCAAACCCTCTAACATATGATGGTAGTAGGCCACATCCCATCCTGCGAGCACCGCTCGTGGCTGGCCCACGACCCCCAACCACCTCTGAAAGCCATATCTGTATACAACCTGTGGCCCTGGCTGCTGGGGCAGCCCTACTGGTCGTATACATATGATGTGCTCATATGCCCAGCAGTGTAACAAAAATGTCGAGCAAATCCCAAATCACCTCATCCGGCGATAACCCCACTTTCAGATATAGCTGCACTGATATATACTGGTGCCTAGGCATAGCACGATGCTCCTCTACCATCTCGTGCAACACTCCCATCAAAGCCCGTGGGAAGCGGCCTCCCTCTGAGTCCGGGAGGGCGAAGCATGTGATACCTATCATCATCAACACGGCAAGCCGTGTCTCATGTCTGTGTGCGCGATACATGTCGCCATAGGCAATGCTCACGTGCTGTGATAGGTCAATAATGCGCTGCATCCCCAAATACCTGAAGAATGTTGTCCATCGCCATCTCTCGCATCTACCTGGAACACTGCCTCCCCTACGATCGGTAGTCTCAGGATGCGATACACATCCTCTAGGGTAATCGTCATCTCTCCAGTAGGGAGATGGAAGACATTGGTTGCGGATCCCATCTCTCGATGAGGGCAACCATAAGGTTGTGGTCCCTATCCACAGCCCTATACCGCTGGACTCTGCCGAGTCCCACCTCTCGCATAATGGCCCACTGCGCTGTGGACACATGTGGCCGCATCCGTCTCAATAGCATGGGGCATCCGATCCCGCATCGTAAGCCGGCACGTGCCTCGCAAAACAACCCACTTCATTAGACCTACCCTTTACAAAAACAACTACCTTAACCCTCTATACCCCCTTTTACCCACCCAACCACACCCCGACTCTATAACACACATCTACACTTACCCTACACATCCCCTTTACCACCAACCAACCAACCAACCACCCCGATATACTCTAGCCATCTACCTATACCCCCGCCACTTTAACACCTCCTACTTCATACCCAACACCTAATCTATCCTAACCGAACCAACCACACAACCACCCCATTTCCCCCACCCCAATCACCTTTCCTATCAACTCTACCCCCTCCCTCTTCACCCCCAAACAACAAACAAAACAAAAACAACAAAAAAAAAAAAACAAACAACAAAAACAACAAAAAAAAAACAACAAACAAAAAAAAAAAAAAAAAAAACAACAAACAAACAAAAAAAACAAAAAACAAAACAAAAAAACAAAACAAAAAAAAAAACAAAACAAACCTAATGACTACAACAAACGTCATCACCCTTGACCGCCACCGGTCCCCTCCCCAGCACATCCTATGCACCGGCGCCGGTCGACATACGACCGACGCCGGTCTACCAAAATCCAATTTGTGCAAAATATTTGGTGACCGATGCCGGTCGCCTAGTGACCGACATCGGTCACTGTCCAGGTCCAGAGCCGAACCCGACGCGGCCCCAAAAACATCTTTTTGCCTATTTCTACCCTTTTACCCACTGGAAAACCCTACAACCCTACCCACCCTACCGTTTTAACCTAACTAACCTACCTACCCACTCCATTTTACAAATTACTTCAATTTATTCATTATTTTATTCAAAATTTGGATTCCTACCCAAAACCCACATCTCGCTTACAATCATTAAATTCACATAATTAGAGGTTTAGAGCCTACCGGTACGACTACACGTCGTCGTGGTGGGATAGGTGGCGGTGGTCCAGCTGGTCCAGCACCTCCTGCTCCTCCTGGCTGTGCCATGGCTCCAAATCTCCTCAGCTGGGTCCTCCACCAATCAAATTCTGCCTCCTACTCACTGGGGTCTACCAATCACTCACTCCTCCACTCAACTACTGCCAACTCAGCGTACAAACTCAACAAAATCAATTTTAAACCCAGACAAGCCGTATTGGTTATCAAATTGACAATGTGACAATGACAGGCCGTATTTTTCTTTTTATAGGTTTTTTACCTATAACCGATATCGGTTATATTGTGCCCTAAAACACCGAGTATCGGTCATCTAACCGATACCGGTCATAGCTAACCGATATCGGTTTAATCCCTATTTTACCACAATTTCTGCCCTTATTCACCAATCTCCCTTTCTCACCACATCGCCTATACCCTCCTTTGCTAAATAGCCTTTTTTGACTTCATTGGCCCAATTCACGGCCGCAATCAACCAACCAAGGCCAAGCCAAGGCCCAACCAACCAATCAAGCCCGACCCAAGGCCGCAACCAACCAATCAAGCCCGACCCAAGGCCGCAACCAACCAATCAGGCCCGACCCAAGGCCGCAACCAACCAATTTGGCCCGACCCAAGGCCAACCAACCAATCAGGCCCGACCCAAGGCCGCAACCAACCAATCAGGCCCGACCCAAGGCCGCAACCAACCAATCAGCTCGCAACCCAAGGCCGCAACCAACCAATCAGCCCGACCCAAGGCCGCAACCAACCAATTTGGCCCGACCCAAGGCCGCAACCAACCATTCAGGCCCAACCCAAGGCCGCAACCAACCAATCAAGCCCGACCCATGGCCCTCACTAATCAATCGGCCCGACCCAAGGCCGCACCAATTAAATACCTCACCCAAAACCCACAAATTACAATTTTATCCACCCATCATGTAGCTTTTTGTTCAATCGAGCTCACCTGTTCGTGTTTTAGCATGATTAGGGTACTTGACTTGATCAGTTGACCAACTTTGCCTAGACCGAGACCGTGACATTTATCTCAACCAAACCAACCATTTGGTACTGCGAACATACCTAAATGTTCTGTACCTTACCCGTTATATCCCCTGGAGCTACTTCCTATGCCTTGGATACCAGGATTATATCACCCTTGTTTGGATAAACTATCGACCTTTGCCTATGAATTGCTTGTTTGCTCTTCAAATCATGTACCCTGGTCGCACTACTACATTTCAACGTGCGTCTGCTTCCTTGAACTTACCCCACCATCTTACCATCATCTCAACACCATTCACCCTTTATCAACCCTATCCCTGATTTCACGTCACCTCAATCTGTGATAGATTTGAGGGGGATTACCTATACCCTTAACGGGAGTAACCACTTCTTATTATTGTCAGTGCAGCTTTACAAGACAAGCTACACGACAACAAGGGGCTAATGTAGACACCAAATTTGTGTCTTACGACCCCCGTGCCCCGCATCTCATTTCGCAACCTAACCTCATCACCTAAACCTTACACAATTATTTATTAATTACCTTATAATTAATAAATCCACATCTCCAAACCTGCCACCTCATTTCGCCACCTCATCATGACCTAGCCCTAATCCTAAACTAACCTAATTAAGACCTATAACTTGGTCTACATCCACACCCATGACTAATTACTCCTCACCCGCACCAAAACCAACCTAATAATGACTTGACCAAGCCCACAACTAATCCCTAAGAAAAGGAGGGAAGGTTGGCTATTTTACTAAAAATAGCCCACTTTGACTTAACCGACATCGGTTCCTACTCGACCGCCGTCGGTTACGTAACCGCCATCGGTTCTCTGTAAATGACCTCCCCCAACCAAAAACAAAGGATCGGGAATTCATTGGAAAGATCGGGAATTCACTTGGCCGAGCAGAGACAAGTGAAGGAAAGAAAGGAGTTTGCAGAGAAGGACATCAAGCCCAAGACTGCAACTGAGTAACCAGAGCCCAGTGACACTCATCCAAGCATTGGGAGAGAAGATAGCTCATCTTTGATTGTCCGATCATCCTACCTGAGCCCTGCCTTCGTTATCACAGTCTTTGGACCTGTATCTTCATCAGGAACTAGTAAGTACTGTCTTGTACATTCTTTTAATAACATTTCTTGGACTTCTGAATCATAGTAATTATAAGTCTACTCCTAGATCCACTACCCGGTAACACCCTACATCTAACTGTCATTCCTCTACCCTTACATTGCCCCCAAGAATAGCCCCCTATACTGCTCTCGAGT
Organism: Taxus wallichiana var. yunnanensis; assembly: GCA_018340775.1. NCBI lineage: Eukaryota > Viridiplantae > Streptophyta > Pinopsida > Cupressales > Taxaceae > Taxus > Taxus wallichiana. The sequence continues at coordinate 67,919,154 of CM031237.1, read as the reverse complement.
CTTCTCCATCACCCCATTACCTATCCCCAATCATTTACCAAAGCCTAATAAACACCATAGCCACCTTATAGCCAACCTTCACTAAAAGCCCCTAAATCATCGCCCTACCGATATCGGTTATTAGGAACCGGACGTGATAAGTGATCGCATCGGTCACCGTGATTCAAAACCAAGACCAGCCTTTTCTCTATTGTTTTAACAAGGTAATTAAATTGTAATTTTGCAATAACTTCTTTGTTAGAATTTGTGTTAATTCAGTATTAGCAGGGAACCGACCACCTTCGAAAGGAAGTCCAATATTTCCAATATTTCGGGCCTAAGGCAGTTCCTCATTTATTGTCTAATTAGAATCTCGGTGGTCTTGTATTCTTACTGCAGTAGTCCTTCCTGCTAATAGACAAAAAGGAGTTCTTCGCAATCGATCTCGATCTCTCTCTACGGTACGCGCACACCCTCCAAACATTCAACAGTTCAAGTGACTTGATTTGGCAATTTGGAGAAGACAAATAATCCTCTGAAACATGCCCCCACTTTGTCGATATGTTACCTCTGAAACAACTATATGATTTTTCTTGAAACTTTGTTACTTGAGGCGTTGTAAAAGCATATCCCTTTCTCTAATAGCATAGCATGTCTCTCTTTCAACCATCCTTATAGGATATCTTGGCTTAGTAATTTTTGGATAGAAGGTAGGGACAACATATTGAATAACATAATTATTGGGAATGTTAGTGCATGATTTAGGGGAATCAGATAGTGCCCTGGGTGGAGATGGGAGGGGATTTTGCAAAGTTTGGGGGATGCTTTGGGCATGGAAAACATGTGAGACATAAAATGAAGAATGAGGAAATGGAGGGGTTTCCTGATTTTGGCAAGGAATGATGAATTTTTCAATATCTTCATTTTGGAAAGGAATGGTGGATTTTTCTTTGTTTTCACATGGGGAAGGAAGAATTTGAGGTGGTGAGGGTGGGATTGTAGTGAAATGGATGGACTTTATCTTTCATGCTTGAATCAAAATCTTCTTGGCTTGTAATGCAATTGAAAATTCCTGAGGAAGACTGATGCCCCCTAGTGATTAGATCAATGCATCTAAGTCAGCATCAAAGAACCTCAAATAATACAAGAATGCCAAACCTTGGGAGGGTTTGTATTCTTGAGGGATTCTCTTCTAAGTCCCTATGAATCGAGGTTGAAATTGGGAATGAATTCCATTGGATCTCATTGTATTTTTTGAGGTGTTCCATAAGGTAAATGACATCCACATCCTCTTTGATACGGTTGTGCAACTATTCTCTCAGCCCGGTTCCAAGTGGAGATAGATTGTGGTGCCAAAATTCCATACCAATATTTCAATTTTCCCTTGAGAGATGCAACCAAAATTTTAAAGAAAACATTTTCTTCCCCGATGATGTGGATGGAATAGTGGTTTGTAACATCCTAAATGTGATCAATTGGGGACTGATCTCCATTTCTATAGAAGAGAGGAAAAATTTTCAAGGCTATTTTAGGGATGACATCCAAATACTATGAGTGTAGATGACTTGAAATGAAATGCAGGAATAGAAAATCTCCTTGGAGAGCCATGACCGAAGTGAAAACATTAAAAAAACAAATCCGCAATCACATATGGGCTGCTACCAAATCGGTGGAGTTGTCGGATGTGCTTGAAAGTTACCTCCAAAGGCTGGAATCTTCACCAAGAGCATATTAGCTTAATGAAGTAAAGTGAATACATGTACACATACCTTGAAGCCCAAAAGTGGTTGGGGGGTTCAACTGGCTTGCTGTAAATAATCTCTGAAATCTAAAACTCCACAGGCTCTAAAATCTGAAGTAATAAAACCTTGAAATCCAAAACTCAAACAACCTCTGAAATTTCAAAATGAAGACCTCCGAAGTTCCAAAATACAAAATCACCAAGACTCTGAAATCTGAAAGTCAGAAATTTTTAAAGCCTCTGAAATTTGGAAAGGTTTGAAATCTTGAAATCTAAAATCCCGAAATACCAAAAATTCTAAAATTTTGAAAACAAGATTTAAGGACAGTTTTGGATACCCATTTCCCTGGTCTATTCACTGGTGAATTTTGTGGTCATTTTACACATGTCAAGCCCTCAAAAAATGATTTTGGACTTTTCCCCTATAGTAAAACCTCTTAAATCTGAAATCTATAATTTCTGAACTCCGAAGTATGAGGGAAACTCTAAAAATGACTTGTTTTGAGATTTGGCTTTAATGTGACTCAAATCTACAATGGAACAAATTTTTGAAAAATGAAACCCTTGACTTCAATATTTGTCCCACCGGTTGTTCCAAAACTATTTATGCAAAATCACAGCACCCCCAAATGGTCGAATTGTTTATGGGGTATTCGGTGTGATTGCACAACATGGAGATATTCCCAAAGTGTGGGAGTTTGCAATCATGATAGCTCTCTATAGAAAGGTCAGTTCCTATTCCTAAATCTATCACCACACACCCAATTTGTAGAGAAACTGATCTAATCATATCCTAATGTTTTCTAAGGAGACAAGGACAAGGAGTTCATGAAAAGTAAACCTATTCTAACTAGAGGTGATGCACCAATAAGAAATGTTGAATATCTTACTCTGCATGGGAATGAAACAAGTAAATCCAAAGAGGGTAATTTAACACCACAGATCAAAATACCTACTACAAACCCATTCACCATTAAACACAATCCATTGAGATCCTGTAATAACAATTTAGCAATGCACAAATAACCTAATTGTAATGAAAGATCAAATAAGACACAATAACTACAAAAGAGGGTTGAAAATCATCCACAGATCTTTATTATTTCTCCAAAAGTTGATATATTGCATTACATGGTGGCCCAAAGGCATAAACTTGCATTACAATATTCAGTGGGAGGCTTAAATCTCCACAATTTTCTCATAGACAAGATAGAAGGGAGGGGAAAATGCAAAAATTCCACCCTCTTAAAATGAGCCCCTCCTTACAATTTATAGAGGAATTTCAAGAGAGGAGAGAGAGAGCTATCCTAAATTACCTCCAAAACCCATAAAAATCATTTTTATCCTACAATGAGTGCTTGAAGATCTACAAAATCCATCCCTGATTGATTACATTACCTTGTGCAAGAAGAAATTGGCTCTGATTGCACCTAGGTATAGCTCCTAGATCCTACAACTTCATCATGTATTTTATCCCACCTACCTCATTAATTTACTACCTCAATCCATTCCATGTTGTAGAGCTCAAAAATAGTTTTCCATCAAGTATAATTTCATAAAAAATGGTAAAGGGAGGAAAAAGTTATTCCATTTTTTGTTCTGTGTAGACACCAATTTTTGGTATCACCCCGCGTTTCGTTCTCCTTTATTACACTTACCCTCTTGATTCCCTTTTCCTCTAAACTAAATCCTAAAAAGCACAATTACCTTTAAGTAATTAATTCATCCCCTTCAATCCTTAATCATCATTATGTGTTAATGGATTCCATGTAAGCCCCTTTCATAATTAATATTATTAACCTAAATAACATCACCTCACATACTAAGAAAATGCTCCAAAATCATCCACATCATGCACCCCACTCATCCCCATCAAATCCACTATTACACCCACTCATCCAAAGCATGGACCCACATGGACCCCACTCAATCAAATTAAATTTATTGTCTCAAATCTATTATTTCACCTAATAATCAATATTCCAAAATTATTGAATTCATGAACCCCACCCATGAATTGAATAATTAAACCCCAAATGCATCAAAATCGACATCCCATTCAAATATTCAATAGTGTAAAGTAATCCACATGGGATTCACTATTACACCTAACCTTTTCAATCATGTTCCCCACTCAATATCACATCCTTTCTATTTTACCTAATAATTCAAATCATGAGCCCCGCTCCATCAAATCCAATTCATATCAAATCTATTCTCATTCAAATCATGTCTTTTAATCAAGGTTACTTTTGTAAACTAGGGTTATCTAACATCCCTAGTTAACCCCTCCCTAGATTATATATACATGCCTTCTCCCCTTCTTTCGATGAAGTTTTTGGAAATCATATTGAACCTTTGGTGTTATAGCTTCTCATTTTCATTTCCATTTTGATTCCATACTCATGAATTTCTAGTGTGTTTATTAAATCCATCTCCCATCAAGTCTTATGTGGTTCTTTTGACAAATACATTTCTTAGCAAATTTGGCCTCAAAATTATCATTGGTTCACATAAGCTTGGTTTGCTTTGATTAAGTCGAGATTTCTTTATCAATATTTTCATTTTCTAACATATATCGATTTATGTATGTAATCCATGTTACGTACTACTTATCGTTCATTTCTATCTTTCTAGACACGGGGTTTGACAACCTCCAAGCAATTTGACAACTTCTTAGAACTCGGCATTGTTCGGGAAACCCTCACATATTGTTATCTAATCGTATCTATTTTAGTTTTGTAGACATTATCACATCTATCTTCTTGGTGCCCGCAAATCTACATTCACATCCGAGGCTCCTAAGCCCTCCATCATTCAAAATTTTTGGTGGCTTCCAGTATCGGCATTCACCCACACAAGAATGAAGTTTCCCTATCAACATTGGGTCACCATTTTTGTTTAATGCTCACCCAATAAGCTGCACATCTCACCAAACGATCTCTCATTCAATGTAACTCACCCCTATATACTAGCTAGTTCGACACTTTACTTCCCATCTACCACTTTACAATTCCCAATGCAGCTCGGTGGAGTTGTTTGAATTGTATTGGGCGGGAGATCCGAGTTTTGGGATTTTGGGTCATTTTTTTAGACTTCGACCCCATTGCTTTGGGCTTTTAGTGCCTTGTTGGTTGGATATTTTGTCAAACCAAAATATGAGGTTCAACCACAGTACATGGGATTAAATCCCTCCTCAAAGACAGGTGAGGCTGCCTGTTTATTGCTAATCTAAAACACAGTAAATAATATATACAATATTCACACTAATCTAACCATTGGGGGTTGGGATGAAATCCCGAAATCCACATTCACACGATTCAAGGATATTGCTTTCGTAAGTGAAATAGGTTAGAAAGCACATTACGATGAAAGAAGCACGGTAGAAAAGAAATGTGAGAAACGTATTTTCTTTCAAGTAAACACAGAGCACGAAATAATCATACGAGTTTTAGATCACAGATATAGTGTCCGAGATAATTAGAAACACTGAGATTCTATGCAAAGAATAGCTTTAAGATCATGAACATAAGAACACTGTCTTAAATAAGATATATTTCACAACACAAAGTCTGTAAAACAATATCAACTTCTATTCTTCAAAATGATTGAAAGAAAACACAAAGTTTTTCTCCTTTCCAATAGCCTCTTAATGCTTCAAAAATTCTCGACCCTTTTGAATGCACAGGCATCCCTTATTTATAACAAAAGGAACTAGAGATAAAACAGGACAGATCCTAAAAAGTAGCATGTTAACTGGAGTTCAGTTTTGCATGACTCTCACGCAGGAGATCAAGTCAAAACATGAATCAAAAATATGACAAAACGGAAATAAAAAAGACATGTCAATCTAAAAATAGAAATGACATGGGACGTTGGGAATTAATCCGAATCATCATCTTTTGCTTCTTCTTCTTTCTCCTCCTCCAGCTGAGACTGTTTGTTCTGAAACTCCTGGAACTTCCGAATAATGCCTTGCATTTCATTCTCATCAGGCGCAGTGGAATGATCATTCCACATTTCGCAGGTTTCATGAACATCACTGGCAGTGCCGGGAAGTTTCTTCAATCCTTTGCTGAGCTTTCTTAAGGCCTCTAAAGTGTGCTCAATCCTTACAAACTGACCAATGACTTCAAGGTCAAATCCGTGTACAGGTTCATGCTGAATAGATTCCTGAACTTGTTTGAAGAGATCATCTGGTGATAGGATACCTGCATTCCCAACTGACACCTTTGGACAAATCTTCAGCAATTCTTCTTCCAGATCACTTTTCCCATCGATCAATTTATCCCTTGATTCTCTCAACTTGCTGCAGGCTTCGTTGAGGATCTTTACTCTGAACTTGATGGCCTTGGTCAGCTGAAAGTGTTTATCTGTATGTGGAAGAACGCCTTCTTCTACCAAGAGATGTGCTGGTATTTGCTTTAGCACTTGGAGAGCTTCACAAGTCAAATCAAGCTGTCCAATTTCTTCAGTGAATTCCTCATCCATCTTCTCTCCTTCCTTCTGAATCTCCCCCAAAGACTGATGAACTTTCACCACGTCTTGAATTACTTCCTTCCCTTGTTGGAGCAACTTTTGGATCCATTCATCAACCACCCTTCCTTTTTTAGCAATCTTCTCAATCGTAGGCACCGATGAGAAATCAAATCCGGTAGATACAGAAGAAGATTGTATGGATTCCAGGGGTGTTGAGAGTTTAATCAAAACCTCTGTCAACTGCTCCACTTTTTCCTTAAGCTCATTTCTGCTGTCCTTTGTTTCTTTCAACTTTTGGCACAGGACGTCTATGGAATCCTTTGCATCTTGTTGCGCCCCTTTTGCTGTTACTTTCCCTAGAGCCACCCTGGTTACCTGGTAATCAGCAGCTGTTACATCATCTCTAGTTTTGTCAGCTGAGGGAGTGGCAATCTCTGCGAACTTATCTCCTGAAGCATCTACCAAAACCCTTGAAACTGTTTTGGGTTTCTTGGCTGATTTTGGTAGAAGCCTTAAGTGAGCTGAAATCAAAGGCTGGTAGGGGTACAATCACTTTCCTCTTCCTCGGAGTTTGCTCGAGTAACCATTGTGGAGTATCAGAGGAAATTGCCAATGTTGTAGTAACTGGTATTCTACTCTCAAGGGGAGAAGATTCTACTATTGGAGGGGGAACAGCAGCCAACGTGGTAGTAGGTGCAATGAATAGAGGCACAGGTTGTGGGGGAGTGTTGGTGATCACTTGGGTTCCAGCAGAGAGGGGTGAGAGCCCGGAGAAAATATTGGCCATGCTTGAAGAAGTGGATGGGGAATGAGGAGGCTGAAGTGGTTGTTGAGGGGGAGGCACAGATTCAGTTTCCAAAGCCTTGAATGCAAGAGATAAGGTCTCTCCAGTTGAGCAATCAGCAAATGGTGAAGTCAAGAGCTGGCTTCCTCCTTCTTCTAAATTAATCTCCCCTATTTCTGGTGGTGTTGGTGATTCTGGCACAACCACCGTTTGAGCTGAAGAGACAATTGAAGAGATTTGTCTTTCTTTCCTCTTCTTGGGAATCCTGATTTTTATAGACCCCCCAGAAGATTCTTTGTCCTTTTTCTTTTGGGAGGGCCCCACCTCCGTTTCAGCCAACTTTGGAAACTTGTCATCTTTAAAATTCATGCCCCAAGAAGAGAGCCATTTTTTGGTGCGAGCAAGAATGAGAGCCGACCTATCTGTGATAGAGGCTTTTTCGCTGGCCGACCAATCAATAGGCGGGAAAACGTATCGATCTTCATTAAGCCCATCATAGGACATATCCAACACACTTTCATTGTCAGTTGTGCCATCTGGAAAATCAGAAAGCTCTAGCGTCTGAATCTCATTAATAGTTAACCTACTATTATCTTTTCTGCGAACTGCAACTTCGTTACGCAGATCCACCCAGATATCCTCAATGTCAGGCCTGTGCAGATGTTGGGCTCCATAGGTTCTAAGTACTCCTCGGATGTCAAAACCATCCCGAGACTTCATATGCTTCTTTAATTTCTCCTGGAGTTCACATTCAACATTTTTAGCCTTTGCCACTGTCGAGCAAGTATATCTCCCAATAGAAATTGGGAAGGATACTGCTGCCTTATGCTTGCTCTGTTGGAATTTGTGAAAATCCAATAGCTGTCTGACCAATTCTATTAGTATCAATCTATCCCCTGGATAGCGAGGCAGACGGAAAGGCTCTCCTGAGTACATGACCGTTCGAAGGTAGGTAAACTTCTTGAACTGTAAGAAGATACATCCCCATTTAGATACCTCAGTCCAAGCTTCGTCTGATACCCTTGTCTTTCTTAGCCCTGGGTTCCGTGGCGAGATGTTCTGTAGAAAAAGGTGTCATTCACCCTCCTAAAATGATCCTTGGACCCCTTCTTTGTTATTTGAGGATAATACTTATATTTGGGTTTGTCGTTCTGCTTCCTTTAGTATCCGATCCCGGGATAGCTCCTCATCCCAGCTGCTGCATAGGCCACATATGAGAACATATAAAACTTTCCGGTCGATAAGACCGTCGTCATCTGAGAGTCAATCTCATTACTGATAAGGGTTCCCCAGTCAATCCCTTGCTGGTTCTTCTTGATGGTGACCATAAACTGATACATCCATCCATGAAATAAATTTGATTAAGCAAGCCAAAACCCGGCTCAATCAGGGTGATAACATCATTGATTTCTTGTATGAAATCACATCTAGGAATAGTTCTTGGAAATCTAGATATTCTTGGTTTTCCTTGACCAAGAACTTCTTATTGACATCCTTAATGCAATTTTCCTGGTTACTGTCCCAGGCCTTCTGAGCCGACTTGATATTTAGGTCCCCATACTCCTCGAAATTAGGTAGTTTCAGGAGATCATCAAAATAAGCTCCATCTAGTTTGATAACTACCTCACCATCCTGATTCCTTACTGAACGAGAAGCCGAGTCGTAACTGGACGCACAAGCCAAAACAAACTCTGGACATTGGCGGACATGGGAAAGCTCACGCTGCGAGGGCAAGCCTTTGTTAGCTAAAGCCATCATCCATGTGGTTTGAGAAGAACTCTTCACCCTATTCCAAAATTTTTCCATATCTATGTTGCAAGTTCAAGTATCCACGATATCATAATTACAATCAATATATGATGGGGATTCTAGTTTCTTAAATTTGTACTTCATCCTGCTAGACTTCTCGGCCTTCTCCTGAGATGGACCAGGGTCCGACATGAAGAATGTGGAGGGAGAAAGACTCGGAACTCAGGTGATGCTGTTCAAACTGGAAATCCCGATTGATTGTCAATGCACTTTGGAAGAAGAGAAGAACCCGACACGCTGAAGAGGATGTCGGAAAACCCTGAGAACCCAACAAGTTTGATCTGTCGGACCTTTGGCAAAGCCCGACACTTGCTTTTTGATGACGGAAACAGCGGAAACCCGGCACTCACTTTGTTAATGGCGGACACGGAGGAAACCCTGGCGCCCACTTTTGATGACGGAACTTCGGAGATTCCCGACACTTACTGTTGAGGTCGGAATGTTGAGAAACCCCGATACTTCAAGCTTCCTTTATACTCCGGGCCTTTGAATCTGCAAAACAGTTTTCAAAAACCGAGAAGCAAAAACAAAGTCTTTCCTGTATTTCCACATATACAACTTCCTTTCTTTTTTGTTATTCATATTCCATACATCATGCATATAATTAGAATTTTGGGAGAAAACTTGACATTAATTGATAGTCTCAAAAAAGAAAATAAACCCTAAAAACCCAAAACCCTTTCCAAAACAACACAGAAAGAAGAAGGGAAGAAAACCTTCAACAACTGGCAAGAAATTGGGAAGAAAATACGCGCAATCGATTCATAAAAATCAAGAATAAAGAAGGGAAGAAAAATACCTTCGATTCGAGACAGGTAAGATCGAAAACAAACGATCCAATCGGGCAATGCGAGTTTGCGGGTTTTGAAAGCGGAAGAGCATGCGAAAAATCCACGAATTAAAAATATGAATGGTAAGAATGACGTGGAAATCCGCGTATTTATAAGAAAATTAGTAATAAATACACTTCAGCTCGGCACGTGCCAACTCACCAACCATTCGGCATGAATGCCATGTCAGCATGTTGGAGGGGTCCGAAAACCCGACACGAAGAGATTTAGTGCATTCCGGGTTTCGGGTTTCGGAAAACATAGAGCACAAAACATGAAGTGCTTAGGTGCTACATAGCCCCGAAAACCCGAATACAAAGGATTGAGCGGACTTCGGGAATCGGAGAACATGGCGCATAAAGTGAATCTAATGGTTGTAATTGCATAGCTAAAAGTTCCCTAAGATTGTAGATGCATATATAAGCATAAAGCTAGGGTTTAGAAGTAGAATTCAATTGAGAATTAGAGAGAAGTTTCCTTTTGAGAGAAAAAGAGAAATTTGTAGAGAAGAAAGTACAGGACATCAAGAAGGTGTGGAAGATTGCAAATCTTCATTGTATTTCCTCTGTGATAATAAATTGGTTGTTTCTTGGTGGACGTAGCCCACACTGGGTGAACCACGTTAAATCTTGTGTATTGTTTCTTCTTGTTTATTTTTGTATTGATTGATTTTTATGCTTAGATCTGATTAATATATTTGTACAACCGGTGTGCTAACCCCAACAACTGGTATCAGAGCATCTTTGTTTGAGGGTTGTGTGTGTTGATGATTTACTCACAGAGGAATTTTTGATTGAGTGGGAGAAAAGCAATGGGAGAAGAAGGAAAATTAGAGTAGATAAATTTGATGGCCATGACTATCTATTATGGAAGATGTAGGTGGAGGATTATCTATATCAGAAATATTTATACTTACCGTTGGATGAGAAGGCAAGACCTGCAAAGATGACTGATGAAGAATGGAAAATTCTTGATAGAAAGGCTCTAGGATCTATAAGATTGAGCCTAGAAGCATCATGTGGCTTTGAATATTACCGAAGTAGGATCTATGGTAGAGTTGATGAAATCTTTAGCAAAATCTATATGAAAAACCTAGTGCTTCAAATAAAGTTTATTTGATGAAAAAATTGTTTAATTTAAAGATGCAAGAAGGTGGATCTGCATCAAGTCATTTGAATGATTTTGGTCTATTGTAAATCAATTAAAATCAGTTAGTATTCCATTTGAGGATGAAGTGAAAGAACTTTTATTATTATGCTCTTTTCCAGATAGTTGGGATAACTTGGTAATGGTTGTTAGTAATACAACGTCTGCTACTAATGTTTTAAAGTTTGATGATGTGGTTAGTATAATCCTGAATGAAGAAATACGTAGGAAAAGTATAGGAGAATCATCATCTGGGAATGCTTTGAATGTAGAAAGTAGGGGAAGGAAGAAGGAGAGATCCAAGAGCAAGAATAATGGGAAATCAAAGTCTAAGAATGGCATAGATCTAAATCCAGAGGTAGAGGTATAATCTATTGGAATTGTGGAAAGAAAGGTCATGCAAAGAAGGATTGTTGGTTCAAGGAAAACAAAGAGAATGTACCAGAGAAAGGTAAAGAGGAAAATGTTGTTTGCTGCAAAAGAGGTAATGCAAGATGCCCTAATTCTCTCCTTGGATAATAAAATTGAGTCATGGGTTTTAGATTCAGGAGCTTCTTTCCATGCAACCCCTAATAAGGGTTATTTCAGAAATTATGTCAGGGTAATTTTGGGCATGTTTATTTAGGAGATGATGAACCATGCAATATTATTGGTAGAGGTGAAGTTCATCTTAAATTTAGAATGGAAATACATGGATATTGAAAGATGTGAGGCATGTTCCAAGCCTTAAAAGAAATCTAATTTTGTAGGACAATTGTGTGAAACTGGTTGCATGGTTACACTCACAGCCGAATCTTGGAAAGTTACCAAGGGATCTCTTGTTGTAGCAAGAGGAAAGAAGGTAGGATCATTGTATTTTGTCTACCTATATTATTGATTCCTTTTTATTCTATCTACTTCAGATTCAGATACAAGCATGTGGCACAATCGGCTAGGCCATATGAGTGAAAAGGGAATGCAGATCTTAAAGGAAAAGGGTAAGTTATCAGATCTGAAATGTGTAGATCTTGATTTTGTGAGCATTGTATTTTTGGAAAGCAAAAGAGAGTGAGATTTCTCAAAGTTGGGGCAAAAAAGAAGAAGCATAAATTGGAGCTTGTACACTCAGATGTGTGGGGACCAGCCCAGGTAGCTTCTCATGGAGGATCCCAATACTATGTTACTTTCATTGATGATGCCACAAGAAAGGTATGGGTTTATTGTATTAAATCGTAAATATGATGTTTTTGAAACTTTTAAAAGATGGAAAGCCCTTGTGGAAAATGAATCAAATTCAAAGTTAAAGTGCCTTAGATCTGACAATGGTGGTGAGTACTGCAACAAGGCTTTTCAATGATTATTGTTCAGTAAATGGAATACGTAGAGAAAGGATGGTTCTAGAACACCACAGGAGAATGGTGTTGTAGAGAGAATGAACAAGACAATCATGGGAACATGTGCTAGAAGCATGAGGATACATGTTGGATTTCCCTTACAATTTTGGGTGGAAGTAGTAGACATGGCGGTTTATTTGATTAACCATGGACCTTCAAGTGCACTGAATGGTGGAATACTAGAAGAAGCTTGGACTGGAAAAGAGGTAGATCTTTCTTTTCTTAGAGTATTTGGCTCAAAAGATTTTGTGCATATTGATAAGGAAAATAGAAAGAAATTGGATGCTAAATCCAAAAGATGTACTTTCATTGGTTATGGCTCTGGTGATTTTGGATTCTGGTTTTGGGATTTAGAAGGTTCTAAGATAATTAGGAGTCGTGACATTGATTGGAATGAAAAGAGAATGTACATGGATCAAGTTTTGGTACCCAAAGGTGAACCAGTGGAGAAGTTTGTGGATGAAAATGAACTCTCGGATTTAAAATTAACACCTACAGGTTTACACAGTAACGGTATCGGTTTACCCCTTAAGACTGACATCGGTCCCTATGTACGGCGTCGATTCTGAGAGAGATCAGCCGATTAGCGTCGTTAGCTTGAAATCGATGTCGGTAGAAGGTGGTGATGCGTTCGTCTTTGTCAAGAAGTAGATACAAATCTACTAGGATGAGAAGATTGAGCCTCGGCACCCCAAATCTCAGTGAGAAGGTCACAAAGGGTAAGTAGACCTCTAGAAATATTTTCACCTTCCTTGTCTTATTTATTATTGACTGATAGTGGTGAACCAAAAATATTTGAAGAAGTAATGTAGGATAAATCCCACAAGTAGTGGGAGCATGGCATGAATGAGGAGATGGACTCCTTAGAGTAGAACTAGACATGGAATTTGGTTAAGTTGTCAAAGTAGTAAAAGAGCATTGTAGAACAAGTGGGTTTATAGGATCAAGGAAGAAGAGGGTGGACAGAAGAGATACAAGGAAAGGCTTGTAGTAAAGGGATTTACATAGAAAGTAGGTATTGACTTTGGTGAAATATTTTCTCTTGTTGTTAAGATGACTTCTATTCATATTGTATTGAGTTTAGTTGTAGTAGAGGATTTGCATTTAGAGAAACTTGATGTCAAGAGATGACATTTCTTCATGGTGATTTAGAGGAAGAGATTTATATGAATCATCCACTTGGGTATGAAGTCAAGGGTAAGGAGAAACTTGTGTGTAGATTGAAAAAGAGCCTATATGGGCTCAAAGAAAGCTCCAAGGCAATGGTATATGAGGTTTGATAGTTTCATGCATGAGCATGGTTATTTGAGATGTGAATATGACCATTGTGTTTATTTCAAGATGCTTGGAAATGGGAGCTATATTATTTTGTTATTGTATGTGGATGATATGCTTATTGTAGGATCTAGTATGTAGGACATTGGTGAGCTTAAAGAAAAGCTAGCTCACACATTTGCAATGAAGGATTTGGGAGCTGCAAAGAGAATCCTTGGCATGTAAATTCACAGAGATAGGAAAACATGAAGTTGTATTTGTCTTAGGAGCATTATATCAATAAGGTGTTGGAAAGGTTTAATTTACAAAATTCAAAACCTGTAAGTACACCTATGGTTGGACACTTCAAATTGAGAAAAGATCAGTGTCCTACATCACATGAGGAGGTTGAGTACATGGCATGAGTTTGTATGCTTCAAAGCAAGTTGGGAGCTTGATGTATGTTATGGTTTGTACCAGACCAGACATTGCACAGGTAGTGGGAGTTGTGAGTAGATTTATGGCTAATCCAGGTAAAGAGCATTGGAAAGTAGTCAATGGATTCTCAGGTATTTGAGAGGGACATCGGCATGTAGTTATGTTATGGAGGGTTAGATACTTCTTTACGTGGCTATGTGGATTCAGACATGGCTGGTGATTTGGATGGTAGGAGGAGCACCACTGGATATGTTTTCATAGTAGGTGGCATGATAGTTAGCTAGATTTCTAGATTGTAGAAGGTTGTGGCCATGTCTACTACAGAGGTTGAGTATGTTATGAAGCTAAGAGAAGCTAGAGAGGAGATGATATGGATGAGCGAGGTTCATGGAAGAGTTTGGGAAAAGAGAAGAGGATTGTAGAGATTATAGTGATGATAGTCAAAGTGTAATTCATCTGGAAAAGAACTCAGTGTTTCATTCTAGAATGAAACACATTAGTTGAGATATCACTTCATATGGTAGGTATTGGAGGATGGGAAGCTGAAGTTGGAGAAAATTCATACAAAGGAGAACCCTGTGGATATGCTAATGAAGCCATTGGAAAAGGAGAAGTTGGAGCTACACTCCACTTCTGTTGGTCTTTGAGTTTGAGACTTGAAGAGGGAGAAACAGGCCAAAGGAAAGGATCAAGAGGAAGGAGTTGTATGGTACAAGTGCAACAATTTATCTCCAAGTGGGAGATTGTTGAGTTGTGGAGCTTAATTGCTTCATTGGCATGCTTTTTGTAGACTTTTGGAATACACGATGCACTAGCGTCGGTTGGTTGGTTGATGAACCATTCGGTCACCCATGGACCGATATCGGTCAAGGAAAGGAGGAACCGACATCGGTTAGGGCTAACCGACATCGGTTAAGGCTAACCGACATCGGTTTCCTATGTGTGACTATTATAATTAAGTTGTGGGAATTAGATCTATCTTTAGTTGTAAAGTGAATCTAATGGTTGTAATTGCATAGCTAAAGTTCCCTAAGATTGTAGATGCATATATAAGCATAAAGCTAGGGTTTAGAAAGTAGAATTCAATTGAGAATAGAGAGAAGTTTCCTTTTGAGAGAAAAAGAGAAATTTGTAGAGAAGAAAGTATAGGACATCCAAGAAGGTGTGGAAGATTGCAAATCTTCATTGTATTTCCTCTGTGATAATAAATTGGTTGTTTCTTATGCATCCATGGCCGAGTCGGCCCTTCATTGACCTCCATCTTTGTGACTCTCTCGGCCAAACCTAAGAGTTCATTATTTTCTCACACATAATTCCCCACCACGATCTTGACTTGTAGCTTGCTAAAGTGAGTTGTCCACTTCATTCCATCCGGCTCACCTATATTGCCTCGTGCTCGCTTTCTTCACGACTTGGCCTCTACCAGAGTGAATCTTATCACCCACCAATGTACCATGGGGGCCTTAAAAGCTAGGGATCTCGGCCTTCATGGAATATAAAACGCTTTCCCTAAGGACCTTCCATTTATGAGCTCGAGTTCATTCATAAACCATCCATAATGCGGGCTTGTCGACACTAAAATTTTCCTCCGTAATTTCTATTTCATTAATGTATGTATTAGGAATAGGATGTTGTTAAGTGTAATTAGTAGTAGCGTCGATAGAAGATAACGGTGCCATCGATGCGGTGCCGCCTATAATGTAGAATACGATAGCAATAGTCAAAGTACAATGAATGTTGTAAAAAGTAAATATTTGTCGTAAGTGGTCTGGTAATGTTAAAATGTCAAAGTTGGGATAAGTAGAGAAGTAAGGTCTACATGATTATGAATTAGAAATATTATATTGGTGATAAGGACAAGGAGTGAGGTCATAAATATTTTGTGTATTTTATTTGTAAAAAGTCTAAAAATGTGGAACCCATGTGAAATGATAAGGTTTATCTTATCTTAAAAGATAAGCTTACATGTACGAGATAAGAGTTAAGGTATGGAATATGATTCATCGAGTGGATTTCTTATCCTATCTTAGAGATAAGATGGATAAGCTGGAAGTTCTATAAATAAAGAGGCCAACCCCCTCGTTTAGCATAGAAAGAAGTAGTGAGAAATATTGTATGAAGTGTGTAAAGGAAGCCATCAGTTTAAAGGTGTGTTGAAGAAGCTATTAAGAGGTGTAATTGTAAAGTTTCTTCCATAGTGTTGGTGGAAGGCAAGTGAAGTCAATAACACTTTAAAGTACCTCATGGGTGAGATTGTAACAATTTCATGTTAATATTATAATTTACTTTGATATTTCAGATTTTTCATCATTCCGTCTTATCATAGTCGATGGTATTCTTGTGTTACGTTTGTTGCTTTGTTTCTAGATTACATCCACCAAACTAAAGGTTGTGCATTAGTAAATAATCATAGCACGAGGAGTTCCCGGTGAAGAATTATCATAGTGCCGGATTGGTGATGACATTTTGGTTCCGTTGCCGGGACCATTCCTCGTGGTGGATTGTCTAGAGAGATATTCCCACTTAGTCAAAAATCAATTGGAGGGTAACCTTGTTTTTACTGTGCATAGTAGTTACCATGGTAAAGTCATTTTTGCCGTGAATAGTAGTTACCATGGTAAAGTCATTTTTGTTGTGAATAGTATTTACCACAGTAAAGTCACTTTTTACCATGAATAGTATTTACCGCAGTAACTTCACTTTTTACTGTGAATAGTGTTTACCACGATAAGTCGGTTTTTTACCTTGATAAGTCAAGTTTTACCATAGTTTACCGTGGTCATTTCTATTTTCTATTATAGTGATTTTAATTATTGGTGCACATAATTCTTGTTGATTGTACTTTTCGGTTGGTATTTCTTGTGGTTACTTTTGAAAATGGGGAAGATTCCTATTTTTTCAGCCCAATCTAATGAAGATGCTTCCTCTTTCATTCAAGAGTTTAAACAATCTTGTATTTGTAATGGCCTTATAAGAAGGAACAATGGACTGAATTTTTTTCCTACCTTTTTGGATGGTTCACCCTTAGGTGGTTTGAAACACTAGGTGATAATGTGAAAAACTCATGGGATTTATTAACTAAAATTTTTCTTGAAGAATTTGGTGAACAAGAGAGATATGCGAGATCTCATGATCGATATCACAAAGCTAACCCAAGGAGAGAAGGAGAAGATAAGGGATTATCATGCTCGTGTTCTAGAGCTAAGGAGGAAGCTCGACACCCAAATCCGAAAGGAAGGATTAGCGGATTGGTTGATGAATGGCGTGGATAATCTCTTATGTAAGCACTTCATTCTTGGGATGAAGCCGAGAGATCGAGACAACGAGTGAAGTATGACCACCCGGCTACCATTGAACAAGAAAAGGAGATTGCAAGAAGGCAAGAAGAAAGCATGGAAGAGGAGTCCAAAGAAATTGTTGCTAAAGTAGAGCCTACACCAAAGCACCTTTGCACTGAATCCACAACCACTCTCGGTGAGCACAAATCTTTCTCCTAGTACATCTACGAGTATGAAGATCTACTCAAAAAGATGGGTCGAGTTAACTATTAATCTTCTTGAGGAAAAGAATTTAGTTCTCGGGGAGGAGATAGAGGTCAAAAAGAAATATTTCTGAAGTTGTATGCTATGGTTGTTATAAAAGGGTCGTTATAAGTATAATTGTCAGATAGAGCTTCTACATCCGGTAAAGGAGATAATGATAAAGGAAAAGCACACTGTGAATTCTTTTGATGTAGTAGATAAGAGCAGAAATAATGAAGTAGATGTGTTTGTAACAAAAAGAAAGAAAGAAAAAGATAATCAAGATGGAAATGATCCTAAGAAGATGAAAGGAGAAACTAGTAAGAAACATAGGAGAAGAAAGTTGGGTGTGAAAGATTTTCGATTTCACGGGGGCAAGGACCATACTCCATCTTGGAAGATCTGTCCAAAAGGCTGCAAATATTACATATGGTCAACTCTTGGCTATGTCTTACGAGAAGAGGTAGAAGGCTGCGAAGTGGACTCAATGCTCAGCGAAGGAAGGAGGTTGAGGTCCATGTTTTGGAGGCAGAGGCGGATCCTTATGCTCCAAGCTGAGGTATTATGTAATGGTATTTCAATTCATGATGTCTTAGTTGAAGGAGGTGTTGTAGTTAATGTAATGACCAAGTACGTAATGAATATGTTGGGTTTAAAATTGATCGCCCTTCAACACTTATGTTAAGGTCATTAAATAAGGGAAAAACTAAACCAGAAGGTGTAGTTTCAAATGTGGCAATATCTCTGTTATGGGTGTTGTATGTGTGGTAGATTTTCAAGTGATGAAAAATGGTACTATTGCGTACCCAATGTTCTTTGGGAAGACCATGGCTAAGAAGAGTTCATGCAAGAAACTCTTTGGAATGAAGGCTTCATGACACTTGGATGTGGTAGAGAGATGGTGAAGATAAATGTGATCCCTCGACATCATAAGGCGAGAACTTGTGGATTCAAGTGATGGCGATGATTGGACATCCTCCGATTACTCTAGTACCGGTGAAGTGGGGCGAAGATGAAGAAAGTGAGGTTGATGTTTCAGTCATGGATATCCTTCCAGTCCACACCAACTCATGACCCCATAAAATTATCGAAGAAGAAGTTGATGATCGTCTCCAACAAATAAAGATTGGTGATCTTTGTGATGGAGAGTGAGAAATAATCCTACCTCCGGCTCTTTTGAAGGTACATACACATATTCACTTTTGATTACAAGGAACTCCGTCAAGTAAGTTGGGTAGAACATTTTATTGATTTGGTAGATGGTGTTAAGCCCATAAAGTAAATGCCATATAGAATGAATCCTAATTTTTCCAAGGCGTAAAAGAAGAAATAAATAAGTTGCTTGATGCGGGATTCATATTTTTGTGGATAATTTAGAACGGGTTTCTCGCATTGTGATCTCAATAAAAATGAATGGGAAGCTACGCATTTGTGTTGACTACGGGAAGCTCAATAAGGCAACAAAGAAGGATCATTACCCTCTTCCATTTTCAGATCGAGATCTTGGGCGAAGTAGCTGGCGGGAGTGCTATAGTTTCTTTGATGGATATAGCGGCTACAACCAAGTTCATATAGCGAGAGAAAGATCAAATTTGAAGACCACGTTCACCACTCCTTGGGAATGTTTTCTTATAGAGTTATGCCTTTTGGGTTGTGTAATGCTCCAACAACATTCCAGCGTTTGATGAATAGGGTGTTTGAACCCTACATTGGGAACTTCATCGAGTATTTACGGATGATTTTGCATTTATGGGAGCAAGTTGGACCCACTGCACCGAGATGGAGACATGCATTTCAAAGGTTAGATGAAGCACAAGCCTCACTAAACCCTACAAAGTGTGTCTTTGGATGTTCTAAAGGTGTTTTGTTAGGGCATGTTGTATCCAGAGATGGTATTAGTACTGATCCTAATAAAGTTTCAAAAATCAAAGATTTACCATTTCCTATGAATAGAAGTAAGTTGAGATCATTTTTAGGCCATGTGGGTTACTATAGAAGGTTCATCAAGAATTTATCAAAGATTGCACAGCCACTAACCCAGTTCTTGAAGAAGGATGTTACTTATGAACCAGGAAATAAGGCACATGAAGCTTTTAGACAACTGAAGGAAGCCTGTATCTTCACCTGTTTTAAAGAATCTAGATTGGAGCAAGCCATTCATTGTGTACACTGATGCCTCAGATGCAGCACTAGGAAGTACTTTGAGCAAAAGGATGAAAATGGGAATGAACATCCAATTTACTTTGGGAGAGCGAGATAAATGAGCAATCTTTGAGGTAAATTATCTTTGTAACTGAAAAAGAGGCTCTAGCTATCATTTTTGTTGTAAAGAAGTTTAGAAATTACTTGCTAGGGCAGAAATTTATAGTTGTAACAGATCATCAGGCTCTAAAATATATTGTCAATAAGCCTAACCCATCAGGGAGGATAGCAAGATGGATAATTTTGCTACAATAATTTGAATTTGATATTATAGATAGGCGTAAAAGAAGCATGTCAATGCAGATGCAATCTCTCGAGCCTATGATGGTTTAAGATCATCTTGTGATGATAATGATTTCCCAGGATGCTGACCTTGTTATCCTTGACACAATCCCTAGTGAATACATAGATATTTGGAATTATCCGAATGAATTCAAGTTTCCTAATGGTGCCAATGCAAAGACTAAGAGAAAGATTACTCAAGCGATCGTCCATATTCTATTCTGCGCATAGAGTATTATTTCGAATAGGACACGATGGATAGTCAAGAGGCGGTTGGACGTGACCAAGGGAAGGAACTGCTAGAATAATTCCACAATGGTACATGTGGAGGGCACTTCTTTGGACAACTTACAACAAGAAAGATCTTGGATGCAGATTATCACGGCCCACTCTTTTTAAAGATTGTTATAATTATTGTAAGACATGTGATATTTGTCAAACACATGGTAAGCTGTAAGACTTCATCAGCTCCATTATGTCCTATTCTTCCACTTAGTCCCTTTGAAAAGTGGGGAATAGACATTGTAGGTCCACTTCCAACTACCTCACACCAAAATAAGTATATTGTAGTTGCCACAGATTATTTAACCAAGTGGGTTGAAGCTAGGCCATTGAAAACAACTTCCATGGATGAGGTGGCAAGGTTCATATATGAACACATTGTCACCAGATTTGGTTGTCCATTAGAAATTGTAAGAGATCAAGGAAGCCACTTCATTAATGAGGTAGTAGAAGCCCTAATCAATAAATTTTCTATTAAGCACGGAAAGCAACAACATACAAGCCAAGCACAAATGGACAAGTGGAGCGAACAAATTTTTGTTGTGTCAAATTCTAGCAAAGATGCGGCCTTGCGGGGACATAAGTGGGATAAAAGGATTCATGCGGCATTGTGGGCATATAGGGCAACATTAAAGTCAGCAGCGAGAATACTCCCCATTTTAGTTGGCCTATGGCATTGATCCATTCTTCCTATTGAGTTTGATATTCCCCTTTGTGAGAGTTATGAAAAATGAAAGGATGGATGAAAGTGATTCAGTAAAAGAAAGGTTGGTACATCTTCATTTGCTAGAGGAAATGAGGGAAATAGCAAAGGATACAAGCCATAAGAATAAAATGAAGCAGAAGGAATACTTTGATCAAAAGATCCATTGGTCTCCATTCATGTGAATGACTTGGTTCTAGTATATGATTCGAGATACAAAAAAAGAAGACAGAGAAAATTTCTTCCAAAATGGATGGGGCCCTACAAAATAGCTGTGAGTTGTGCATGAAAATGGTAATGCATCGACTAGAGGAATTGGATGGCACTCCCATTACAAAATGGGTCAACCACGACAAGTTGAAGATTTTCCAAGCACCAAAATAGTCTACTCAGGACGGAGTAGAAGCTAGGAAGGGGAAGATGTCGACACTAAAATTTTTCTCCATAATTTCTATTTCATTAATGTATGTATTAGGAATAGGATGTTGTTAAGTGTAATTAGTAGTAGCGTCGATAGAAGATACTTGTAACAAGCCGTCGATGCGGTGCCGCCTATAATGTAGAATACGATAATGATCAAAGTACAATAGGAATGTTGTAAAAGTAAATATTTGTCGTAAGTGGTGCGGTAATGTTAAAATGTCAAAGTTGGGATAAGTAGAGAAATAAGGTCTACATGATTATGAATTAGAAATATTATATTGGTGATAAGGACAAGGAGTGAGGTCATAAATATTTTGTGTAGTTTATGTGTAAAAAGTCTAAAAATGTGGAACCCATGTGAAATGATAAGGTTTATCTTATCTTAAAAGATAAGCTTACATGTACGAGATAAGAGTTAAGGTATGGAATATGATTCGTCGAGTGGATTTCTTATCCTATCTTAGAGATAAGATGGATAAGCCTGGAATTTCTATAAATAAAGAGGCCACCCCCCTCATTTAGCATAGAAAGAAGTAGTGAGAAATATTGTATGAAGTGTGTAAAGGAAGCCATCAGTTTAAAGGTGTGTTGAAGAAGCCATTAAGAGGTGTAATTGTAAAGTTTCTTCCATAGTATTGGTGGAAGGCAAGTGAAGTCAATAACACTTGAAGTACCTCATGGGTGAGATTGTAACAATTTCATGTTAATATTATAATTTACTTTGATATTTCAAATTTGTCATCATTCCGTCTTATCATAGTCGATGGTATTCTTATGTTACGTTTGTTGCTTTGTTTCCAGATTACATCCACCAAACTAAAGGTTGTGCATTAGTAAATAATCATAGCACGAGGAGTTCCCGGTGAAGAATTATCATAGTGTCAGATTGGTGATGACAGCTCCCGAGTCAATCCCGAATCTTCTAATGTCACCTTGCTTACTGCATGCATTTACTTCGGTGTTGAGCCCAAAACCCTCAAACCATGCTTTGATAACTAACTTGGCTTACCAAGTATCTCTTTGAGCTACTCAATTATGTTATGTTTGTGGAGCCTATTTTCATGTTAGAGTGTGGTACACCTTCTATGTGTTACACTTGGGTATTTTTACGGTGGTCTGCTTGGTGGTGAGCGGGTCGGGGGTTCGGTGGGGTGAAGCCCCCGATGAATGGGGCTCGGGCGAAGCCCCAAGCAAAAAGCCTCATGGGTGGTTTATTAACCCATGGGTAATGGGTAACCATTATGGGCTATTTTGGGCCCATGGTTTTTTTAGTACCCATTGTTTTGATACCCACTGCTTTTTACCCATTGTTTTGATACCCATGGTTTTTTGCCCATTGTTTTGATATCCAAAGTTTTTGCCCATGGTTTTGATAACCATGGTTTTGTATCAAACTTGTTAAGCAATTATCTATTTATATGGTCTTATGCATATGATAAATAGACAAGCAAATATATTTCAGATGTGCTTTGAATTCGGTGTTAATTCTATAGAGTTTGTTGAGCATAGCTCCAAACGAGATCTGGGTATTGTATTGAGAGAGTGGAGGCTTGTAATAAAATGCGAGCAAGTGATTCTTGGTGGACGTAGACAAAATTGGGTGAACCACGTTAAATCTTGTCTCTTTGTGTTGTGTTATTTATTACGCACTTTTATTTGAGATCACGTAATATTTTACGCATATTAGTTTCTAATGTTGCGATTACGTGTGAGGATTATTCGCGTATTTTATCTCTTATTTCCTAACAAGTGAGCCATCCATCAACTTGCCACCCCAATGTGTGATTCCATCTCTCCAAGCTCCCTTTTAGCTTAGTGACCCCTTAAGGCCGAAATGCAAATTTTGGCCCCAAAGCTCTCAACTTAGGAATTTTTTCAAATTTTTTGTGTTGTAAGCCTAATTAGGACTATATGTAAGGTATTTTGAGGCCTATCATGATTTTTACATTTTTCTCGTTTTGAGAAATTTGGATGTGGGCCCACAGGGCCCGCATTTCATTATCTTTCAAGTTGATCTTAAGGTTCAAAACCCAAAAGAGGAAAAAATTCCTCAATTATGATTTTCACTCCAAAATTCCTTAAATGTGTTCCTCAAACCCTTGAAATTTTATGTATCTTGGTTTCATCCTAAGTTCGTTTAGGTGCCTAGGTCCTATTAGGTCCCTATTATCCAATTTGGCCTAAGGTGCGAAATTGGATAACGATATCACCTTGTAGTATAAGCACAGAAGAAGGTATAGACAAAAGATGGTATTTATACACACCCAAATTCGCATGTACTACATTGTCATAAAAATGGTTACAAAAGTCCCCAATGATGATTCATATCCTTTTAGAAGGTGTTTGAGCTCCAAAACCCATTTGCAGTGTACATTTGTAGCCTAGACATCCTTATTTAGCCTTTGCATGCTTTTTCCTAGCTTCTCGCTTAGTTTTAGACTAGTTTTGACCTTTATAGTCAAAGCGCCACCTACAGGTGGCGGTTTTTGACCACCTCCTTGAGTAGGGCGGCGATCCTGTGCAAATTTTATTGAGAGTTCACTCTTGTTTTGACGCGAAATTCTCTCACTTAACTTGCATTTTTAGACGCGTTGCTTTCCCAATTTAGATGATTCAAGGCTCAATTTCCTTATGGCAATCTATTCTTGCACTTCTATTTGTGATTGATTGTTGTTAATAGTTTGAACTCCCTTTTCACTTTTTTATGTCCTCCTTTGGCTGTCAAATGGCTTCAACCATTTCCCAGCTAAATTCCTATAAATACCATGCTTGTGTGCAAGCAAAAGTTGGAGAAATTTATATTCTTGCTATTACAAAGCTGCTACCTTTCTTGTTGCAAATTGCCAAAGCCAATCACTGTTCAATTGTACTTGCTCTCTTCAACTTGCATTGCTTCCCAGTCTACCAATTCAAGTTTTTGTTCCCACATCCTTCTTCTTCTGTTGTTGTTGCATTCCCATCCATTGGACTCATGTGGACACAAATATTAAAGGGATAAATGGGGGTCAATACTCTAAAACCAGATTTGCCAATGTTCTTGCAATATCCATGTTAGAGTTGTTATTTTCTTCATCCATGCAAGTTATCAATTCTGAATTTATCATTTCAAATCAATATCAAATACAGTAGATAAATCTTTTCATTACTTCAATTATCAAGTTATCAGTAGATCAGATCAAATTAGAAAGTTTGTTCTTCAACATTGCAGGGAAGTTGCAAGGAATAATAGCTTCTTTGAGGTTATGATTTATTCTTTGTTTCTAAGGTAAGGTTGAAGATTTATTTGGAATATTTCAATTAGTTAATTGTTTAGGATTAGATTAACACCATTTGCACAAGTATTTAGCCACATCTGGTTAATTTCTTATTCTAGATTCATTTATTAGATTAGAAGCTTTGTTCAAAATACCAGAAAATAATTTAAAAGATTTGCTTTGCTAGATTAGTTGTTTTATTTCTTTTGTTCATTCATATTCTAGAAAATAACAAAAACATAGTTTAAATTTGTTTTTCTTGCATAGTTTTCTTTTTATTCAGTTTAGTAGCTCCATGCATGACAATCACAAGACCCGAGAGAACCTAGAGATTTTGTTTTCGAACCAATAGTACCTCAACCGAATTTAGTGGTATGACTAGCAGATATAGATCAAGGCCTTAGGTATAACATTTTCAAATCAACTAGGGACATACAAATCAATAGGAAATTAGACACATTGAATATTGAAGATGATAAAGCGTTTGACTATTGGTCAAAACAACCAAATTACTGATTATCTTGAGCACTTATATGACCATCAATGGTCCACAACAATAGAAAACCTACGGTTGTGATCCACTGGTTCCACAACCAAATGGACCGAAGTCTCTCACGGATATAGATACGAGACTATGTCTTCTTGTCCTAAGAAGATAGAGCAACTCAATGTGCTAATCACCGTGACCAATTAGGCTTACAATTATTGGACCGCTCCTATGCACAGATTACCCGATCACCCTTGGGCATAGATTTCATATCACACTGCATGACCATAGCAAGGCCATGACTAGAGAGAGTTTACGGTTGTGATCCTATGGTTCCTCAACCAAACAAAACCGAGATCAATCAGATGTAGATCTTGGATTAAGAGCGTTAGTATTTAGATCATCACCACTCCCACCAGACATCATTAGGTAGTTAGACATTTTAGACAAGAAAACTCATCGAGGCCCTCTCATTTTGGATAGAAATTTTTAATCATCCATAGAGCTGAATGGAATCATGCCTCTCACTCTTTCTCATTCCATGACCTTGTCTGGACATATTTATGAGGCCCCATTCAATTTCCCATGCTTTTCACAACTAATAAATAGGATATCTCCGGAGCTTGACATCAAATGGAGCGTCGTGTTATCATCCTCACCGATTTCTCCATTCCGACCACCCAAGTTAGAGAGGTTTTCATTGCGCTTGATGAGCATATTCCACTATTGCAAGTCAAAAACATTGTATTGCCTTGACCAAGTTTGATTGCAATTTCCATGTACTTTTCACCCACTATTACATTCACTACCACTTGACAATCCACATTTTCCACATCTACTACCTCAAACACGACCTCGGGAGTCGAGAGTGCGATTAAAGGTCACGTGTTAATTTTCATCATGCAGTATTCCAAATCAAGTTTTCTAGATTGAGTGGGGATAGCCTATGGCTTTGTGGTTCCTTATCCTTGTTGGCAAAGCCATTACCAAAGAAACCATAACAAACTAAATATTGATATCTAAGGCCATATTTAGAATAATCTGGAGTAGATGAACTAGGAGTATCATCGGTGTGCTTGATGAAATTGTAATATGTGAATGGTGATGGATCTGTTGGAACATCATAGATAACTCCTGATAAAGGAATTTAAGTTGTGTATGCAAAGTGGAGGGGACCACATGCATAGCATGGATCCAAGGTCTCCCAAGAAGAATGTTATAATTAAGGTTTTTGGGAATTATGTGGCATGGAATAGGAAAGGTACATGGTCCAACAGTGATAGGGAGTATGATAGTCCCTAAGACACGCTTGGGTATATTGTCAAATCCATGAATAGAGATAGAGGAAGGAGCCAAAGAGGATTCAGATAGACCTAATTGATGGAGAAAAGCAATATTACAAATATTGAGTCCTGAGCCATTATCGACTAAAGCGCTTGACCCTAATATTATTGATACAAACTTGAATGTACAGGGGGCATTATGTTATAAGATTGTGTGAGAAGGAAACTCATCAAATGTGAAAGTTATTTGATCTTCATTAAGAGATAAAGCAGACATAAACTTATGATACACATACTCTGGTGAGGTATGAGGATGAATGTAAGTGTTAGCTAAATAAGACTTGAGTTTATTGATATAATTAGGATGGTCTTGTAAAAATGCATGGATAGAGACCTCTTTAGTGATAAACCCTAAGAAATAAGGAAAGAAGGTGGATTTAAGAAACAGTTCACCAAAATTATTAAGCAAATAAACAATTTATAAATACCTAATTAACATTGTAATGTAGTAGTAAATGAGTAAGTATTTAAGTATAAAATAGCCCAAGAAAATTAAACTAGTAAATATAAAACCCTAGTTGCGAAGAAAATAAAATTACTTGGTTGTTTCACAATTAATCTTGGGTTGTGCGAAGTGAAGAAATGATGAATGGAGAAGGAGAAGTGTTTTTGTATAGGGGCCTGAAAAAATTGTGTCACCGCATGATCTTCCTAGATTGGGTGTCAAGGATCGATCAAGGGCACCTACGGGTGTTGCGAGACAAGTTACGGGCTTCTATGTATGGCCAAAACCTCAAAAAACCTCCTTCGATAGGTTGCGAGATGTTTTTATCCTTTGCTTCTTTTTCGCTAGTAGGTCATGCAATGACCATCGATGGCACCGATAACCTACTTAATATTTCACTTGCAAAACCCTCAAAAGTGCATCAAATCCAAAAAATAAAATAATGCAAATGAGGGGGTCGGATTGTCCTCAATTGTCAAACAAGTGATCTTATGGTCGAGGACTACACTACATTTCAAACCCAATGTATTTCTATATTTTTGTGTGAAGAATTGTGCCCTAGGTGGCTCTTGTATGTGTCGCACTTGATAGCGAGCAATAGCTAGATGTAGAAGATGTAAGTAGATGTGTGCATGGAATAGAATGAAATTCCCCTCACAGGAAGTTTATATAAAAGAGTTCAGTTCCTTTCCCTTGAATGGATGTTTGAATGCTCTTGAATAGCCTTTGGATGCAACCTTAGGTGGTGATAATTAATGTTTAGTGTTTGGTCCTTTATTATGGTCACATAAATTTATATTTATATGATTCACTTACTTGAATTTTGTAATTAACCCCAAAAAGGTTGACTACCAAAAGATAAGATGACCAAACAGCTAGAAAGGACCCAAAAGATGTGAACAAAGTAAAAAGAGGTTAGGGGCACCTAGAGGGGATGGGGGCACCTGACACTAGCATCCTGGCTGGGTGTTAGTGTCCAGATTTGACAAACTAAAGATAAGATGTCATATTTGGCAAGAAGGTGTGTAAAACCAAAGTGGCAATAGAAAGCAAGAAAAGATGGCCAAAGACATGGGTTAATTAGTACTTTTCTTACTTAGGAATCATATGAATAGTAGTATGTGATCAAGACTAGATAGATACCCAAAGTGTGTGATTTTGTGTCTACATATTGAACAAGGTAAAGATCACAATATTTCCATGAATTTTCGAGGGCAAGGTAGAGTTTTTGCATTGTGGTGTTTTTTCAATGTTTTCACAATGTCATGATATAGTCATGTGGGTTGAGAAAAAATCCTTAGGTCAATGGCTAACCAAAACATAATAATAGTGCACAAATGACATGATTTGCTAACAAAACATGTTAGAGGAGTGACAAAGAGTCATGAAGAGAAACTATCTATGGAAACACATCACCAAAAGAAACAAGGTCAACATACTAGGCATGTCTCACAAATTATCTTATAGATCTCTAACAAGATCTCAAGGATTGATTATCCTCAACCACCATATCTGACAAATGTAGGAGGTCATGCAGAAAGATAATGTAGTGTTTTAGAGGAGTTAATGAACTCACTTCCAATGCAAAAAGATATAGAACCTAATAAAACATAAAGGGAGTTAAGTTCACCATTTAAGGGGGTGGAGTAGTGAAAAGATATAGATCTATAAGTTTGAGACGGGTAGTAGTTGTGGCTTCCAATATTATAGAAGTGACTTCTACAGTAGAGTTAATGAAATCTCTTACTAATTTATATGAAAAACCTAGTGCTTCAAATAAAGTTTATTTGATGAAGAAATTATTTAGTTCTAAGATGCATGAAGGTGGATCTGCATCTAGTCATTTGAATGATTTTAATCTATTGTAAATCAATAAAAATCAGTTGATATTTTGTTTGATGATGAAGTGAAAGCACTCTTATTCTTATGTTCTTTGCCTGATATTTGGGATAACTTGGTAATGGTTGTTAGTAATACATCATCTACTAATAATATTTTGAATTTTGATGATGCGGTTAGTATAATCTTAAATGAAGAAATTCACGGGGAAAAGTACAGAGGAATCATCATCCTGGGGATGTTTTGAATGTAGAAAGTAGAGGGAGACAAAAGGAGTGATCCAAGAGGAAGAATAATAGGAAATTAAAGTCAAGGAATGATAGATCTAAATCTAGAGGTAAGGGAATTACTTGTTGGAATTATGGAAAGAAAGGACATGCAAAGAAAGATTGTTAGTCAAAGGATAAAGAGAACCAACACCCAAACAAAGGGAAAGAGGCAAATATTACAGCAAAGGTAATGCAAGATGCTTGTATTCTTTCTTTGGATAATAGAATAGAATCATGGGTTTTAGATTCAATAACTTCTTTCCATACAACCCCTAATAAGGGTGTTTTAGAAATTATGTCCAGGGAAATTTTGGGCATGTTTATTTGGGTGGTGATGAACCTTGCGGTATGACATCGGTAAAGGGAAGTTCATTTAAAATTGTAGAATAGAAATACATGGGTATTGAAAGATGTGAGGCATGTGCCAAGCCTCAAGAGGAATATTATTTCTATAGGGAAACTAGGTGAAGCTAGTTGCATGGTTACATTCACAACAAACTCTTGGAAAGTCACCAAGGGTGCCTTTTTTGTGGCAAGAGGCAAGAAGGTAGGAACGTTATATTTATCTACCTATGTTATTGATTCCTTTTCTATGTTATCTACTTCAGATTCAAATGCATGCATGTGGCATAATCGGTTGGGCCATATGAATCAAAAATGAATGCATATCTTAAAGGATAAGAGTAAGTTATCATATTTGAAAGATTTGGATCTTTATTTCTGTGAGCATTGTGTCTTTGGAATGCAAAAGAGAGTGATATTTCTCAAAGTTGGGGCAACTAAGAAGGAGTAGAAATTGGAGTTTGTACACTCATATGTGTGGGGACCAACCCAGGTAGCTTCTCATGGAGGACCCCAGCATTATGTTACTTTCATTGATGATGCTACAAGAAAGGTATGGGTTTATTATATTAAACATAAATCTGATGTTTTTGAGACTTTTAAAATATGGAAATCCTTGTTGAGAATGAATCAAATTAAAAATTAAAGTTCCTTAGATTTGGTAATGGAGGTGAATATTGTAGCAAGGATTTCAATAATTATTGTTCGGTGAATGGAATACGTAGAGAAAGGATGGTTCTAAGAACACCAAAGATAATGGTGTTATAGAAAGAATGAACAGGACAATCATAGAACATGCTAGAAGTATGAGGATACATGTTGGATTTCCTTGCGAGTTTTAGGCAGAAGCAATTAATACGGTGAGTTATTTGATTAATTGTGGGTCTTTAAATTCACTAGATGGAGGAATACCAAAGGAAGCTTGGATTGGAAAAGAGGTAGATCTTTATTTTCTTAAGGTTTTTGGTTCAAAATTTTTTGCATATTGATAAGGAAAATAGAAAAAAATTGGATGCAAAATCCAAGAGATGCACTTTCATTGGTTATGGATCTGGTGATTTCAAATTTTGTTTTTATGATTTAGAGAATTCTAAGATTGTTAGGAGTCATGACATTGAATGGAATGAAAAGAGAATGTACAGGGATCAAATGTTGGTACCCAAGGATGAACCAGTTGAGAAGTTTTTGAATGAAAATGAACTCTAAGATTTAAAACTCATACCTACAGGGTTACATAGTAACTAATGTCGGTTGACCCCTAACTTACATCAATCAGTTAAACCGGTATCGGTTACAGGAGAGCCAAACCAACATCGGTTAGCGAGAACGGCATTGGCTACAAGTAACTGGCGTCAATCACTATCAAAAATGGAAACAAATGTCCAAGAGGTCCAGATTGAGCCTCCATTACCCCAATTTTCTATGAGAAGGTAATAAAAGGTAAGTAAACCTCCAAAAATATTTATCCCTTCTCTATCTTATTTATTATTGGATGATAATGGTGAACCAAAAAGTTTTAAAGAAGCAATATAGGTCGAGAATCACATTCGGTGGGAGCATGGCATAGATGAGGAGATGGACTCCTTAGAACAAAACCGGACTTGGGATTTGGTTAAGTTGTTATTAGGAAAGAGGACATTGCAAAACAAATGGGTTTACAGGATCAAGGAAGAAGAGGATGAAAGAGAAAAGTTACTAGGCAATACTTGTAGTAAAATGATTTGCACATAAAGTAGGTATTGACTTTGGTGAAATATTTTCTCCTGTTGTTAAAATGACTTCCATACATACTGTATTGAGTATAGTTGCATTAGATGATTTGCATTTAGAGAAACTAGATGTGAATATGGTTTTCCTTCATGGTGATTTGGATGAAGATATTTATATGTAGTACACTGCTTAGGTATGAAGTCAAGGGTAAGGATAAATTAGCGTGCAAGTTAAAAAAGAGCCTATGTGGGCTCAAGCAATCTCAATAAAATGGTACATGAGGTTTGATAGTTTCATGTATGAGCATGGTTACTTAAGATATGAATCGATCATTGTGTTTTTTTCAAGAAGCTTGAAAATGGGAGCTATATTATTTTGTTATTATATGTCGATGATATTTTTATTGCAAGATCTAGTATGCATGACATTAATGAGCTTAAAGGAAATATATCTCACACATTTTCTATGAAGGGTTTAGGATCTACAAAAAGAATCGTTGACATGCAAATACATAGAGATAGGAAGAACAACAAATTGTATTTATCTCAGGAGGCTTATATCAATAAGGTGTTGGAAAGGTCTAACATGCAAGATTCAAAAATTATAATTACACCTATGGCTAAAAACTTAAAATTGAGAAAATATCGGTGTCATTCATCACGTGAGGAGGTCAAATACATGACACAAGTACCATATGCTTCACAAGTTGGGAGTCTCATACATGCCATGGTTTGTACCAGAACATACATTACACAAGGAAGTGGGAGTTGTGAGTAATTTTATGGCTAATCCAAATAAATATCATTGGAAAGTATTCAATGGATAATCGGAGTATTTTAGAGGGACATCTAGCATGCAATTATGCTTTATGAAGGTTCGAGATATTTCTTTATGTGGTTATGTTGATTCATATATGGCTGGAGATCTAGATGTTAGGAGGAGCACTATTGGATATATTTTCATGTAGGTGGGATGGAAATTAGCTAGATTTTGAGATTGCGAAGGTTGTGGTTATGTCTACTACAAAGGCAGAGTATGTTGCAGCTATAGAGGCTAGCAAAGAGATGATATGGATGAGTAGGTTCATGGAAGTATTGGGAAAGGAGAAAGATGATTACAAATTATTCGGTGATAGTTAGAGCACAATTCATTGGAAAAGAACTCGGTGTTTCATTCTAGAATGAAACACATTTAGTTGAGGTATCACTTCATATGGCAGGTATTGGAGGATGGGCAGCTGAAACTAGAGAAGATTCATATGAGTGAAAACCCTGCGGATATGCTAATGAAGCTATTAGCAAAAAGAGAAGTTGGAGCTACACTTTGCTTTTGTCGGTATTCTAGTTTGAGACTTGAAGAGGAAGAAACAAAGGTAAGGAAAGGATCCAAGAATGACGTTGTACAAGTATAGTGCAGTAATTTATCTCCAAGTGGGAGATTGTTGAGTTGTGGAGCTTAATTACTTCAGTTTAGCATGTTATATTAAACTTGTTGGAAAACATCAGTAACGACATCAGTTATGAAGGGACCGACATCGGTCACCTATGACCGAGATCGGTCAGGAAATTAGGAACCGGCATCGGTTAGGGCTAACTGGTGTCGGTTACCTATGTGTGGGTGTTTTATTTAACTCACAGGAATTAGATATAATTTTAGTATTAAAGCATATCTATTGATTGTAATTGCATGGCTAAGTGCCCTAAGTTTGTATATGCCTATATAAGCATGAAAGTTAGGGTTTATAAGTAAGGGATTGAGAGAGTTAATGATTATTGTGAAAATAATTGAGAGAGAGAGAGAGAGACAGAATTCTTGGAGAAGAAGGAGAAACTTGGGAGAAATAAAGTATTGTACATCATGAGAGGTGTGGAATATTGTAAATATTCATTGTATATCTTCTCGAAATCTTTGGATAATACATTGGCTTGTTTCTTGGTGGATGTAGCCCACCTTTGGGTGAACCACGTTAAACTGGTGTTGATTTATATCTCTTGTTTTTATATTTCTTCTAGTAGAATATCCACTTTTTTACATGTATGCTTAGATCTAATATATTATCATGTACAACCTTTTGCTAACCTCAACGAAAAATATACCAAAAAAAACACCAATTATAATATTTACACCCTAAAATATTTATTTCTAATGTTGAAATCTTGAAAAATGAGTAAGTACTGACCAAATTAGATTTTGAAAAACTATCTTCTAGATTATAATTGTTGGAGCTACAAGATCAGTTCTATCAGGTGTAGGGTGGCCCTAATTTCTTGTATTTACTAAAATAAATTTAAATTATAAGAATAAATCTTATACTTAAAGAATATTTTAGTAAATATGCCCCTTTCTGACTTTGCCACATCACAATCCAAACAAAATATGATTACTATGACTAAAACGTATGTGTTATAGCACGTGCTCATTATAATGTGTACACATTATTCTGCATATGTGTTCCATTGTCTTTTCACACAAATCAAAACCTCCTAGCCCCAAAATGATTTATTTTCTAGATCCTAAGGCCTAGTACTATTTAGAAACAACAACCTACATGTTTTGGGCTATTAATGTATAAATTATTCTTACGCCATGATAAATCCTATAAAAATTATCGATAATTTTATTAAATTATGCCTATGACTTCAAGAAAACTATCCTCTTTCTAAATATTTAATTTTTCAAAAAAATTACTATCGTAAGGTTTCTATCTATATTTATTTCAAACTATGTCTTTATACCTCTATTTTAAGTGATTATACATGTCTATATTTCATCACGTATCATTTGTTTCACTCATCCAAACTAAATTAAAAAATTCGGACTAGTTTTACACATATCTTTAAAAACTAAATTTAAATATTTTTTGAGGTAGTGATCACGGTACATTATCTGTTATTTTTCAAATTTCAAAGTCCTTTTACTTGGAAAATCATGATAAAAAATCACTAAAGAATATGAAAAAAATGTATCCCAAAATAGACAATCTTATCTATATTTCCACTCTGAGGGTTTAAAACAATATTAAATAGTACTCAAAAAAAAATGGGGCGGGGAGAGGAAGGAGGGAAGTAGAGTGGGGGCACAACCAACTCTCTACTATGTGTTTTGAAAAATAGGATCACCTCATATAATTTTAGCTCTTTAACTCGATTCTGATTAACCATTTTCAAAAAAAAACTTAGTAGTTTAGAAACTAGACTCAAAATTCTACAATTCATGCTCTTATAACATCTTCAAATTTTGAGTGTTATTATCTAAAACAATCCATACAAGTTAAGGTTTCTTCTTAATCAAAAGAAAAAAAAATACATCGACTTAAGATCCCATTTTGGCCCCTTATCTTCATGTACTTACCCTACTATATATTACTTTGACACATAATCATGGGGGCTCAACTACAACTAGAAAGGTCGGACTAGAAAAATAGGTATTATATCATCTAACATCTCCTCTAAGTGAATGTCAAACAAAACCATATACATGTATCCCCATATTATTCATATATTTCCTATGGGTATAGTTTCGTTTGCAAAATTATACTTTTATTTGGTACAAGAATCAACAATCCAAGGTTTAAAGTAGGAAAAATAGTCTATTTATTTCATACATGAGTTTAGCATTGTTGTATTGTTTAAAATATATTAGGATATCAATATTAAGGATACCAGTAGCTCTAGGGATATTTAATTGGATTTTATTGTGGTGTGTTTGGTGAGTCTTAATCAATAATGGTGGATTTTCCAAAAAGTGGATTAAAAAGTTTGTTACTATGGTTTCTAACGCCAAAACTATGGAGGTTCTTACATCTAATATGTCAGGAAACTTGTGTGGGTAATTTTAGCCACTCAATCATTGGGTATTTTTGTTACTTTGAAATGAGCCATGTTAACATTGACCATCCATATGTTTTATACATATGTATAGACCCTCTACAACTACTTTCTCCTTTTGTTTCTACAAAAATAGTATGATTATGGGGAATTATGGTGTAGACACCAATTTTTAGTATTGCTACCCATCACCTTGCATTTTATTATGTCATATTTTTCATACATACCTCTCTTCCCTTTTGAATTCCCTTCTTCCCTCCTAAATTCAATTTATCCCACCTATCATTATTTCCCATCATTATTCATCATTAATCATCCCTAATCATGTTTAGTTAATTCTAAACCCTCATTTAATTTATTTCCTCTTCTTAAATCTTCCATTTTATCCTTTCTAGGCCACCATTTAATGATTTCACCTCTCCATGGCCTTTATTTAATAATTTCCACCCTCCACCTACCCATTTACTCATCCTAAGAAACCCTAATTCATCCTAATCCTTCAAAACCCTAATCCCACCTCTTATGGGCTCTTTGTCTCAAGCTCATCATCTTCCCACCACCCAAATGGATGGATCCCCACAATCGGTGGTGACCCATCCGGGTCATCAACGACTCAATAAAGTTTCCATTACCCTCCCTTTCTCAAGAATGTAATTTTGGAATCTTGGAGCTTTCTTGTGATCTTACCTTCATTCTTGAGTATCTTTGCAGCTGCCACATCCATCTTGGAGTCTTCTTAGAGATTTTTTGCCTCAAATTTGGATATTTGGGGAGATCTCTTTCACCTTTTCATACTTTTCTACTTTATTACAATATTATCATCCATATTCTTCACTAATATCTTTTTTGCAGGTTAAGTTGTTATCAATAACTCTCACGTCAACCTTTTGTTTTCATCTATGGTCTTTGTTTCAGCCCATCCATTTTCATCCAAGTTTAGATCATCCCTAGTCATCATCGACCCTTTCTAGTCACCGTCAACCCAACCTCCATTATATGGGTTTCTATGTCATTCATAACCTTTGTCATCCACTTTATGTTTCCACAATCATCTAGCCCCAGATTCTATCATTCTACCTCTCTATCATCTTAGATCCATTCTTCCATCCCCGGTCACCACCAACCCACCTAGGCACCATTGACATGACTGTATTTATTACATCCACCCTTAGATTTCTAATTTTCTTAAATCCTCTATGTTAGATCTTGTTTTAGACCTCTTGTAGGTTCCTTTCGCCATCTCAATACATCATCAGTTCGGATCTGCCTCTAGAGCCTTCATATTTGCATTTTACATCATTTTTCCAATTGATTGGCCTTAGTTTCCATCATTTGTGTGCTCTGTAGCCTCAATTCACCATCGACCCACCCAGGTTTGATTTACTTTGCATGCATTTAGATCATATCTACATCTTTTATCTCACATCTAGCATTTCACTTTTGTTTAGATTCTGCTACATCCAATTTATTGATATATGATTTCATCTTATCTTTATTGAAATGAGGGTTAACATCCATCCTAGGAAGTTTTCACTTCTTGGGACTGAAATTGTTAAGCAACCCTCTCATCTATCTACTAATCCATTTTTATTAAGTTTCTCCTTATTTGTAGGTCATCTAACTCACCTTTTGAGAGAATCATACCTTATCTATGCCCATACGCATCTTCATCCCATCTCAAGGTACCTTAAACCCTCACATATTTGGAGTTACTTATTTTCTTTAGTACTAGTTCACTAATCTAAGTAAAAACAAGGGAATTTGGTCAACATTATGGCATGCCCAGTGGGACCCACCCTTTCTTGGTGAGTCTTGTTATTTGTCTTTCATTTTCATCTTCTTTCTTCCATTTTCTACTAACCTTACAGGTAGGAGCATCGCTTTGCTTGCTTATGTTGGATTGTGTTTCTTGGATTGGCTTTTGCTTGCTTGCTTAAAAATTAAAAATTTAGATAAAAAGGAAAAGTGTTATCCAGGTATTCCTCATTTTATTCCCCATCTCTTGTATGTTGCTCTCATCGAATCTACACACTTCATTTTGGATCTAAAAGGAACCCCCCATATTTTCTTGAAAATATAGTTTAACTAGGGAATTTAACTCTTTACAAAAACTTAATCACACACATCTGAACACACAAACCAATTTACACATCTAAACACTTCCTCTCGGTGGAACTATTGGGATGTCATCACCTAATAGGAAATCCATCATGGTGTTCTCAGATGTTATAAATTTTTTTGACTACGAGTATATTGGCTAAACACCCGACTCCCTTATCACTGCAAGACCATGAAGTGAGGGGGTAGGCCCAATACCAAGCCTCATACTCATGTTCATCACAAATTTTTCCTCACGTACCTTCAGGTTTATCGAGGACTCCAAATAAAAATACTTAAAACCATCTATATATTGTCATTTCCTAGGCTCCCTTTAAGCCCATTTTTCATTTCTTTTCACATCTCTAATAATCAAGATAATAAAAACTTTGTTGTTTGACTTTTTGTGTTAATTAAAAATTAGCATAGTTTTATTTATTGTTTGTTTCATGCTAGTTATTACAAGATCCCAAGCAAAACAAATGGAACAAAACATGTCATCAAACAACATTCCTATTTCCACTACCACTTCCTTTCAACAAACTTCTACACTTTCCATCCTTACCTCCATTTCTTTTTTAAATTTCTATAGTTTCTCAACCCATTCTCTCCATCTCTCCTCTTTAACGAGTTCAATTAATCTAACCTAACACTCATGTCAAAACTAATCCCTTCCTTTCTCATCAATTTGTTCCATCTAGACCATTGATACCCCATCTGCTACCTCTATTGACACTTCTGGGCCTCCTCTCATCCCTCGTGGGTGTGTGGAATTCCAAGATATTCTCAATGCTAATCTGGTTTCTCTTCATGACTATCTCCTTTGTAAGACTACCAACCTCCCCATTTATGGACCTCCTTTGCAAAAATTTATGCTTACCATTCCAATCCCAAATCTACTCTTGTCCTTACATTTGCAACTTGTTGTATTCTTTCTTAAAGCCATGAATGAGATTTTTATGGCCCAATATGAGCTTGATCCTAATAAACCTTCTTCTTCAATCCCTCACAATCATCAAACCACTCAATTGGTGGTCCACATCCCCCTAACTTTCATCTTATCAAAACTACTATCACTTCTTCTATCCCCATTACCTCATCATCCACCATGGTCACTTGTGCCCTCATTCAATCATCTCAAGAATTGCACTTTATTCCTCCCATATCCGAACAACATAACACAACTCTACCCCTTATCTCTACTTCACATGTCCATGCCAATGTGATCACTTCACACCTCATCCATCTGAATCAATGCAAACCCATCAACCACCTCCTTGAGGTGCTTATCACTACATACTTCCCACTTAACCAACTCAAGTATCTCAACCACCCATTACTTACATTCCAACTCATCCCATAGAAAACTAATCGAATGTCCCCATCTCTCAAAACCAACTCAATCTAACCAATCTTACCACATCCCCATTTCTCAACAACAACCTTTATCACAACCCATTCAATCACAACCTTTCAATTACATCCCCCTTATCAACCACTTCCACCAACACCCACACATCCTCAAACATATCAAACTTATCAACAACATAACCCATCCACCTCTTATGCATCACAATCTCATCTTTCAATTTCACAACCCCATCCATATAATGATCCCTTACAAGTGTTATTAAGTAGAATGGCTAATCTTGAAGCTGCTACCTTGGGATCCAAACCACATTCTCATATGAACAAATCTGCAATGAACCAATCAATCCATCTATCCCCATGAAATCTTATCCTCCTTAATGGGAACTATCAAAATTTTCTGAGTTTAATAGAAAGGAGGACCCTAAATAACATATTTATGCCTTCAACATGCATTTTACCTTATCACCCATGATCAAGACCTTATGCTTCACACATTCCCTATGTCGTTAGCAGGACTGCATTGGACTGGTATAATGGCATCCCACAACATTCATTATTCTCATTCACCCAACTTACACAATTGTTCCTATAACATTTCTCAATCAATATTGCATGTAAAATCACTATCATAGACCTCTCTACTATTAGATAGTATGATGACGAATATATCACATATTTCATCGCATGATGGCATGGCATCATCAACCAACTATCATTTTCCCTTCCAAAAATTAATCTTATTGAACTCTTCTCACGTTCTTGTGCGAAGCATATATCCTCCACTCTTCAAATCTAATCATTTCAAACCTTTGAAGAGGAATTTACCATGGCTTGCAAACTTGAACTCCGTACCCTTGAGCAAGGCCATCTTAAACTCTAATCAAACAAGCCCAAATATGAGTTCACTAAATCCTCCATGCATGGTGACAAACCTAAAAATGTTGCTAATGCCATCATGGTTAAATCATCATATGCATCTACTTCTCATATGGAGCCTCCAAAACGTGCTTCTAGACCGCCTCCTAACTACACCCCTCTTGGGGAATATTATAGTTCAATATTTGACAAGTTAATGGTGGTCAATCTCATTCGTCTTCCTCCCATCCGACCCTTCAACGAATCACAACCCAAACTAGCATGGTATCATGAGGAACATTACTATAAATATCATCAAGTTCATGGACATGACATTGAGAAGTAAATCTCTTTTAAATATGTCATCCAAAACTCATAGACTCGGTGACCTCAAGTGGAAAATCCCAATGCGTTGCCTAATCAACCTCTTAACGTCTTCAAACAACCCTTTCCTAATCATATGCCTAGCAATCAAACTCCAACCTCTACATCACAACCACATAATTCCCATACAATTAATGTTATAGATCAAAATCCAACACCATCACCTAGGCCCATTACCTCGTCATCCATTGCATCCACCCCTATTTCGAGTTCTTCCCCTATGATCACAAATTTTTCAACTTCTATGCCTAGCATGTGTGTGTGTGTGTGTTGATTTATTGTGTATTCTAAGGCAATTCATGCGTCCATATATTCTTGTGTGTGTTTGTGTTGATCTATTGTGTATTCTAAGGCAATTCACGAGTCTATATATTCAAACAAGTGTCATTATCGTAAGAGGTTTGAGGTGTGTAAAATCTAATTTTAACACATCTAAAACTCTTAAAAATGTCATCAACCACAATCGATCTGGAAGGCCACAAAACCTATAAAACGAGTATAAAATATACCAAAACAAACACTGATTACACTATTTATACCCTAAAAACTTTAGGTCCAATGTTGAAATCTTGAAAAATGAGTAAGTACTAACCAAATTAGATTTTGAAAAACTATCTTCTAGATTATAAGCGTGAGAGCTACAAGACCGGTTCTATCGGTGTAGAGTGACCCTAATTTTTATATTTACAAAAAAATTTAAGTATAAGAAGAAATATTATAATTAAACAATTATTTTGGTAAATATGCCTCTTGTTTGACTGCCACATTACAATCCCAACAAAATATGATCACTATTACTAACACATACATGTTATAGCATGTATGTGTTATAACAAATACACATTATTTTTCATATGTGTTCCATTATATTTTTACGCAAATCAAAACCGCCTATCCCCACAAATAGTTTATTTTCTAGAGCCTAAGGCTTGGTACTATTTTGACACAACAACCTATATGTTTTGTACTATTAATGTATGAATTAGTCTTCGCCATGATAAATTCTATAAAAATTATTGATATCTTTTTAAAACTATGCTTATGATGTCAAGAAAACTATCCTCTTTCTAAATATTTAATTTTTCAAAAAAAAAAAAATATTATAAGGTTTCCATCTATATTTATTTCAAACCATTTCTTTTATACATCTATTTTAAGTGATTATACATGTCTATATTTCATCATGTATTCTTTGTTTCACTCATCCAAACTAAATAAAAATTCTAGGACTAGTTCTATACATATCTTAAAAAAACTAAATTTTGATATTTTTTGAGGTAGGGGGCACGGTCGACTATCCGTTATTTTCAAATTTCAAAGCCATTTTAATTGTAAAATCATTATAAAAAAATCACTAAAAAATATGAAAAAACTTCTATCCCAAACTAGATGATCTTATCTATCTTTCCACTATAGGGTTTTTAAAATATTAAATAGTACTCAAAAATGGGGTTGCGGGTAAGGGAAGGAGGAGAGTAGAGTGGGGGAACAACTCTCTACTATGTGTTTTGAAAAAATAGGATCACCTCGTAGAATTTTAGCTCTTTGACTCGATTCTGATTAACCATTTTCAAAAAACTTAGTGGTTTAGAAACTAGACTCAAAATTCTATAATTCATACTCTTACAACATCTTCAAATTTTGAGTGTTATTATCTCAAATAACCCATACAAGTTTTCTTATTTTTAGAAGAAAAAAATTGTCCACTTAAGACCCCATTTTAGCCCCTCATCTCCATGTACTTACCCTAATATTTAATACTTTAACACATAATCATGGGGGCTTAACTACAACTAGAAAATTCAGACTAAAAAAATAGGTATTATATCATCTAACACCACCTCTAAGTGAATGTCAAACAAAACCATATACATGTATCTCCATATTATTCACATATTTCCTATGGGTATAGTTTCATTTGCAAAATTACACTCTTATTTAGTAACAAAATCAACAATCCAAGGTTTAAATTAGGAAAAATAGTATGTTTGTTTCAATAGCGAGTTTAGCATGGTTGTAGTGTTTAAAATATATTAGGATATCAATATTAAGGATACCAATAGCTCTAGGTATATTTAATTAGATTTCATTATGGTGGGTTTGTGAGTATTAATCAATAATGGTGGTTTTTCCAAAAAAAGTGGATTAAAAAGTTTGTTACTATGGCTTCTAAGGCCAAAACTATGGAGGTTCTTACACCTAATATGTCAAGAACTTTTGTGGGTTATTTTAGACACTAAATCATTGGGTATTTTTGTTACTTTGAAATAATCCACGTTAACATTGATCATCCATACATTTTATACATGTGTATAGACCTACAACCACTTTCTCCATTGGTTTCTACGAGAATGATATGATTATGGGAAATTATGGTATATGCACTATTTTTTTGGCATCACTACCAATCACCCCATGTTCACTTTCTATCATATTTTTCATACATACCTCTCTTCCCTTTTTAATTTCCCTTCTTCCTTCCTAAATTCAATTTATCTCACCTATTATTATTTCTCATCATTATTCATCCATTAATCATCCCTAATCATGTTTAGTTAATTCTAAACCCTCATTTAATTTATTTCCTCTTCTTAAATCTTCTATTTTATCCTTTCTAGGCCACCATTTAATGATTTCACCTCTCCATGGCCTTTATTTAATAATTTCCACCCTCCACCTACCCATTTACTCATCCTAAGAAACCCTAATTCGTCCTAATCCTTCTAAACCCTAATCCCACCTCTTATGGGCTCCTTGTCTCGAGATCACCATCTTCCCACCGCCAAAATGGATAGATCCCCATAATCGGCGGTGACCCATTTGGCCCTATAAAGTCACCCTTACCCCTCCCTTTCTCAAGGATGCAATTTTGGAATCTTGGAGCTTTCTTGTGATCTTGCCTTCATTTTGAGTATCTTTATAGCTACCAAAACCATCTTGGAGTATTCTTGGAGATTTTGTGCCTCAAATTTGGAGATTTGGGGAGATCTCTTTCACCTTGGCATACTTTACTTCTTTATTGCAATATTATCATCTATATCCTTCACTAATATCTTGTGTAGGTTAAGTTGTTATCGGGAACTCTACCTCATCCCATTCATTTTCATCCAAGTTTAGATCAGCCACGGTCGTTGTTGACCTTGTCTAGTCATCATTGACCCGATCTCCATTATATCGAGTTTCTTTTTCATTCAAAACATTTGTCATCCACTTTCTATTTCTACAATCATCCAGCCCCCATATTTTTCATTCTACCTCTATATCATCTCGGATCCAATATGTTAGCCCTTGGTTGCCACCAACCAAGCCTAGTCACCATCGACATGACTTGTCTCTATTGCATCCACCCTTAGATTTCTAATTTTCTTACATCCTTTCTGTTAGATCTTATTACATGCCTCTTACAGGTTCTTGTCTACCATCTTAGTGCATCATCGGTTCCAAATCTGCCTCTAGATCCTTTAGATATGCATTTTTCATCATTTTCTAGTTGATCGGTCTCGGTTGCCATGTTGTACTCTACATCCTTGGGTCGCCATCGACCCACCTAGGTTTTATTTACTTTGCATGCATTTAAATCAAATCTGCATCTTTATCTCACATCTAGCATTTTAGTTTCTATTGATTTTACTACATCCAATTTATTAATATATGATTTCATTTTATCTTTATTGAAATGAGGGTTAACATCCATCTAAAAAAATTTCACTTATCGGGATTTGACAATGTCGGAGACAATGTTAGCTAACACTCATATATATCTACTAATCCATTTTTTTGAGTTTCTCTTGATTTGCAAACCATCTAGCTTGCTACAGAGAAAAATCCCTTGTTTGTGCTCGTACACATCTTCATCCCATCTCAAGGTATCTTAAACCCTCACATACTTGGAGTTACTTATTTTCTTTAGTACTAGTTCACTAATCGAAAGCGGGAACCAAGGAATTTGGTCAATATATGGGTTTAAATTTCATAGTCACCTATATCTAACAAATAAAATTTTAGTGATAGTTATTTATAGTATTTCACTTCAAATTGTGCACACATATTCACATATGTTCTTTAGATCTAAGATGCATGTTATTCAATATGTGTTGAATTGGTATCCCAAGGTAATTGTTTACTAACTATTTTATTTTGTGGGGGTTTTGATTTGCTAAATCATTAATGGTAATACAATTACAAGTGAGTAGAACACATTGAGATTGAGGAAGTTGTGTAATGCATGTATAGGAAATGGGTATCTTAT
Organism: Taxus wallichiana var. yunnanensis; assembly: GCA_018340775.1. Lineage (NCBI taxonomy): Eukaryota > Viridiplantae > Streptophyta > Pinopsida > Cupressales > Taxaceae > Taxus > Taxus wallichiana. Next base: position 67,875,436 of record CM031237.1, on the reverse strand, counting down.
AAATTTTAGATTGGCATTTTATTCTTCTAAACATTAATAACTTAAAATGTTAAGGTTTATTCATTGTGATAAATTAATAGCAACAATCATATCCATTGTTATTATTATTATAAAAATTTCAATTCTCGATTTAATAGTAACTTTTAAATATAATACCGTACACGATTTTTTCTTTGGGTTTCCACCATGACACCCATGATATAGACATTATTAATTTGGTGTTAATAGCAACAATGTGTTTACCACCAATAGTCCCTTGTCTTTTCTTGTGATATTTGATTACACGTGTAAATATAGATCACGATGTTTTGGACTCTTGTAACCAACACAACATGATTGAAAGTGTTTGAATACAAATTTACGGTGAGTGCATGTGGTGTTTAGGGGACCAACATCTTCATCACCTACAACCATCACATGCATGTTCATGACTACAACTACTACATGGTAGGAGAAGGTTTTGAGATCTCGACCCTCAAAAATACTTGTTTGGCTTCACTTTGGTTGATTCCTTGAAACACAACACCATGATATTCATGTCAATGGATGGACTACCATTAGGGAAAAAGTTGACAATAGAAGTACCATATACCAATACAATTTCTTTAATTTATTTCCTCTTCCAAGTTTGTAGGTACTCCCAATCACATTACATAAAATCAAAGCTCCATAAGACCCATACAATTTCAAAATGTTCTTAATATTGAACAGAGTTATGTAGATCAATCAAAGAGTAATTGGAAATGGATTTTCGTTAGTAATCATAGTTATGACTACCCTTATATACATGTACATGTAAAATGTGAAATCATGTAAAAGGCATGCAAAATTTTAGACAAAATGCCTCATATAAACATAGTCTCATGAAATGTAATCATTGTAGGAGATTTATAAAGTGGTTTTCTCGGATGAGGCTTTAAATTTTTTTAAAGAAATGCCAATGTAAGATTTTATCTAGTGGATTACACTCATCGTTGGACATACACAATATAGGAGATAATTAAATATTGATATTCCTTCCAACAAAATGATAGATAATTAATCATATGTTTCCATGAAACACAAAAATTAGGGCAACTAACAACACTTCGACATGACGTTGACATTATTTCACCAAATGTAATCAAGTGTCCAACCGATCAATTCCTCCCAAAGCATTCATGTTATTTCATTGACTATAACCAACAAGTGTCCAATATGATCGAGTCACCTTTGCTAGCATGTAACCTTGAGTATTATCTTGTAAAAATATGAGCCTTTAAAAAGGTTTGGACATCTATCAAAGCATTATGGAGATTAAGAGACTTTTGGCATTTGTGCGATTGTGGGTGACATGGAATATATGTTTACAAAATGTGAAAGCATGTAAAAAGGCGTGTGAATAGTTTGACTAAATGGCTAGAAGAAATGTGGTCTCATGGACTGAAATGATTTTTAGATATGCGGAAAAAGGTTATGTTGAAACTACATTGGAACCTTTCAAAAAAATATAGTTCACAAGTTTGAAGCTACACTCCACAACTTTTTGTTGTATTCTTCCCATCTTGTGCCAAATTGGGGATGATTAGAACCATGTGTGGACATCCATCAAAGAATAATGGAAATCTAATTTTTTAAAAATTTGGCAAGTTCTCAAGTAGACATGTATGCAAAATGTGGTTGTCACAAACTATTCAACAAAATGCTTTAAATAGATGTGGTTTTATGGATTTTTGAGAATGCAACATATGAATACCATTGATTTTACAAGGATGCTCTAAAACTCTTTGACTAAGAAAGAAATGTGATATACATATCCAATAGAATCAATATATGTAATCCAAATTAATTTTCCTTTCCTACAATTTGTTTCCTGGGGAGTATAAGGTATTAGGAGTTGCTACAAATACATTTTTATTTGCACAATTTTCCCTTTAAAATTAGGATTTTCCATGAATTGAGTATATTAACAAATGATGTGGACATTGGAGCATTGGTGGTTGTGATGGTAGATGGCATTGTGACATATTTGAATAATACCCCTAATTTATAAGATTCTACAAGGTTAAACATCATTTCATATGGGACAATGGTGGCTATTTATGCCTTTGAAGGAATTGGTATTATGGTGTCATTATATATGGTCAGAGATTAAAAACATGGATTTGGGGAAATACCTAGTGCAACACTTTTTCTAACTACGCTTCTCTATGGATTTTTGTAGTGTTGGAATACTTTACCTTTCAAACTAAGACAAGAAATTTCATCGCACTAGATTTTGGTAAGAAATTAGTGGCTTGTGTGGTGCATCGGCTATTTGTATTATTTTGTTCTTCTAATTTCCTTTAAGGATGAATTATAATCAAGGTCCTTGGGAGAATATTTAATGGAGGCCAATATTTACTTCTCTTAAGATCTTCAAATAGATTATGGAAATCCATTAAATCATTATGTAAAGTGAATTGTTTTCAAATTTTATACTTACAGATGTTCTAATAGACATGTATACAAAGTGTGGAAGCATACATAATGTACGTGAAATGTTTGAAAAAATGTGTCGATGAGATGTGGCCTCATAGAATACAATGATTTCAGGATGTGTACAAAATGGTGATGTTAAAAATGTCTTTGTAAATTTCAAGCAAATGCATTTGGTAAGTATAAATCCATCCAAACTTAATAGAAAGTGTATTTGTGAGACATGTGTACAAAATATGTCAGCATACACAAAGCATGTGTAAAATTTTGCAAAATGACTCAAAGATATGCGCTCTCATAGAATGCATGTCTTTCATTAATTTTATTGAAATCAAAATAAAATCACAAGTTAGATTTGACTTGATACCACTCCCACCGTACTTTGTAACTCATGTGCAATTGCTAGTCAATGTGTAGTTATGACTACGAGTGATTGACATAAACACAAAATGTGAAAGCATGCTAAAGTTGTGTAAGTTATTTAACAAAAAAATCAATTAAATGTAATCTTGTGGACTCCAATCATTGTTAATGTGTAATTTTTTAGGATTTATAATAAAACCTTTATATATATATATATAAAGTGAATTCATTATTAAATATAATTCCAAACATGATAACCTTTTCCAACAACCACCCATCTTATGTGACAAGACATTTGCGTGAAAATGAGAGCTTTGAAAGGGGGTAGTATATTTCTTCTTGTTTTCATACAAAACAAACATTGTGATATTTATAATGGGTGAATCCAATATACTAAGTTACCACCAATAAAAACCCACGATCAAAAGGGTATTGAAATTTACATAACTATACGAGACCACAAGCATACTATAGGGACAACAAAGCATCTTTGAAAAACTCTCCCAAGAAAAAGAGGAAAATTTTAAATTATGTCCTAAACCTATAAATATTACGTACAAAATAATATGTGATTGATGTTATTTTGGAAAAGTCTCCTAGAGAAACCCCTACTACTATCCTAAGAAAAACTACACAATCTTTCTTTATATTGTAGCTAGAAACAATATTTTGAACTAATTTAAATATGAAACATGGTACTTAAAAACCACGACAATATATAAATTTTTTGGGTGGAAGTTATATTCTTATAAATGAATTTTACTTCTAAATGTTGTTTAAAAAAATACATGTCTAACTTTGAAAAGTATAAGGTTCCTACCCTTTTTGTTCTTGTAACCGATGCCTTTGGTTATCTTATTACGAGAATACGCGAGAAAGGATGCATTTGGGGAATCTTTCTCCCTGATCATGCTTCTCAACTTATCAATGGGAATTTCACCAATGAATCTTTCCTTACCTTATCTGAAAATGAACAAAACATTAAAGAAGCTTTTTTGTGTTTAGACATCTTTTGTAAAGCTTTTGGTTCCAATGTCCAATTAGCCAAATCTATTGGCTTTAGGTAGAGTTCTTGGCCTATGCCCAATTGGTTGACAACTTATCCTTGGAAATGGATTAATCATGGGGAAAGATTCAAATTCTTGGGAATCCCCTTTGCCTTCGATAGTGATTCTGCCACTCTATGGAAATTTGTCATTGATCGTGTGGAGAAAAAAATTCAGCATTGGATCTCTAAGCCGCTTTCTTTAGTGGGTAAATTCCAAGTTTGCACAAAATTTTAGCTATCACCCAAGTGTATTATGTAACTTTTTGGTGTCCTTCTCTAGCTTCTTTTGGCAAGTTGGCCAAGCACTGTGGGATTTTCTTTGGTTTAATCATCAACAAGGTGGCTTCCATTTGATGGCTTGGGATGTTTGTATCCTCCCTCATGACTAGGGTAGTATGGGAGGTATTGATGTCTAGGAAGAACATTGATCTTTGTGCTAAACGAGGTTATTAAATGTATAACTGGTAACCAAGCTTGGAAAATTATTTTAAGACATTGTATTTCTTTAGGCACCCCTTATGGTAAAAATTGTTGGAAAAACATTAGGTTACATACCTTGATCATCACCAAAGTGCCAGTCAAAATCAATGGTACCTTTGTTGTGAAGAGTATCTAGAAAGCATTTGAAGTTGTTAAGTCATTGCTTCACTGGATTGGGGATGGCTTCCACATCGGGCTCTCATTTAATGATCACAACATATGGTTGTATCCCATTTTTACCAATGAAAGTATCCCCTTGGCTAAAGTTTGGTATCGAGGTGCTCTGAATTACTTACTGAAAGCATCATCACCATCTATGATCTTGTCTTACGAAGAGATTGTAATGTAGCCAACTTTAACACAAACTCAATATACTACAAATATCTTGAACTCAAAGAAAATAAATCTTCTTCTTTGTTATTGAATCATGAATTACAATGCTTCATAAATAGGAAAACAACTCCCAACTCGAGTTTCCAAGAAAACTCTAACTTTGACTAAATCTACTCTAGGTGGTGGAATTTACTATTTTTAGTAGTTTACTAGAACCTACTATTCTTAGTAAGTTCACATGTTTATTAAATCACAGCACGTAAATTATGACACATCTTCTACATGCCTAAATTAGAGGAATTTCCAACTTTCTAACCTATTATGCATTCAAGAGACTAAAATTTACTAATGCCCTAAAATAGGAAAAAACTAAATTACAACTTAGATCCTAATTTTTGGCCTTGGATGCTAGATTTTGGGCTGAAAATGTCTTTGAAATGTGCTCCAACCGTAAGGCCGGTTAACCAATGTGTTTGTCTCGTCAAAATAGGTGGTTTAAAAAACAGACTCAAATGGACACCCGAGCACAAGTTATGACCTTTTCAAGTTCCTGCTAAAAGTAGTGCATCAAATTGGCTTCCTTGGCACAAAATCAAACAAAAATTCAAGTTGGTCGATTCGACCTTCCGTCTATGCTTAAAATTTAGGATTTGATGCCTGATGTTATGCTTCATAAGCTAGACCTACAACCTACTTCAACCTGGTGGAGGGACTAGTAGTGGAATATTGGTATTTCACTTCTTAATTATGATTTTGGTGTGATATATAATCTTTTGTCTCCCTTATCTCCAGCCATCGACAAGATTAATTCACAATGGAGCTTGAACTCCTCTACTTCCACTTGGCTTTGAAGGATCAACAAGGCCTGGAATCCCCATTTTGAACCCAAGCTTAACTTCTTTCTTTGGTGTCTTATTTAGCAGGATCTCCTGTTGGGAGAGCAGTTAAGTCATATGGGCCTCCCGGTCTAAATGTCATTGATGTGATCAACCTAGATCTTTCAAACATCTTTTATGGACTTTTCCTTGAGCCCAATTCACCTGGAAATAGATACACTCTCTCTTTCTTCCTTTCCACCCCAAATTCTTTGATTGGAAAGCTGCCCTTTTGGTGACTTTGTTAATTTTCCTACTTGTATTGTCTCCATATGGAAAAAAATTTAGGATAATATTCTCTTTCAGTGTTGGAAAAATAGAAACAATGCTATTTTTTAGTAAAATAAGATTACTTTGGAGCTAACCATTAATGACAAAGTGGTTATCATCTCCTATGTGAATATGTAGATCCAAGCCCAAGAAGCAAAAAGTGGCGCTGGAATTCACACACTGCAACAACTTTTAGATCACTAGGGAGTTCCCCTTGCACTATGAGTTGGGTTCCTTTGAAGGATGCTCGTGCCACTATGCCAGCCCATGTGCCACATTGCAGAAGCCACTTTTGTAGCCAATGTCCATCTCCCACTCGGGGTCATCCTACTCCATCCACTTCTAGACTAGGCTAGAGTCGACACCTCAAGGAAAGGTTTTGGCTAGCTCATCCAACAAGAACTCTCCACCCGGTGGAGCCAACTGGAAGTTCTCCACTACATGTATGCGGTATTATGGTGCCTCTAAGTATTCAAATGTTTGATCACAATGGATGGATTGTTGATCTTCATCTAAGGAGCCGATTTTGGGGGATTCATTCCTCTAAAGGATGATCTTTTGCCACCTACCAATGTTTTTGCTCCAGTGTGCTTAAGTCTGTGTTTTTAGTTTAGTTTTCTTTGGTTGCCTTAATGGCATTTATACATTACCTTTTCGGCATTTCTATTTTGTGGACCATGAGTTGTTCAATCACCCCATTATTGTAACACTTTTATATTTTAATATAAAGGATTGTTCCAATAGTAAAAGTATAAGGTTTGTTTTGTTATATGCTAATTTATAGGGATCAATGAATATTTAATATTCTAGAGTTTCAAAAGAATGAAGCTCTAAAAAAGACAAATTTCACTAATTAGTATAAATGAAAAGGTAAAAACTAACCATTTAAAAAAAATCGAAAAAAGAAATATTACAATGCATAATTACTTAAAAACTAATAGTTAACATTTTTAAATTAATTGGCATATGCTGAATTTCTAGGTGATGCATCTCTCCTTTTAACCATGAATCAAATTCCTTTTCCTCTCTAGATTGATTGTTATGTGATCATTTACTATGTACCTTGGGATATGATATTATAATGTATATGGGTTGATGGAGATGCCGACATGTGGCACACATCCCCTTAGTTAGTTATATGTTTATAATATATGGGTTCACATAGGAATTAGTTATATTGGGTAATGAGTCACCTACATTGGGATTAGATGTTACCCATCCATTAAGAGTAATGTATGTCTATATAAAGGATGTGAGTATCATTATGAGGATTTCATGGATATATGAGTTGAGTCTTCTACTTGGTAGAGGTATATTGGAGGTGTCCCCCTCAAAGTGGATTCCCATCTTGGGAGATTGTGGAGTTACTCCTTCCTTAAGGAGCATTGTATGGTGTTTCCCTACCTTAAGGGTATTATTCTACATATATTTTCATATTTGGGCATATTTACCCCCCAATATCTCTTGTTTTATGTTATCTTTTGCATATCATTCATTTATGTGCATACAAATATCTTATCAATTGGTATTAAAGCTTCGATCTAGACAATTTGTGGGATGAAACCTAATATTGGTGATTTGGATATATCTGGAGATTAACTTGGAATTTTTCTAAGAATTTTTTTGGAAAGTGGATAAATTACTCAAGGAATATTCCTCCAAATTTTAGATTTTTGGTAGTTTTTATGAAAGATATGTCCATTTTAGGGTTAAAACCCTACTTTTAAGGTTTCATATATATCTTCTCAATAATGAAGAATTAGAACTTAAAGTTTTTCAAGTTAATGTGAATTAATTTCAAGGTAATACCCCTAAAATTTCGTAATTTTTGGTTCTATTTTGTGATATTTATTGCATTTTTATGGTTTTTGAATATTTTACTCATAGGCCGCAATTTTAGGAATTTTCCTTACTTTTTTATATTTTCAGAAATCTCTCAAAAAATTAAATTAGGGTTTGTGTTCTATTTTTTTGGATTTTTTCCAACCTTTAGCCAAAAGGGTTAAAACAAGTTTTGATCAAAAGGGTCTATTCCTAAAACCCTAGTTTTGTGAATCATGGAGATGAGAATTTTTTATGGGGATGGAAAGATTGATGCTAGAGAATGGTGGATTCAGTTTAAGGAAGATCATTTATCATCTGTACTACCACATCTTTACTTGCAAAATCAGCTAGGTGGTCTAACTCTAACTTGGTGGTATCAAGTGCAACAAAAGTGTCTCAAATGGACTTGGGAGGCAATTGAACAAGTTTTCTTAGATCGATGGGCCAAAGAAGATGATGAAGAAGAGGATGTTACTAATGAGGGTGTTTCAGATAAGGATGAGGAAGAAGAATAAGAAGAAAAAGAATTTTACAATGAATAATAATCCAATGTTGATGATGAAGAGGTTACACATGATTCAGAAGGAGAGATACTTGAGTCAAGGTACGAGTTCAAATAGTGCATCTCCAGGAAAGAAGCTGAATCTTGTACGATATTTCAGTTTAAAGGGTGCATTCAAAGGAAAAAGTAATTATTTCCATAAACCCTAGCAGCAAATATAACTTCATCAATATAGATGTAGCTCAACATCTACATGTTCGAAAAACACATCAAGAAAGCCCAAGTGGATGGTAAGAATATTCAAGTTTTTGAAGATTTAAAGGTCTCTATGGATAAAAATGTTTTACATTCAGATTTTTATGCTTTAAATATGGATGGTATGTATATTTTCTTGGATATCCTTGGTTCGAGTCCTTGGGGAAACAATTAATATTAATGTGTAAAATAAACTCATGAAATTATGGTACAAGAGAAAGAAATTTACATTGCAAGATATCACACTTAGCAAGGAAAAAAGTAATGTAAAAATGGAGCATGAATATGAATTTAAAGATGGTGAATAAGGGAATAAAGGTTGATTCGAGGAAGGAGAGGATGAATAACATTATGAAAAAATCAACAATAAATCCTCTACTTAAGAGAAAAAATAAATAACAAACAAGGTGGAAGAGGAAAATAAAGTTGAGGAAAAGGGTGATAAGGTTGAGGATACTAAGGTTGCACCATATAGACACCCACATCATCATGAGAGGAAAAAATCATGGAGTCATGCTAAGACACATGAGGGTAGCAATCTATATGGATATACTGTGGAATTAGAGGAGCAATAATTATGGCTATACATAAAATCAATGGAGCAATAATTATATGGCATGGAATCACATGAATAATAATTATGGATATGCATGGATGCTGAGGAGGAACACATATGGACAAGGATGGAATCAAATGAGTACAGTGGAATATGGAATCAGTTTTGGATCATTATCACCCACTAGGATCTCATATGGGTGGTTGGATGATTGAGCATGGCGAAACAAGTGTGCAATAATTTAAAGACTACTCATTTTATGGTTTCTTATTATGTTTCGAGGGGGACGAAACATGTCAAGAGAGGAGGAAATGTTATGTGCCTTAGGATATGATATTATAATGTATATGGGTTGATGGAGAATTCCCTTGACATTGACATGTGGAACATATCCCCTTAGTTATATGTTTATAGTATATGGTGTCAAATATGCATTAGTTATATTGGGTAATGAGTCACCTACATTGGGATTAGGTGTTACCCATCCACTAAGAGTAATGTATGTCTATATAAAGGATGTGAGTGTCATTATGAGGAGGTCATGGATGTAAGAGTTGAGTCTTCTACTTAGTAGAGGTATATTATTGGTGTCCCTCTCGAAGTGGATTCCCATCTTGGGAGATTGTGGAGTTACTTCTTCCTGAAAAGAGCATTGTATGGTTTTAACCTCCCTTAAGGGTATTATTCTACATATATTGAATATTTGGGCTTCTTGTCCCACCAATATATCTTGTGTTGTTTTTATTATTATTGATAAATGGTTTTAAAGGGGACCATACCCCGTGGAACGAAAGGCTCAAAAGCGAGAAATAGTTGTGAGAAGCAAAGTGGTTGTTTTATGAGTGGGGTCATACCCCAGCTGAAAGAGACTATGAAAGCTAAATATAACAATGAAAAGTATGGCAGGGTATAATGCCAACAAGGAGCCCAAAAATAGCTCTACATCTTAATCTGAAACATCATGCAAAAACTTTGAGAAACAAAAAACCAGAGACAACTATTTTAGAAACTTGTTGAATACCTTCTGAGCTTCTTTCAGGGCCTTGAAAAGGTTAAGATCCGCTTGATTATATGGATTCTTATTTCCTTTTGGTAATTCCTTCTTCTTGGCCTTACTCTCTTTCCAAATATCCTCGAGATACCACTAATTTCACAAATATATTTAATGTGGATGTGAATGAAATCTAGGAAAGCTTTATACGTGGACAATTGGTTGATTTGTTTACTAGTTATCCGTTGCACAACCTTCTCCATGTCTCTTGCTAATTTTTAGAGAGAGTGCCCATATTTTCCTCCAATTTGGCAAAATTTGTGGATCTTGAGTCACTCATGTTCCTATCTTTGAGAAGAAATCCACATTTTCTTGATGATTTTAATGGCGTCGACTAGTACTATAGTTGGGCTTGCGTGTCATTACTAAGATTGGGTTTAGGGGCGAGTGGATCATGTTTAGAAGGACTTAAAACACAATCTTCTTGTCATTATCCATACTATGAAGCAATCTTTTATCGGGGAGGGTGTTGTAAAGGGAAACAAGGGTTCTTGGATTGAATTTTGGGCTATTGTGGGGGGAGCTAAATGGGGAGCATGGTCATTGAGTGAAATGTCATGAAAATCTTCTTGGTGCAAAAGGAAAATATCTCCTTGATCTGAGGAAGGGCTTTTGTATGGGCTTGCACTTTTAAAACAGATTTCTCTAAGGAATGCATGATGTAGTGATAAAGGCTAACCTTAGCGAGTGTCCTCCTAACGGAAGTGATTTAATAGCACAAGATGATGCGGAAAAAACGTAGAGTAATGCCCTTCCAAAGTAACATACCTAACCACCATCTTGGACACCTCATTATAAAGGTGGGGGAAGAGAAGAGAAAAGAAATCCATATTTACCAATTTACAAGACTTCATCTCCCTCCACAAACCTATTTTCTTTGGCATCCTTTTCAAACTTGTTCTGTATTCTTAAAATTTTATGCCTTCCATTCCTAAGTCTCGTGATGAAGCATATAAGGTTCTGTCTGGTGAATTATTTTCCTTGAAATTGATGATCATATCCTTCCATTTGTGAGCAAGGTTTTGGGAAATTTGGATATCATGTCCTTTGATCCTTTACATAAAATCAATAAATTCATCTACATCAAGGATATTCCATGTGTCATTGTTCTCTTTCCATGTCAGATCACAAATGGGCTCAACATGGAAGGAGTGCCACCATGGTTGAAATAATACAATGATGCTCGAGAACCACTATATGTTTTACACCCTTAATCATATATCTTACATTTGATGTATATAGCCGACTTGTGGCTATCATAACTTTATATCATTATGTATCTCTTTCATATATGTTATATTATCATGGGTGGGTCAGCCTTGGGGATGGTCATGGCATAGGAGAGTATAAATAGGGGTTAGTAGGTAGTAGTGGATCATCATATTGAGCATTTGAGTCTTATTATATGTTTTGGAGGTTGTCCCCCTCGAAGTGGCTAAGCTATTATACTTTCATATTGAGATCATTTATTTGAAAATATTGTGTTATTTGGTGTTATATTTTGGTGATAATCAGAATTATTCAAGTAATTTCATTACAAGTGGTATCGAGAAGGCTGCGATCTAGGCCAAAATCAAGGCAAAACCCTAATTTTTGTTTTCACCATATCTTGCAAACCAAAGTGAATCGGTTAGAGATATTTTACCATAGTTGTGAAACATTCAAGTAAGGTTCCTTAAAATTTAAGAGATTTTTTGATTTATTTTGCAAAATTTATTACAAATTTAGGGTTTTCATAAAATCACTCCTTAGGCTGCAAATTGTGGAATTTTTCCAAGTTCGTTACCTTTTCGGAAAGAGAATAAAAAATTAGTTGGATTTTTTTCTTTAAGTTTTTTTATATTTGGCTGAACTCTTATCGAACTCCCAAACCCTAAAATTTGACCTTGATCCCTAAATCCTACTATTTTGGGGCATCATGGCGGGGCCTTCCACAAGAGGCAAAAAGAATCCCATCACTCCAGGTAAAACACCAAAAAAGGATGAGATAGTAGTTGAGGAGTTGGAGATAGAAGAGGTAACTACAAATTCCTCAAGGTTAGGGTTTACTTTGATAGACCATAAGGTAAGCCAACTTGAGTTTAACCTGAGAGACCTCGAATCTCGGGTGGCCAACAAAGAAGATGTGGAAAGGATTGGACAAAGATTGGAGGAGTTCATGCAAAAATTCAGTATGCATATGATGGGTAATCATACTTCTATCAACCAAGGTGGATCTTCAGTTCAAAATAATAGACACATGAGTCAGGGTGGATCTTCGAGCATGCCCAATCCAAATACGAGCACTCTGCAGGCCCGTAATATGTTTCCAAAAGTGGAGATGCACAAGTTTGATGGAAAGGATCCACTCAATTGGATCAACCAGATGGATAATTTCTTTGAACTACATCAGATTCCATTAGGACAAAAGGTGACCATGACATCTTTGTATCTCAAACCTAACCAATTCGTCTGGTATCGATGGTTATGTGCTCAAAGGAAGAAGAGTGGTCTCAATGTTACATGGATAGTCTTCACTAAAGAGTTGCAATTACACTATAGTTCTAGTGTGTCAGAGAATTACTTCAACCAATTAGCAAAGTTGAGAGAAAACAAGATTTGTTAAGGATTACATTCATCGATTCAAAACCTTTTCTGAAATGTTGGGTGGAAAATATTACTAAAGAGAATATGAATGACCTATTTCTTGGGGGTCTTAAGGATCACATTGAGCATGAGGTACATATGTTTAATCCTCATAAGGTTTTTTATTCTATGATTATGGCACGAAGGGAAGAGGAGAAATTTGTTTCAAGTAGGAGAAAAAAATTCACTAATACCAAAGATCGCATCCTGGCCCCTCACTCCTCCCGATTAGAGTTAGATTGACACCTAAACAAATTCAAGAAAAAGAGAAAAAGGGTTATGTTTTAATTGTAACAAGTAAATATGGACACGGACATAAATGTCTTGAAAAGAATTTGTTCTACATTAATGGTCTAGTGAAGAGACGAAAACAAAGGATGAAGATCGAAGTCGAGAGGTCTTGGTAGAGCTAGAGGAGGAATCAAGAGATCCCTGACCCAATGATCTCATGCCATGAAATTTCAGGTATTATCACCCCAAAGCCTCAAGGTGGTTGGATTCTTAAAAAAAAAGAGGGTCATAATGTTGATTGACTCAGGAAGTACTCACAACTTTATCAATCATAAGTTAGTCGTGCGCTTAAACTATTTCATTTATCCAGCTCCGAATGTCAAGTAATGATTTTGATGGAGGTAAATGTTACTTGTTTAGAAAATTCCATAAGCATTAAGCTTGTCATGGGAGATTACATACTAAATAGCCCCATGTATGCCATCTCTATGGGAGGAGGAGTAGACATTGTGTTAGGAGTTCAATGGCTTACCACTTTGGGAACCATTGAGATGAACTTCCAAGAGTTTTTCATGTGATTTCATTTCACGAAGGAAGGACTTTTGAGCTAAGAGGATTAAGAGAAAAGTCTCCATAAATAGTGAGCTCTCATCATATGCAAAAATGCTAAAAAGGGTGCGAGAGGATTTGTGGCACAACTATTTTCATTAGAGGCACATCATTCTAAGGACATTATACCATCATATATGCAAACAGTGTTGGATGCACACTTTTTGTGTTTGAAAATATTCAAAGGGCTTACCTCAAAGAGAGATCATGATCATGTTATTCAGTTAGTACTAGGGAGCCAACCGCCTAACATTAGACCTTATAGGTACCCATACGTGCAAAAAGAGTGAAATCGAGAAGATTGTTCAAGAGATGTTGGAAGCAAGAATCATCATGCATAGTCGAGTGCTTATTCTTCTCCGGTAGTGATGGTACAAAAGAAATATGACATGTGGCACATGTTTCACGATTATAGGGAACTTAATAAGTACACAATCAAAGATAAGTTTCTTATTCCTATAATTGATGATTTTCTTGATGAGTTGCATGTTGTTGTTTATTTTACAAATCTTGATCTTCGTTCGGGATACCACCAAATTAGAATCAAGGATGAGGATGTTCATAAAAACACCTTTAGAAACATGAAGGCCATTATGAATTCTGGTAATGCCTTTTGGACTCAAAATGCACCTTCTACATTTCAAATTTTGATGAATTCTATTTTAATTCATTCTAGTGGAAGTTTGTTTTAGTGTTTTTGATGATATATTAATTTATAGCAAAACATGGGAGGAACATTTGCATCATGTAAATAAGGTTTTGGAAACCCTTGAGCAACATCAACTTTATGCAAATCCCTCTAAGTGTTCTTTTGGAGTCAAGGAGGTTTGAATATTTGGGTCATATTTTCTCTCATGAAGGGGTTAAAGTAGATCCTAATAAGATCAAAGCCATGATGGAGTGGAAGATTCCAAAACCCTAAACAATCTATGAGGATTTTTGGGCTTTACAGAGAGTTATTACCAAATATTCGTAAGGCATTATGGAAGCATAAGAAGCACCTCTCACAGCTTTATTAAAGAAGGACTCCTTCCATTGGAATGAGGATGCAACAAATCATTTGAGTAACTAAAGGAGGCCATGTGCACCACTCCGGTCTTTAGGCTACTCCAAATTTTTCCAAAACATTCATTATTGAATGTGATGCATTGGAGGTGGTATGGGGGCGGTTCTCATGTAAAAGGTCATCTTATTACCTTTTTTATCCATCAATTCAAAGGTACGAATCTTTCAAATCCAACTTATGAGAAGGAAATTCTAGCCATACTTCATGCGGTAAAAGCAATGGAGACCATATCTCATAGGAAGACACTTTAAAGTGAAGACGAGATCATGATAGTATGAAATACTTCTTGGAGCAACGTTTATCATCTAAAGAACAATAAAAAGTTTAAGCTAATAATAGGATTTCTACTTGGAGTTAACTATAGGACATCTATTGTTAGAACACTTGCATGTTGTGCATACTATTGTAAAGGTGCATGGCTATTATCAGCATGTGACCTATTTTGAGAAGTGCATGGGTGGTGAAGGGAAAGTCCCCACCCCTATAAATATGTATTGACTTGTGTAGTTTAGTAGGTGGTGAATTATTGTAGAGTTGTGTTGTTGGTTTTGATGATGTGCACATGACTCATGGAGATACTTTATAGTGTAAGAAGCTTTATGTGTTTTACAATATTTAATGAAATGGAGTATATTGGTTGGATAATGGTATTAGACATAACTGAATCTGGTTCTTGTATGGTTAATCTTATCATAGTTATTGTTTAGTTCATTTATCATGATTCTCTAAGATCTAGATCTGGATTATGCACTATGGAATGTTTATGTCTAGTTATGAATTTGAATATGTTTAAACATCATCATGCTAACATCTATATACAAGAAACTCTAAAGAGGGACTGGTACCTTTGTGCTTGGTGAGTGAGCTCATCGGCTAGGTTGAGTGATGTGCCAGCGTGCCTGGGTTATTCATAGTAAATTCTAGGTTGCATCATTGGTTCCATTTTTGGGACCTCTTTTTCAGTTTTTTCAGGATGTTTTGTGATGAAGACATACCAGTTGACCCTATCAAGTGTTGAGGAGTGGATAGTAGATCTGGAAGAAGAATACACTCAGAGATTCAACACTAGATCTGAGTTTGACATGTGTGCACGTGGGTGGAGAAGAACTTGTATGATTGTTTATATGAGAGTTTCTTTGTTATCTTTTCGATAGAGTTGTATGAGTGGCTGGTTGCTTATGCATCTAAAAGGAATTGGAGGTTTCACACACTTGTCTGGATGTAGGAAGAATTTTAGGCCCTCTATGATGTTGATCTGATTTGGACATGTGTTGTGGACACTTGGTTTGTGGTGTTTTGAATAGCTATATTTTGGAGTACTCAATTTCCACTTATTCTTTCTCGGAGGTAGCTGAGTTCTAGTTTTTACGTTATCCCAGGGGAACCTATCTACAAGGCATTCCACTAGTGATTAAAATCTTATTGGTAACCTGAATTTGGAAGAAGAAGAATCGATGGCTAGCTAAACCCCACCCATGCGTGGGGGCAGGAGTAGGTTTGGTGAAGGATGGAAGACCTAGCGGAGAGAGAGGAAAAGAGAAGAAAGGTGGCTTAAGTACAATGAGGCACATGAGAGGGAGTTAGGGAAGAAAATGTGAGATTGTAGAATGGATGGCATTGAGGAGAGAGATGGCTCATGAAGGATTTGGAGCTCACATACGAGAGGGCATGGAGCAGAGCATTTGGAACTCCCCATTTGGGAAAGCATGATAGGAACCCTCATTGAGCCTCTTATGAGAGCATGCTAGTAGAGATGACATGGGTCGTGGGTGCATCTGAATCTACCTAGAAACCTAGCCCTTGTGCTTGGTTTTCTAGTTTCTAGTACAACCAGTAGTCAACAAGCTAGTTTGGGTAGTAGAATAACATGAGTGAATCAAATAAAAGTACATATATGGTGGGAAAATGTCTTCCTTGTTATTTGGAGGTACCTTTTTAGGGTGTGTCATCAGCATCAGAACTCAGGCGTGTAAATTTTGGACTCACCTCTGGGAGTAGTACCACCTCACAGATTATAGGAGTTTAGTTTAGTACCATTATTGGGACACAGGGAAGTACATCCTCTGGTTCACTTCCTGCTACAGGTGGAGGATCAGGGGGCATAGGTGGCTCTGGTTTTGGTGGATCTGGTGGGTCTAGAGGTAGAGGTAACATAGGGGGTTTTGGATCCGGTGGGCATGGTCCTCACCAACCCCAGAATATTTACATGGAGATGTCACTTCATCTTCTAGAGTATAGGGGAATAGAAGATATGTTGTTGAGCATGTGCACATGTGTGAGATATTGTGGCACAAAAAGGGATCATGACTTTTGAGTGCAAGGAAAGTTAGTTTGTAACTACGTTGCAAAGGGACACACACATAGTTGGTATAGGAATTTTGACCCTGATCAGACTTGCGTAGATTATACAACATTATGGGATGCTTTCCTTAAGGAATTTTATATCCCTGAGTTTGAGCAGAAGAGTATAAGTGTGCTCAAGGATATTAAGTAGGGCACTATTGAGAGTGTTTGGGAATATGATGCCCATTTCAAAACACTTTTGTCTAAACTTTTTCATATGATATCCATGCAATCAACATGCACATAATGGTTTTGGAGGCTTGATCACACCTTTTAGGAGGGCATTGTCACATAAGACATATACGGATCCATGCGTGAAGTGCTTGAAGTAGTTTGTGTACTTGAGGTAGTCAGAAGTATAGACATTGGAGTGAGCCCATTCTGGAAGCTCAGATTGCAGCTATGGAAAAAGTAGTTGGAGAAACTATCGGCCAATTCAGCACATGAGACATGCACTGGGATTTGGTGTACAAATTGTGAAGTTGAGGGCACACTAAGGATAGTTTTCCCCATAGGTCAGTGTGTTCATTATTTTTAGACTATGAGATATGTCATTTAGACCATGATGCAAGCCATTGCCCATTATTACAACATGTGATAAGAAAGAACATATCTTGCTACTGTAATATTTTTGGTCCATGACTCACAATACCAAAGATTGTAGGTTGATTGATCAGATCCATGATGCCATTGATATTGGTGTATGACAGACATGAGTATCGAGATAACTCTAAAGGTAAAAGTGAGCACCATGATCATGATCACACTCAAGGGTGCTATGATCAGAATGAAGGCACTTTGAAGGAGGTCGTGGTAGAGGTCGAGGATACCATGGTGGATTCAAGGGTTGAGGCCGTGGTGGTGGATGAGGTGAGTTTCCTCATGGAACATGTTATACGTGTGGATCTCTTGACCACTACAGTGTGAATGCCCTAGAATATTACTTGTTATTTTTGTGGAAAGAATCATAACTATGAGGAGTTCCCTAGACTTATATGAGCATCTTAGCAAAAACATAAATAGGAGAACAAGGGCACAAGGATGGTTAGAATACATGCACATGGAAAATCAATGGATGCCAAAGTTGGCATTGGAACTTGAGGTAGTACTATGAAGATTACTACACATGCGTTGAAGTTGTGTGCATGCTAGAGAAACATTGCAACAAAATCCTACCATTACTAAGGAGGAGGTTTTACATGCAAGATACCCAGATCCTACACATCAGAAGGAGGTTTATTAGGAAACCATGGAGGTGCTTAGAAATCTTAGGGTGAAATACAATGTTTAAAGGAACAATCACAAAAGTTGGAACAAAAGAAGGAAGAGAGATGGTCAGTCAGATGTTGATGATTTGAAAGAGGTATGCAAGATGTTGCTAGGAGAATATTATTCCATTACTAGGGAATTGGTTAAAGGAAACACTCCATGTGTAGGTATTGAGAATGGAATGGATAGATCTGCATTAATCTCCCCCTCATAGCTTGGATTATGAAAAGGAGATCACTTTAAATGTTTGTTGTGGATGGGTGGATTTTGAGAAATATATTGATTGACACAGCGTGGAAGTTAATGTGCTTACTTTAGATGCATGGGTGTAGATGGGAAGACCTCCATTATACCATCCTCTAATGTATTGTTTATGGAAAATCAAACTAAGGCCACCCGATAGGAGTTTTAAAGGATGCATCCATTACTATATAAGGGGCCAAGTTCACTGGGGACTTTGAGGTTTTAGCACTTGTAGAAGAAGACAACTTCCCAGCTCTACTTGGGCACCCTTGGTGTTATGAAAATAATGTTGATCTATGGTTCAACAAGGGGTATATAAGTTTTGAGAACAAGGAAGAATGAGTTATTATCCCTTTGACAGATGGGAAATATGCACCTTATGTTGAACCTTTGAGTGAGGAAGACCTGAACATAATTTATGTGTGTGTCATTCGAGATCTAGAAGTACTTGAGCCATCTAAGGAAGGAATCCTCCAGTGGGAAGATGCATAGTCTATTAGTGATACTACAAGTATTTCTTGTGATAATTGGGCACATGGAACTTATGAGATGGTTGGGGATGTGAAGTAAGAAGTGCATCTGCGTGAGAGGAAAACCTCGTTGTATTAGGAGGATAAGTAACAACTCTTGTACCCAGTACATTAGAGAAGGAGACCCTGTGGTATTCTGCATGTGCCATGGAGGAACAATGGAAGGATCAAGTGGACAGAAGAAATATGTTAGTATATACCCTACGCAGGACAACAATGCGTTGGTGGATGGTTCACAGGGATAATCTCATAGAATGGAATGAAGTGAGAATTTCTCTAACAACTGGTTTCTCAGGAGCAATGCACCTACTCAAATCTACATATATCATGGTAATCATCTTGTTCAACACCATGTTCAATAGTGTGAGAGACTCTGGATAGAGGGGTAGGAAGCTTTACCACCTTCACTATGGGTGCACAAAACTTTATTTCACTTTGTGAGGCTACATGCACATGTGTTTGGTATGTTTATGTGGAGCTGCATAGGGAGACTAGAAATTGGCAAGACTTGACTATAGGAATGATCCAGACTTTTGACTACTTCTCCACTAAACCTCACGGTGAAAGAGGCATTACGGGTTATGGAGCACTTGACTATGGGAGACAGTCAGTGAAAATTTGAAGAACTCATTAGGAGTTATTTGGTGAGGTAGACCTAGGAGCGCATTTTGATGAAGTAGATGAGACTGATGCCAAACTACTGCAGTGCTTTTCCTTGAGAAGGAGAAAGGAAAGATGGTCTACATAGTGGATGATGAAGAAGTAGAAAATTTGGACATTGATCATTCAAAAGGTACGTGTGAGGTTTTAGATAGTGTGGATAAGAAGGCACATGCCTATCATGAACCTATGAAGACCAAGAAAGTGAACATTGGCATGGATGTTGAACCTAAGGAGGCCATAATTGGAGATTATTGGTCTGATTTTGAAGTGGCTAAGATAATTGAGTTACTACGTGATTTCTAGGACTTATTTCCTAGGGCTACCATGAGTTAAAGGAGTGCATGAGTCTTTGGGTGAGATGAGGATTAAGCTAAAGGAAGGTGTGCACCCGGTCAAGAAGAGACCTTATAGGATGAACCCTAACTATGCATGTAAAATTTAAAGAAGAAATTGACAAGATGTTGAAATTTGGCATCATTAAGCCCCTAGAAGAATTAGAGTGGGTTAGCCCCATGGTAATTAGTATAAAGAAATATGGTAGGATTAGGATTTGTGTGGACTATAGGGAGTTGAATGTTGCATGTGTGATTGATCCTTTTCCTACACCTTTCATTGAGGAAATATTAGAAGGTGTTGTAGGGTGTGAAATTTACTCTTTTATAGATGGATTCTCTGGGTATCATCAGGTAAGAATTGCAAAGGAGGATCAAGAGAAAACAACTTTCACCATTGAATGGGAATTTTTGCATATATGGTGATGCCCTTTGGTTTGAAGAATGTGCTGTAGTATTTTCATGCATAGTTGTTCAAGCATTCTAGGATTTTATTCACAAATTCTTGTAGGTTTACTTAGATGATTGGACAGTATATGGGCTTGTCAAGGATCATTGTGACAACTTGTGCTTAATGTTTGAAAGATGTAGATAATTAAGCATCTCCTTAAACATCAAGAAGTGTGTATTTGCTACACCTTTTGGAACTCTGCTAGGGCATATCATCTGTAAGGAAGGTTTGTTAGTAGATCCAACTAAGGTTGTAGTTATCATAGGCTTGGAGGAGCCTACCAGTCAGAGTGAGGTGCGTGGATTCTTGGGCCACATAGGGTATTACAAAAAAATTTATCAAAGGATATGCTAATATTTCCGTGCCCCTTGGAGGAGTTACTAAAAGGAAAAGGGACATTCTATTGGGGAGAACCACAACAGTGCACATTTGAAGCGTTGAAGGAGAGGCTTACTACGTGACACCTATTTTACACTTTCCCTCATGGAACCAACCTTTTCACGTACATGTGGACACCTCTGGCATGGCCATTGGTGTAGTATTAGCTCAGCCTGGAGAAGGTATTATAGATCATCTATTTGTTTTGCTAGTAGAAAGTTGACTCTAGAAAAAAACTATACAACTATGAGAGCGAGGCCTTGTCGATGATCTATACATTGCATAAGTTTAGACAATACTTTCTAGCAACACCTTTTGTGTTTTATACAGATCACATGGCATTGAAATACTTGGTAAATAAGCCCATTTTTTTATAGGGCACATATGTCGATGGGTGTTATTATTCTAGGAGTTTGACTTTACAGTCGTGGTAAAACCAGGTAAAAGTAATTTTGGCCTAGACCACTTATCAAGAATTCAATCAGGAGAGGAGGAGGCATAGACAATTGAAGATACAATGTCAGATGCATAGTTGTTATAAAGTTAAACCATGTGCCTTCAGAATTGGAGGATATTGTTGTCTTTTTACACACAGGTATGGCATTAGAAGGAATGAAAGCCTTGGAGAAGAAACAACTTGCAATTCATTGTACACACCTTTCATGTTGATCAGTGGTGACTTATACAAACTAGGTGAGATGAAGTATTACATCGGTGTGTATTGGAACATGAGTGCATGGATATCATGGAAGAGGCTCATGGTGGTATTGTAGGTGGGCACTATGTAGGTGATGCCACCGTGCGTGTAAGATTCTACTCATTGGTTTATGGTGGGAGACCCTGTACAAGGATTGTAAAGAGTATTGTAAGGTGTGTGATCACTTGTCAGTGCCTTGGAAAACCTAGGCAAAGAGATGAAATGCCTTTGAGGCCTATTACTAGTGTAGAGCCATTTGAAAAATGGGCAATAGACTTTGTGGGTCCTATTTCCCCAACCGTGTGTAGAACTGGATCACTACATCATCACTTGTATAGATTATCTTACAAGGTGGGTAGAAAAACACCTCTGAAAAGGATTATACATGCATTCTACAACAACAAGGTTCTTATGGGAAAATATTCTTACTAGGTATGGATGTCCATTGAGTTTGACAAGTGATAGGGGCACACACTTCTTGAATGAGACAATCAAGATATTATTGGATGAATTTATGGTCACACCACAAGACTACACCTTATCACCCTCAAGAAAATGGGACTGTTGAGGCCTTCAACAAGATATTGAGCCAGACCTTGAAAAAATTTGTGATGTTGGAAGGAAAGATTGGGATGATAAAGTTTTTGTTGTACTTTGGGCATATAGAACAACCTACAAAAGGTTGAATAAGGCCACACCCTTTTAGTTGGTGTTTGGCACAGAAGTAGTTCTTCCCATGGAATTCATGTTACCTTCTTTGTGTATTTACATGCACATGGGAGGTCTAGTTGATGAGCAAGCATTGGAAGAAAGAATTGACAAGTTAATATAGCTTGGATGAGAGGCACGCCATAGCACGTTGGAGTAGAAGTAGGAAAAGGCTAGACAGAAGGCATGGCATGATAGACACATCAAGGATAAGAAGCTTGAGGTGGGAAGATGGTACTTCTTTATGATTCAAAGTTTTGTGCCACCCAGGAAAGCTTAAGGTGCATTGGTTGGGACCGTATGTTATCACTCACATACTTGAATCAAGCACTTTTCCAGTTAGAGGTGCTTGATGGAACATGGTTACCGGTTACTTCAATGGGAGTAGGTTGAAGCCCTACTATAAATAAGCCTTCTTGGTGTTTGTAATAAGGTAATATTTCCATTTAGATTAGATTTCCTTTATTATATTTCATTTAATGTATTTCCTTCTTCATCGTTATGCTTTGTCAATTTAGTTCAGTGTTTTGTGTAATAAGTGTTTTGCGTAGAAGTTGATCACAATCTAAAGTGTTTATATGCATAGAGGACTACACATACCCTTAGTGTGGGGTGGATAAAGGAGGTATGGAAAAGAAATAAACTCATGGGTAACCACAAGAGGAACAAAGGAAAGGTTTCAAAATTCATGAGAACTTCGAAGAATTGCTAAAAAAAAAATTAAGACCACATGTAAAGCATTGGGTGCTTAGTATAATTCAAGGGAGGTTGTGGCATTAGAGACTACGTATGTTGGGTCACATTGGATAAACTACTTTGGCTTAAGGAAGTGGGTAGAGAGAGATGTGATAGATAAGTAGTGGCGTGCCAGGAAATTATGATTGAGGCACAAAAGTTTGAGGTGTGAGACATTGAAGCATGGGATAATGAGGCACACAACACGTGCTCAAGAGAAATTAATGCCATGTATGGTGGTAGGTGGAGAAATTAATGAAGGGAATTTTTGAAACTTGGTTTAAATTTGGTGCATTCTCAACGTCATTTTCTACCTTATGAACTTGAAAAAAATTGTGAAGTGTGAGAAGAAGAGCTGGAGACGAAGAGCATTCTATAGATTGAGTAATCTTGTCATGTTTTGAAGCACGGTGTTGAGTGTCCAGGCATGAAAGAAGGAATTAAGGAGTGGTGTGTGTGTGTGATGGAAGGGTGACTAGGGTTTTCATTTTCGTAGCTAGGGTTTTCACTACGCATTTGTAAAATCAAAAGGGTGATGGCACCATGGAAAGCTCTAGTAGTAGAGAAGGAGGTTGATGATCCAATAGAGGAGTGGCTGGTGGAAATGTTGTATCTAGAAGGAGTCATTGAAGGGTGGTCATGGACAAAAAATATTACTCAGTGTAGGGTTTTAGAGATTAACCACCACACTATAAAATGTATGAAGGACATCACGAAGAAGTCTACAGAAAGACTAACTGGTGACTGGTGGATGACACTAGGTTTTGGATGCCTCGGTGAAGAAACTACTTGAGAGCATGGGTGTAATGTAGATCCTAGAGTTTCCCTACTTTGGAAATCCCGAGAAATTATACAGTGGCTAATGTCACGGGTCCATGAAGATTATTTCTATTTCACGGGAAGGAGAATGAGGATAACTGCCAAATTGATTGGGGAAGGTAACAGGGTTGCATGACATGGGTTTAGAAATTGTTGGAGACTTAACAGATGATGAGGGAATTGATGCCACAACATCCCTATACAAGTATAAGAAGGGGGGGGCCTTGAGCTTTCAAGGTCACTAACATTGAAGACATGGCCACCAGAGTAGTAGCAATGCGTGGTTAGCGGGAGTAAAATAGGGGCCATTGAGTGATGGAATGAGGTAAATATGTGTTGGTTGCATATAGCACACAAAATGGCCAACAAGACCTACTACAATATCATTGGTTACATTGCTAGAGAGCTTGGTGAATGAGGTGCACATCAAGAAGAAAAAGGTGAGAAGATAACTTGGGGTGCAATTTTGTTATTAATTGTGTTCAGTGAAGTTGGGGTACTAGATGGTCCTAGGGAAAACATATGGGAGTTTCCATTGGAGAACAAGTCCCCAGCCAAAATATATGCCAAGTACATGTTGCGTGGAACTATTTCCAACACATACAAAGAGCACTTAAACAAGTGGTTTGGAGATTATGTAGGGCATTTGAGGGAGAATGGTGCATTCCATGTGAGCTTACCAAAGGTTTTGGATGGAGAAGTTGAATTTGTAGTTTACCAACATTTCAGCTTGGGCACTTCCACATGAAGTCTGGGAGAAGAGCCCATGGTGTAAGTTTCCCTTTGCATTTACCACAAGATATTTTAAGGACTCTGTAAATAGATTTCATGATGCACGCGTCAGCTCTAGTTTGATGCCAAAAAAGTGGACATAGACATTCACATTCTGCACAAAACATATGTATGGCTAGGTAAGGAGGCCTATGTAGAAACTATGGAGTCTGATAATGTGGACATCACACCAGAGAGTTTGGTTGTAGGGAAGATTGAACCAGTGTGCATCTATATATACCTAAGACCAAGGTTCAAGGATGGAAAAGTGGTGAAGGGCATGGATATGGCTCTTCCAGGACCTCCTAAGAAGAAGAAAACAATGGGGACTTCAAGGAATGTTGCATCTATGCCCCCTACTCTCTAGAAGACCCAGTACATACAGGACTAGAAAACATCCTAGAACAAAGAGGAACTGAAGACAATGCTAGACTTGTGCATACCAGAAGGATTCTGAGGAAGAGGCACTTCAAGAGACATTGGTGTTGGAACTTCACAGACTAGTAAGGAAATCACCACACGTGACTGTGACTCTGTAAAGGATGAAGAGAAGGAGAGGAGAAAGCACATGAAATATGTTCCTATACAAGATAGTGAGGAGGAATCCCCATAGCCAAGTGCATAGGAAGTAGAGGAAACTCCAAGAATGAGTGGAGATAGAGTTGAGGCCACCCCAGTGTGGAAATAGGATGATGAAGATATTGGTGAGTGTGTAGTCTATGAGACTATAGACCCCAGTGTGAGTATTCATGAAGATATCTCTAGTGAAGGAGAAAGCAACATTGGTGGGGATACAAAAGTCCTCATGCCCCACGTAGGAAGAAGGGAAAGATGAGGAGGAATTCAACTAGGTGGTTGAAGGCATTGTCCCATGGGATGCAAGTGTATACTGAACAAAAAGAAGAGGACACATTAGTGCATGAGGATGTTGGTGAGCATGTAGGTGCGCATGCAAGAAGAAGAAGAAGTGGTAGGTACTCAAGACTTGGGTTATATGAATGACCCTTCAAAAACTATTTGAACCCATTTCTAGAGTACACTACTGAAAACAAAATTAGTATGGATGGGATTGGATGGACCTGAAATGGCCAATACATGCACTCGCAAGAAACTATCTTGGGGCATGCAGACTCACATGGATGAGCTGATTTTTATGTCTACTGAGGAGGCATGCACTTCAAAGAAGATGAGGAAGGTGCCTCATACATGCCATATGACCATTAAGCCAACCCAATTTTTAGATGAGTAGGTAAGCAACACTTTGATTAAGGTGTCCAGAAGTAGTGCGTTGAAATATGGATAAGGTGGAAACAATCAGGTGTTATTGGAGGATAAAAAGGACAAGGACATAAATCAAGCACCTTACTCAAGAGTGTGATAATGTAGTCGTGAGAGGCCCAGAATGTAAAGAAGATGGTGGAGTAGATTGTAGATGAGATTTTACTAAAGAGGCTTGAGTTTAGGAGAAGGTGCCTCAGGACTTCAAGTTTGAGTTGCACTATCTGTGCACAATAGTTCACCTACTTTTGGAGGAAGGACCAATGTGCCTCCCAAGAAAAAGGATGTAGGGGAAGAAGCAAGCAAGAGAAAGGGCCACTATTGATAGAAAATTTTAATATATGAGGCATTGCTCCAAACATTGAAGGATGAGCTGAAGAGAGTCGATCAAGCTCTTAATTTATGTGTGGTGCAGACGCCATAATAAGGACCAAAACTTTAGTAGAGGATAATGAAGTTCTGAAGGTGATGAAGGATGAAACACTTGGGTGTGTAGAAAGGTTGGCATTGGTAAAACAAAAGTGTGAGGCCCTCATGCAGCAGCCTAGGATCCACACAAGGAAAGGATTAATGAGATTGGAAAACTCATAGCGTAGAAGATGGACCTCATGGAGGGAATGTTATCAGGTATGGCCAATGTTGTCTGGATACTACAAAATGAGAAAGAGAAAATCTCTAAGGATGAATTGGATGACATAGCCACTGATATTCTAGAGAAAATGAGGAATGCATTGAGTGACTGTGAAGACCTTGGAGGCTGAGCTCAAAATGAATATCTAGAATTAATCCTTCCAGTTGAAGAAGAGGGTGTTGTAGAATAAACTTCATTCTTTTGTATAGAGTTTGGTTCATTCTTTTCATTCTTTCATTACCTATTCTTTATTATTGAAGACATATGAAGGAATTCCCATTGTCGAGATGGAAATGTACTCTAGTGTGGGGTAATGTTGAATAACCAGAAATATTCTAAGTATTGGGCGTGTGAATATAGGGCGTTGGAAGTGTGTGACGCTATAATAGTATTGAAAGCACCCAAAATCAGGACTTAGTTGTTTTGTGGATAAGGGCTATTTTTGGAGATAGCGTGTGGAGAACACACATAGAGATGAAGACTTGTGCTACATGCAATGGTATTTTGGGAACAAGTGGTAGATAAGCACCATGCATAGTTTAAGCTAATAATAGGATTTCTACTTGGAGTTAACTATAGGACATCTATTGTTAGAACACTTGCATGTTGTGCATACTATTGTAAAGGTGCATGGCTATTATCAGCATGTGACCTATTTTGAGAAGTGCATGGGTGGTGAAGGGAAAGTCCCCACCCCTATAAATATGTATTGACTTATGTAGTTTAGTAAGTGGTGAATTATTGTAGAGTTGTGTTGTTGGTTTTGATGCACATAACTCATGGAGATGTTTTATAGTGTAAGAAGCTTATGTGTTTTATATGTTTAATGAAATGGAGTATATTGGTTGGATAATGGTATTAGACATGAATTGAATTTGGTTCTTGTATGGTTAATCTTATCATAGTTATTGTTTAGTTCATTTATCATGATTCTCTAAGATCTAGATCTGGTTTATGCATTGTGGGTTAACTACTAATAATTATGAAATGAAACCCAACCACACAAAACCTCATTCATAATCTCTAGAATGATCCAAGCATGTCGAAAAATTTGTTTTGAAAGGGGATGTTTTATGGTATAAAGATAGATTATACCTATGTAAGAACTCACTCTTAAAAATAGGATTCTATTTGAGCTTCACTCTTCTCCAATAGGCGAGAACTTTGGATTCTTGAAGAATTATCATCAAGTCAAACAAAATTTCTTCTACATAGGGCTCAAAGGGTATGTCTAAAAGTTATGGCGAGTAATACATTGTTTATCAAAGCCAAAATAAGGGTGAAACGGTTTGGTCCCCAAGTCTTCTACAACCTCTATCTATTCCTAGCTAGCGAGTGGGAAGATGTTTTTATGGAATTCATCATAGGATTGCTTGAATTTAAAGGAAAAAATTTCATCATGGTTGTGGTGGATAGACTCACCAAATATTCTCATTTTTGTGCCTTGTCACACCCATTTATTCTGCAAGCACGGTAGCAAACCTTCATGGACCTGACGGTTCAAAAGCTTAATGGGACACCAAGATTATAGTAAGTGATCGTGACCCTATATTTATTAGTAATTTTTGGACTGATTTATTCTCATGTTTGTGTACTCGGTTAGCTCATAGCTCTTCTTATCATCCCTAGTCGATGGGAAAACATAATTGTAAATAAGTGTTTGGAGGGATATCTCTGTTGTTTAGCCTCGGATAAACAAGCAAGATGGGTTCAATGGCTACCACTTACGAAGAAGGGTGGGATAACACTTCCTTCCATACTTCATCCAAAATGTATCCTTTTTGGCACTCAATGGGTACCATCCACCATCCATCACATCATCATTGAGAGGACAACCGCAGATTAGAGCAAAGTAGAAGAACCCATTCAAAAGTATTAACTGAGAGGTCCTCTAGTTTCAAGGAGAACTTGGCCATGGCACAAAACCACATGAATCAACATGTTAATCAACATCACACGGAAAGATATTTTTAAGTAGGTGATTAGCTTTTTATGCACTTACAACCATATAAGAAAATGTCTTTGAAAGCAACAACAAAAGGATAAAAAACTTTCACCAAACTATTATGGCCCCTATCTCAGTATTGCAGAAGATTGGTAGTGTAGCATCTGATTAGAAATTCCACATACAACCAAAATACATCTAGTATTTCATGTTTTTTTCCGAAGAAAGTAATTAGGCAGTATCAGCCCAAAAGCAGTGTAGCTGAGCTTGATGACGAGGGAGAGTCATCTTGGAACCCGAATGCATCCTTGAACATGCACTAAAAGATTGAGGACACGGGTTATTACTAAGTACACGATAAAGTGTAAGAATATGGACATTGAAAGATCCAACATGGGAAGATATGACATTCCTACTGATAGAAGACCTAAAGCTTCTCAACATTGGGGACAATGTTGCTTTAAAGGGGAAGGGCATGATAACACCATTAATCATATATCTTACATTTGATGTATATAGCCAACTTGTGGCTATCATAACTTCATATCATTATGTATCTCTTTCATATATGTTATATTATCATGGGTGGGTTGGCCTTGGGGATGGCCATAGCATAGGAGAGTATAAATAGGGGTTAATAGGTAGTAGTGGATCATATTATTGAGCATTTGAGTCTTATTGTATGTTTTGGAGGTTGCCCCTCGAAGTGGCTAAGCTATTATAATTTCATATTGAGATCATTTATCTAAAAAATTGTGTTATTTG
The DNA here is from genome assembly GCA_018340775.1 of Taxus wallichiana var. yunnanensis. NCBI lineage: Eukaryota > Viridiplantae > Streptophyta > Pinopsida > Cupressales > Taxaceae > Taxus > Taxus wallichiana. Next base: position 67,846,333 of record CM031237.1, on the reverse strand, counting down.
GTGTTCTATTGTTGGTGATAATCAAAACTATTCAAGTAATTTCATTACACTATGAAAGCTTCCCCACCGCACCACTATCGATAGTTGAGAAAGAAAACTCACCTAACACTCTAGAGGAAAAATTATAGAAAAATAATGGCTTTACAACAGCCATCTCCTTCACATAAATGCCTAGTCGTATTAGAGATGATGACCATTTGAAAGAGTTAAAAATCACAAGTGTGGCATACCCTAAGATGAGACTCCACACATGCATAGATTGTCATCGAGTATTGTTGGCATCTCTGTCGAAAGTAAAAATTTCAAAATTTGAGTTTAAATGTCTTTTCTCAGAAATTTGGTGGTGTGAAAAAAGTCTTGAAGTCGAAAAATCTAAGTTTTGGGTCATTCTGTAAGTATTTCGGGCCTGTCGGACATTTTTGTCCCACCTGTCCCAAGTACGAAAGTGCATTTTGTTCCCCGATCGGCCGAAACCTCCGAATTTGTCCCATTTTCGGGCCCGTCGGAAGTTTTTGTCCCAAGTGTCCCGAAGTTACTGTGCGAGATGTTCCAATTTCGGCCGAACCGCCCGAACCGCGTACTTCGCACTTTCTTGTCCCAAATGTCCCAATTTCAAAAGTGCGCTCTGTTCCAATTTTCGCGAACCGGCCGAGTCGCGTACTCCGGAACTTTTTGTCTCAAATTTCTCAAGTTCGAACTTAAAGTGCACTCTGTTCCATTTTCGGCCGATTCACCCGATTTCGTCCCAACTGTCCCAAGTCAAATTGTGCACGTTGTTCCATTTTCGGCGAATGTCCCGAAAGTACTTCGCACATTTTGTTCCAAGTGTCCCAAATTCAAAAGTGTAAGTTGTTCCAATATCGGCCGATCCACTTGAACGCGCTTTCATGTTCTTTGTCCCGAAGCCAAAAGTGCGAGCTGTTCCATTTTCGGCCGGAACGCCCGGACCGCGTCCTTCGCGCATTTTCGTCCCAAATGTCCCAAAATGCATTTGTGCGTCTTCTCCCTGTTTCGTCCGAATCGGCCGAGCCTCGTGTTTCGCGCATTCGCGTCTCACATGTCCCAAGTGAACCTAATGCAATTCATACTTAGTTTTTCCCGCTCGACCCGAATGTGCTAAATTTGAATTTAAGTTGCGAAGATCAAATTTCAAGGACAGCTGGCAGAAGGACGAAGCTTTCAAGACGCCGTTTACATCAGTTTTCAAAGATATCCATTGTCATCTTCAAGATGAAACGTCTGGTGTGTCCCTCGTGGCAAAGACATAGCTGAGACGTTAAAGAAATTCAAGAAGCGGTTTCTGAAGACGGTGGGTCCTTCTCAGTGACTGTCCACCTGTCTCCTTCTTCATTCTTTTCTCTTCTTCCTATTCCTTTCGTATTCCATGTAATTAGTTAAGAAATTACGTTTGGCATTCCTTAACTATTCTCTAGTTAAAAGAAAGGTTACGAGGAGTAACTTGAATTGTAAACTATATAATGGCCTTCTTTGCGCCATTTTGAAAGGAGGAAGAACTTGGCATATTTTCTGAAAGTGTAAATAGATCAGAAAGAAATCAATACAAAAGGGCTTTCCGTTCATCGTCTATCTATCTCTGTTATCTCTGTGTTTTCTATTCAATATTGTGAAGATCATTTTGTCTCTAATTTGTTAGTCTCTCTGATTGCATACTGTCCGGTTTTGCAAATACAGCGATCTTGTATAACCAAGAAGGAACTTTGTGTCCTTGATTAATGAATTTGAAGAAGGTTATTTACAGAACTTTGTGTCTTTAAATTTAATCCTATTCAGCCAATGCAAGTGATCTTGTCTTAAATTCCTTGAAACTTCGCATACATAAAGAATTATTGCATATCTATAATTCGAATGTTGCTATTTCGCTCATCCTCTCATTTCCTTTCCTCGGTCCTTTTATGGCCAGTGATCCTTGTGGAAAACACTTTCGTAATATCCAAGTTCAACCATAAAATAATATTTTGTACATTTGTAAATACGTTTGTTTCTGAATAAGGGAACCTCTCCCATTAAAGAGGAGGGACTTCTTGTCCCCTGACTGTTGCTCTTCTAAAAAGTCCTATTTGAAAACCAACAGTTTTTGGCGACTCCGCTGGGGAAAATCACATTCCAGTTCTGCAATTTTTGATCATCCTTTGATCTGGCGACTCCGCGTTTCACTCGAGGGAGAAGGGCCCTTGGTATCGAAGATTCTCAGTTTCAGCTTTTAGAACAACAAGGTTTTCCTTTCCCTTCAAATTCAACAAGAAATAGAAGGACCCGTTCGACAAGCACTCCACCTGTTCAAGATAGAAGTCCTACGGGTGGTATTCCTTCAGAGCCTGCTAGTCCCAATCTACGAGCTTTGATCCTTGCCGGTGTTACAGTTCCTCTCCAAGCCGTTTTTCCAAGAATGGCAGCGCCATTACCATGGGGTCATCGTGTCGGGCCTCTGGCCCTTGCTCAGCCTTTGCATGAGTTACCCAGAGGAAACCGGAAGAACTTCCCCAAATTCAAAGGTGATGGCAAAGTGCACCCTGACGAACACATCGCAGCCTTCGTTGTTGCATGTGGAGTTCTGGGAGTCGAATATGAAGACGTCTCCGTAAAATTTGTTTGTTGAGGCGTTATAAGATAATCTTCTTTGATGATGGTTCTATCACCTTCCGGCCGGTGCTATAACCGACTGGGACAATGAGAACTCAGTTTGAGAACCGTTTCAAGCCGGCAGAAGATGTGCATGCCTTGCTTGCCCAAATTTCTCAGATAAAGAAAGATTCACAAGAGCCCATGAGGGAATTTGTGGCCCGGTTCAACAGGTTGGTAAATAAAATTCCAACGCCTACCCGAACTGTCGACCAAATTCAAAAGTGTTTCTTCCTAAATGCTCAATCGCCCAAAGTTAGTTATGCACTAAGAAGGGCTAATCTCGGAACACTAGCTCTGGATCAAGAACTGGCTGTTAGTATCGAAGATGACTTGATCATGTCAGGGAAGTTGAGAAGAGACCCTCCCAAATCTAAGTCTGCTGCTTCTTCCTCTTCCACCCCTGGACCTAGTACTGATCCATTAGTCCAGAAACTCACAAATGATCTTGTCGCTATAAAGAAACAGTTGGCTCAGCATGCCCCGTATGCAGATGTTCCAAGAAGAAATTTTCAGCCCAGAAATCGTTTGCCTGCTCCTCACACAAGACTAGCACTTGAAGGACCTCCTGTTAAGGTTCCTGTGAACGCAACCTGTGAAGTTGAAGAGCCAGATGATGATGAAACTTGCGAGGAGTTTGTGGAGGAATTTGATGATGAAGCAGAGGAACTTGAGGGATCTCGAGTGAATTTCTTTACCACTGAGGGCATTGATGATTATGATGAAGTGGTAGCAGACATGAACAGTGAATCTTTTGCTGTCATGACTCGAGAACAGACAAAGCAGAGGGAAAAGGTGACACAGCCCATAAAGAAATCTAAGGAGCAGTCGGCAACTATCCCTGTAATTGCAAGAAGAGGATCTCCTATCCCTACTTCGTCTACACAGAAGGTGAGTCCTATCAATCCAGTTACCAAAGTTGCTTCTTCTTTTTCTCCTAAAGTTGATAAGCCTAGAATTCCAAATGATGATGGCCCGTCCATACGGATCCTTTGATATTGTTGATCACCTGAAAAAGACCAAGGTACAAATCTCAGAAGCTGAGTACTATCAAACCCATCCCAAAGCCTTTGCCAAAATGATCCACTTTGTTAATTCCAACTCTAAGACCACTTCTAAAGGCCTTTTACCTACTCCTCCCTCTGTACCATCAGCCCAGTCTGGTAGCTGCTGTCACCTCGCCTGGTGACAAAATTAAACCATTTTATGTAACACTTCTCATAGCTGGCCATAGGCTCAGTAATTGTGTCATTGACTCAGGAGCCTCAGATAATGTAATGCCTGCTAAAGTAGCTCATGCTTTAGGCCTGACCCTCACTCGCACTTATGGATCCTGTTACTCCATGGAAAGCAAAGAAGTGCCCCTGGTTGGAAGGATTAAAGATGCACAAGTGGCCTTTGCTGCTTTGCCTGAAAAGAAAGTCTTGGCTACCATCCTAGTAGCAGACATTCCTCCTTCTTATGGAATGTTGCTAAGTAGGAACTTCTGCAAAGATGTGGGTGGGGAAATCCAGATGGACTGGTCGCATGCACTCATACCTGTCAATGGACAAATGAAGAAACTGTTGCCTGAGAAACAATCTGAGTATATTGTGCAGAAAACGGATGATCCTAAGGCACAAATACTCTATGAAGATATAGGTCATGGCAATTACATGATTATGTCCCCTGATGAAATCCAACCCCCCAAAGTGTCTCCTAAAGATCCCAATGGTGTTTGGATTTTAGAATTTGATGGAAGTTGTTCCTCAGCTGGTTCTGGAGCTGGCGTCCTGCTAGTGTCACCTGAAGGATGCCTACATCCTTTTTCATTTAAGTTGCAGTTTGAAAACACTAATAATACAGCAGAGTATGAGGCTCTCATTCTTGGACTGCAAGTGGCCAAAGAACAAGGTGTGAAGAACCTTCTGGCTCGTGGTGATGCAGAGTTGATTGTGAAGCAGGTCAGAAACCTCTTTCAGGTAAAAAATGGGAGGCTGAAGCATTACCGGAATCAGGTTTGGGATTCCATTGAATTCCTTGATGCTTTCTCTATTGAAGCAATACCTAGAGAAAAGAACAGCAGGGCTGATTCACTGGCTGTCTCAGGGTCACTACTGATTCCCCATCCTGAATTCTCTCAGGATAAGTTCACTATTGAAATGGTCCACCGGCCTAGTGTACCTGACAATACCAATAACTGGCAAGTTTTCAACGATGACCAGCATTTGCTTTCCTTCCTGGAACTCAAGGGTAATTTCGAACAACTGTATTTTGAGGGAAGTGACAACCTGCCTCGTGAGAGTGTGTCCTCTGACCAAGCCGTCACCCAAGGAGAAGAAACAGATCAAGATGGATGCATCAATCTCAAAGGAAACAAGATTCCTAAAGGGTTGGTGAGTTTGGAGGAACTATTTGATAAGCATGACAGGTATGTGAAATCTAAAGCTTCTACTGGACCTCAGCAATCAGCTGAGTATGATAAGATTGATATTGGGAGTTCTAATGACCCTAAGCTAGTAAATATTGGAAAATGTTGTACGGCAGATGAGAGGAGAAAAGCAATTGATCTCCTAAGAAGGTATAAGGACGTTCTTGCATATTCTTATGAAGATCTGAAAGCCTTCAAGCCAAAAGATATGCAGCACTCGATTCCTCTCAAACCAGGAATTAAGCCTTTCAAGCAGAAACAAAGGCAGTACAACCCCAAAATAGCTGACACCATCTTTCAGGAGATTCAGAAGTTGTTGAAGGCTAAAATTATTTTTCCTATTCACCATTCGACATGGATTGCAAATATTGTGCCTGTCAGGAAGAAAAATGGTGAGATCCGCATCTGTGTTGATTTCAGGAACCTGAATCAGGCTTCTCTGAAAGATAATTACCCTTTGCCTATGATGGATCAAATATTGCAAGCGATACTTGAGGATCTGAAATGTTATCTATGCTTGATGGATTCTTTGGATACAATCGGGTAGAGGTTGATACTGCGAGATCAACACAAGACTGACCTTCACCACTCCTTGGGGTACCTTTTCCTACAAGAGAATGCCTTTTGGGCTTATTAATGCTTGGTGCCACTTTCCAGAGAGCTATGGATCGGCTTTTGGAAGCTTGAAAGGGAAGTGTATTGTCATATACCTTGATGACTGTGAGTGTTTTCCAAGACAAGAGCGGATCATTTTGATCACACTGAGAGCGATTCTTTGAGATGCAGAGAGCATGGAATCTCTCTGAACCTAAAAAATATGTCTTACGTATTCAGAGGGAAAACTATTAGGGCACATTGTCTCCGAGGATGGTATTAAGATTGATCTGAACGAGTTCAAGCCATCCAAACAAATTCCTCTCCCAACGAGTAAAAGGCGTGCACTCCTTCTTGGTAAGATCAATTTTTTAAGAAGATTCATCCCTGATTTTGCTGAATTAACTTTGAATATTTCTCAGATGATGAAAGGGAAGCAAACATTTGGTTGGTCTTCTGAAGGAAAGGAATCCTTTGAGGGTATCAAGAAAGCTATCGCTAAAACTCCAGTTTTGGCCTGTCCCGATTTCAGCAAAGATTTCATCATCTATTGCTATGCTACAGATAATACCCTGGCTGCTGTCTTAACCCAAGAAGACTCCGATAAACATGAGCTACCAATTGCCTTCATGAGCTATATCCTGAAGAATCATGAGCTAAAATACACCATGATGGAGAAGCATGCTTTTGCAGTAGTCAAAGCTGTTAAGCAGTTCCGTTTCTATATCCTCAACTCTCACTCTATGGTGATGGTTCCAGATACAACTGTTAAGTCAATTCTTACACAGCAAGAATTTGGATCCAAGAGAGGGAACTGGGTGGCTAAGGTCCAAGAGTATGACATTGACATTAAGCCGACCAAGCTGGTTCGTGGAAAAGGTCTTTGTGAGCTCATTGCTGAAGGAGCTAAACATGAATTGCTGGAAAAGAAAGCTGACCTTCCTACTGTTCTGTTCCTGAGTTCGGTTGATGAATGGTATGCTGACATCGCCCATTTTCTCACCTATGGGGAATGCCCCCTCATTTAGCGCGAAAAGAAAAGAGGACATTAAATTGAGGTCGGTAATATGTATTGTGGGAAAATGCCTTGTTCAAGCGTGGCTTAGATGGGAGATTTTGAAGTGTGTGGACAAGAACAGCGAGAGAAAATTGCTCTCGGCTTTTCATGATCGAGGCATGTGGAGGGCACTATTCATCAGCAGTCACTTTGCTCACAAGATACTCAGGGAGGATATTGCTTGGCCTACCTTATTCGAGAGATGCATCTAAGTGGGTGGATAAATGTGAGGCTTGTCAGACTTTTGTGGGAAGACCTAAATTGGCTTCTTTGCCTCTCAAGCCAGTTGTGATTGAGGAACCATTTCAACAGTGGGGTTTAGACTTCATTGGTACACTTAATCCTACTTCTAGTGCTGGTCACACTCATGTGCTAACTGCCACTGACTACTTCACCAAATGGGTGGAAGCTATTCCAGTCAAGAGCACTACTTCTGAAGTGGTATGCAACTTCATCAAAGAGAACATCTTGGTAAGGTATGGTGTACCTAACAAGATTGTAGCAGATAATGCTTCAAACTTCTCCTCAACTGAGATAATGGATTTCTGCTACGGGTATGGCATCTCTCTGGCTCATTCTTCAGATTATTACCCCCAGGGAAATGGGCAAGCAGAATCCACAAACAAGAACCTGGTGACTATCATAAGGAAGTTGGTCAATGAGTCTCAACGAAACTGGCACAAGAAGCTATATGATGCTCTTTGGGCAGACAGGATCACACCTAAAAGAGCCATTGGAATGTCCCCTTTTCAAGTGGTGTATGGAGTAGAAGCTCAACTGCCGATGATAGAGTGGACCGGCTTAGGCCTTGCACTTGATGAAGGCTATTGAAGATACCGTTTCGGAGGATGCTTTAGATAAAAGGATCATGTACTGCACTTGAATGAAGGCAGATTGGAGGTTGCTTTGATAGGATATTCGTTCACGGTAGAAGGTAAAGGTCTGTTTGACAAAAAAGCTAGGTTCAGAGAGTTCCAAGTTGGAGACACCGTGCTGTTATGGGACAAAAGACATGAACCTCGTGGCAGCCATGGAAAGTTTGATTCCCTGTGGCTCGGACCTTTCAAGATCAGACACTTTGCTGGTAAGAACTCTTTCTATCTTGATTACATGGATGGTTCGCCCCTCCCACTTCCTTATAGTGGGTAGTATTTGAAGTTGTTCAAGTCCTAGGTGACTAGGGAGTCCCTTTGTATATTCTGTACAGTGTTTTCCTTCTGTTGTTTTGGTGTGTTTCCCTTCTGTTGTTTTTGTGTGTTGCCCTCTGTGTTGGTCTGTTTTTGACTCCGTGGCCCAATGGATAAGGCACTGGTCTGCTTCACCGAGTTTGTCTAAGTTCTTGCCTTGTCTCATTCCTTGAATTTATGCCAAGTCATCCCCAGAAGGAGCCAGCTGTTGTCCACTCAAAATTCCCCGCTCTGTCAAAAGTAAAAATTTCAAAATTTTGAGTTTAAATGTCTTTTCTGTCGAGCTGGTGGTGTGAAAAAAGTCTTGAAGTCGAAAAATCTAAGTTTTGGGTCATTCTGTAAGTATTTCGGGCTGTCGGACATTTTTGTCCCGCCTGTCCCAAGTACGAAAGTGCATTTTGTTCCCGATCGGCCGAAACCTCCTAATTTGTCCCAATTTTCGGGCCCGTCGGAAGTTTTTTTCCCAAGTGTCCGGGAAGTTCTTGTGCGAGATGTTCCAATTTCGGCCGAACCGCCTGAACCGCGTACTTCACACTTTCTTGTCCCAAATGTCCCAATTTCAAAAGTGCGCTCTGTTCCAATTTCACCCGAAGCTTGGGACCGCGTCGCACTCAGGAACTTTTGTCTCAAATTTCTCAAGTTCGAACTTAAAGTGCACTCTGTTCCATTTTGACCGATTCACCGATTTCGTCCCAACTGTCCCAAGTCAAATTGTGCACTGTTGTTCCATTTTCGGCGAATCACCCGAACGCGTACTTTGCACATTTTTGTTCAAGTGTCCCAAAGTCAAAAGTGCAAGTTGTTCAATATTCGGCCGATCCTCCCGAACCCGCGCTTTCATGTTCCAACTATCCCAAAAGCCAAAAGTGCGAAAGTTGTTCCATTTTCGGCGAAAGCCTTCAAGGACCGCGTCCTTCGCGCATTTTCGTCCCAAATGTCCCAAAATGCATTTGTGCGTCTTCTCCTATTTCATCGAATCGGCCGAGCCTCGTGTTTCGCGCATTCGCGTCTCACATGTCCCAGTGAACCTAATGCAATTCATACTTAGTTTTCCGCTCGACCGAATGTGCTAAATTTGAATTTAAGTTGTGAAGATCAAATTTCAGGGACAGCTGGCGGAAGGACGAAGCTTTCAAGCGCGTTTACATCAGTTTTCAAAGATATCCATTGTCATCTTCAAGATGAAACGTCTGGTGTGTCCCTCGTGGCAAAGACATAGCTGAGACGTTAAAGAAATTCAAGAAGCGGTTTCTGAAGATGGTGGGTCCTTCTCAGTGACTGTCCACCTGTCTCCTTCTTCATTCTTTTCTCTTCTTCCTATTCCTTTCATATTCCATGTAATTAGTTAAGAAATTACGTTTGGCATTCCTTAACTATTCTCTAGTTAAAAGAAATGGTTACGAGGAGTAACCGAATTGTAAGCTATATAATGGCCTTCTTTGTGCCATTTTGAAAGGAGGAAGAACTTGGCATATTTTCTGAAAGTGTAAATAGATCAGAAAGAAATCAATACAAAAGGGCTTTCCGTTCATCGTCTATCTATCTCTGTTATCTCTGTGTTTTCATTTAATATTGTGAAGATCATTTTGTCTCTAATTTGTTAGTCTCTCTGATTGCATACTGTCCGGTTTTGCAAATACAGTGATCTTGTATAACCAAGAAGGAACTTTGTGTCCTTGATTAATGAATCTGAAGAAGGTTATTCTAGAACTTTGTGTCTTTAAATTTAATCCTATTCACCAATGCAAGTGATCTTGTCTTAAATTCCTTGAAACTTCGCATACATAAAGAATTATTCGCTATCTATAATTCGAATGTTGCTATTTACGCTCATCCTCTCATTTCCTTTCCTCGAGTCCTTTTGTATCGATGATCCTTGTGGAAAACACTTTCGTAATATCTAAGTTCAACCATAAAATAATATTTTGTACATTTGTAAATACGTTTGTTTGAATAAGGGAACCTCTCCCATTAAAGAGGAGGGACTTCTTGTCCCACATTTGTTGCTCTTCTAAAAGTCCTATTTGAAAACCAACACAAGAATCAATGGGTTGTTCTAGATGATTGTGAATGAAACCTCCACCACCGGTTGATGCACCTAGAATCTATTATAAAACCTAGAAAAACCCAAGTGCATTGGCACATCACCCCACTGAGCTAAGCGTGCAAAGGTACCAGGCCCCTCTTTAGAGTTTCTTGTACAAGATGTTAGTGAAATGAAGATACAACATATTCATAATCGTAAATAAGCATAGACATTCAACAGATCATATTCCGATCTAGATCTTAGAGAATCATGAATTAAATGATAACTATAATAAGATTAACCATGCAAGAACCAATTATAATCATGTTTAAAACCATTATCCATCCAATATACTCCATTATATTAAACATTGAATTACATAGAAGCTTCTTACATTATAAAGCATCACCATAAGTTATGCGCGTATTAGATCTAGCAACATAACTCTATAATAATTCACTATTCAGCATCTCTCTCTTAACTACACAGTTCACTACATATTTATAGGGGTGGGGACTTGCCCTTCACCACCTACACACTTCCCAAAATAGGTCGCATGCTGATAATAACCATGCACCTTTACAATAACATGCACACATGCAAGTGTGCTAATAATAGACATCCTATAGTTAACTGGAAGAAGTAATCCTATTATTATCTTGAACTCATGCATGGCACTTATCAGTCACTCATTCCCAAAATAGCATTTACGTGTCACGCAAGTCTCCATCCCAATGTGTGCTCTGCACGTTATCTTCCAAAAATAGCTTGTATCCATGAAAATGGCTAAGTCCCGAATCAACTTGTCCTAGCACACATTTCCTTCCCTATCCTTTCACGCCTTCAAGTACACCTTGTTCTTTGCGCACATCCTATGTGTGTCTTCTCCTTAGGACAATATTGTCTTCTCAACATTACCCCACACTAAAGTACATTATTGTCCAGAAATGGGGATTCTTTCTGATGTTCCTAAAGAATAAAGAATAAGAATGGAAAGAATATAAAGAATCATTGTACAAAAGAATAGACCTTTACTCTGCAAGCACCTTCTTCTTCAACTGGGAGGATCAACTTTGGATATTTTGTTTTAATCTTAGCCTCCAATATCATCGGTCATCATCCAACGTAGTCCTTGTCTTCTCTAGAATTTTTGTGGCAATGGCTTCCAATTCGTCTCTGAGTAATCTTTTCCTTCTCATTCTATAATACTTGGACAACATTGGCCATAGAGACATCATTCCCTCTAGAAGATCCATCTTTTACGCTATGTGCTTCCTAATCTCATCTATTCTCTCCTTATGTGGGTCTTGAGTTGCTACAAGGGCTTTGCACTTCTATTTCACTAGTGCCAATCTTTCTGCACGTCCCAATGTCTCATCTTTCATGGCCTTTAGAATGTCATTATCTTCAACCAGATTTCTGATCCTTATCACTGCTTCTGGTGCCACACAAATATTCGAGCTTGGTCAACTTTCTTTAGTTCATCCTTCAGAGTTTGGAGCAACGCCTCATAATTTGAAATTTTCCTAACCACGGAGGCCCTTGCTCTTTCTACTTCTTGTTTGATCCTTTGGCATTGGCATTCGAATTGGTCCATCTTCTAGCACCAAATCAACCAATGTGTGCACATAATGCATAGCCGAAGGAAACTTCTCAGGTACCTTAGACTCAAGATGAGGTCTTTCTTTCATAATGTAATCACCAATTTCTTTTGCCATGTTAATGAAGGCCTCATTCTTTTTTGTTCTAGGTCCTTTTATCCTTTTAAACGCGTTATTTCTGTAGTTTTTGCATTACTATCTTCAAGTAGCGCTCTCATGGTGGCAGCCTTATCAATGTTCCTTTGTGCCACCTCTACAGATACTTTAACCAAATCATTTATCACCTACTCATCAGACATTAGAGTAGGCTTGACTATCATGTGTCTGCTTTGGGGTGCCTTCTTTACTCTCCTTGACACACAAGATTCCTCGCAGACGTAAAAATTTGGTTCGTCCATATGGGTCTATATTGACCTAGATAATTATTTCCTTGTGCGCATGGTGGCCATGTTTGGATCCATCAACTCCCATTCATACAATTCCTTAAGGCCTATTGTGCTCTGAAATCGGGCGTGGATGATTTTTCTTATGTCCTCAGCATAGCCCATACTTGGCACAACATATTCTTCACTTGTTCTCTTTGTTCTTGGCCCCTTAGGAACCTAAGCACAAGGTTTGGAGTTGGCCCTTCTTCTTCTTAGTAGTAACATGCGCATTGGGTTTCTCTTGCACCATCTCTTCTGTTTCCTTCATCCCTTCCTCTTCATCTTTCATTTCTTCATCTCTGGGTTCCTCCATATCTTATGCTTGTACCGGGTTTCTAGGCACGCTCTCCTCGAGAATCTTCCACCTCCTCATCTAGTTGAAAATTTCTCCTTGTCTTCTCAAGTGCCTCTTTTTGAGGGGAGATTCTAGGTGATCTTCTTACGAGGATATGATGTTCTCATGCTTTGGGTCATCGTTATTCTAAATACCATTTTAAATCGGCACTCTTCAAGGACTGCATCCACATCCAATTCCTCTTCTCCTTCTTGTCACCTGTGGTGGAGTATCTATGCGCTCACTCTCCACTTTGTTTGTGGGCTACCTCTAGCCTCTATGATCCAAGCCTCCACTATCTTCATGTTCCTCTTCCTCCTCGTCTATCTGTATGGTCATAGTCAGGCTTTGGAGCTAGCACATTCTCCATTGTATGTTTTCCCTTAGGTGGCCCTAGGAGCATGAAATCATTCTCCACATACTTATTATTCTCCATCCTAGGCTTGAGTTGAAGATATATGAGTGTGGCTCCACTTTGTCCTAATATCCAAACTTACTGGCTTCATACTTATGACATCTGAAATGAGCCTCTCAATGTAGGCAGACCGACCTGGATATACATATTTTTCTGAGAGTGTGGTAGTCACAATCTACCTTGTCTGCATTGAAGTTCAATCTACGTGCATCAAAAATCTATGAACTGAGGCCTAGAAGTAGTGCACTGTGAAGGCATAGGGCAGTTTGCACCATGGACTCCATGTCCCATCCTTCATGGAAAACCACGCGATGCAGAAGTGTTGATACACCTCGAACTATATTGCCTTACCTACCACTAAAGGTAGTTCCTTTGGAATGCGCCATTCCTCCTCAAATGTCGCATGAAGTTGATCATACCACATTTCTACCCTTTGCTTAAATGGGCCACTCATTGATCCTTCACATAAATATTTCTCGAACCTTTCCATGAGGGACTTCTTCTTAGTGGGGTATTCCCAAATTTTATTCTTTGGCCCCCATTGCACACTCTAATTTCTACAAATACAAGAGATAAGAGGATGGTGCCAAAACTTATATTTTCTCCTACGTGCACTTCCTCAACAATGGTTTCTACAATATAGCTTGCTAAGTTGTAGATTTCTCCCTAGGACATTTTCTTTGCAACATAAAGCCACATTGTATTTACCTATGACCATCTCCCTTGATCATTTAGCTTGGTGAGTAGATGTGCATTTGACTACACCAAAGGGTACTTCCTCAATCTGTAGATGTCCATTTCATGCAGACCCTTGGTATACCCCAACTCCTTGCTTGTGGATATAACTGTTGCTTTATCAGTCAGATCACTAACAATGTATGTCCTTGTGCCCTTTAATCCTGTTAATGTTGAATTTAGGGTCGTCGTGAGCTTAACCATCCATCTAGCGAAATAGAAGAATTCCTCATGGACTCTGCTCATAATTCATTGGTATAAAGGTTCATAATTTCCAAAATATGGGAGCTCATATAGTTGATAAAATCCTACCTGGTTAAGAAACTTTTCCCCAACGTTGTCATACACTGGCATATCTTCCACTGTGTGCTTGTTTGTCTTCTTATTCAAAGAACGCATCCGATTCTCCCTCATTATCGGTGGTGTGGTGGTTATAATCATTTACTTTGTCTTCATGATTTGGGAATCCAAATCTTTTACTATTACTCCTTCCGGTATGTGCATCTCACGAAAAGTTTCTCTCGGGAGTAATTTCAACCTCAAATTCCACCTTTTTCTTTCCTTTTGTGCCTACTTTGTAGGTGATTTCTTTGGTGTCATCATAAAAATCCTACCTTTTGTCTTATGTGTCGAATAAGTTCAAACCATAGCTCAAAAATTTGTGCCCTATTCAAAACCGCGTGCCCTAGCTCCTTCTCAATGCTTTTACTTCGCTCAAACCCTTCACCAATGGGGACGCAAGCCTTTTCCACACACAAATCTTCTCTCCACGTCTGGTTTTGCAACTCTCCACACCTCAACATGATTCACTTGGCTTGGTTGCACTTAGCTCACTCGAATACTTGTGATTGCAAAGGTAAAAATGAACCCGCATCACGTCCTTATATAAATTTTCAAAAATTTAGTGCATTTATTGCTCCTTCACCTACCAAAAATCATCTCATTAATTGACCATTTTCAAAATTCCCAAAAAAATTGGATGGTACAATTTCATGCCCCAACTATAACTTTCTAACGCACCTTCCTACCTTCTGGCTATAGACTTATCTTCCATGCACTTCCATGTGCGTTGAGTACCTCACCACTACACCTTCTCATAGTAGTTTCCATGGCCATTGCTTACCTCGCATTATACTGTCCCTTCATTCATTTTCATCTATGGTCTTCTTTAGAAGTAATCTCCTTTCTAATAGCTCCTTTCCATACTTGAATAGCACATGTAACAATTTATTCTCATGTGTACCCATTTGTGAATAACAAATAACCACCCCACACCAATGGTATGTGCAGTCCTTTGCACATAAAAATACTTCAAATTGTAATTAGCTTCCAGTGTGCAAATGTGCTTATTACACAAAACACCAAACTAAATTGAAAAAGCATAGCGACGAAGAAGGAAATACATTAAAGGAAATATAGAAAGGGAAACCTATACTAAATGGAAACACTACCTTATTACAAACACCAAGAAGACTTATTTATAGTAGGGCTTTAGCCTACTCCCATTAAAGTAACCGGGTAACCACATTCCATCAAGCGCCTCTAATTGGCAAGCGCCTGAGTCAAGTATATGAGTGATAACATACGGTCCCAACCAATGCACCTTGAGCTTGCTTGGATGGTGTAGAAACTTAGAATCATAAAGTAGTACCATCTATCCAACATCAAGCTTCTTTTCACGATATGTCGGTCATGTCATGCCTCTGTCCGGCCTTTCACCTTCCCGACTCCAACGTTCTATGGGCAACTCTTATCCAACTATATTAACCTATTAATTATTTCTTATAACTCTTGTTCATCGAGATAGACCTCTAGTGTGTGCAATACGCAAAGAAGGTGACATGAATTCCATAGGAAGAATCTGTTTCTACACCAAACACCAACTAAAAGGGTATGGCCTTATTTAACCTCTTGTAGATTGTTCTATACACCCAAAGTACAGCAAGAACTTTATCATCTCAATCTTTCCTTCCAACATCACAAATTTATGTCAAGGTCTTGCTCAATATCTTGTTGAAAGTCTTAGCAAAGACACCATTTGCACGAGGATGATAGGATGTAGTCTTGTGGTGTGCAAACATAAATTCATCCAATAATATCCTGATTGTCTCATTCAAAAAGTGTGTGCCCCTATCACTTATCAAGCTTAGTAGATATCCATACCTAGTAATAACATTTTCCCATAAAAGCGGGTTATTGTAGATGTTATACAATCCTTTGCGGTGTTGTTTCGCACACCTTGTAAGATAATCTATATAAGTGATGATATAGCATGATCTAGTTCTACATGTGGCTAGTGAAATAGAACCTACAAAGTCTATAGCCTATTTCTCAAATGGTTCTACACTAGCAATAGGCCTCAAAGGCATTTCATCTCTTTGACCAAGTTTACCAAGGCACTGAAAATGATCACACGCCTTACAATACTCTTCTGATACATCCTCAGGGTCTCCCACCATAATCCAATGAGTAAAATCTTACACGTGGTGGTGTCACCTTTATAGTGCCCACTTGTAATACCCTTATGAGCATCTTCCATGATATACGTGTGTTGTGTTCTAGTACACACGGTGTAATACTTCACCTCGGCCTAGTTTGTATAAATCTCCACAGATCGGCATAAAGGGTACCATGTGAATTACAAGTTATTTCTTCTCCAACGCTTTCATTCCTTACGGCACCATACTCAATGCGTAAAAATATAGCAATATCCTCCAATTATGAAGCCATGCGATGTAACATGTCTGTTGTATATACGGCATTGTATCTTCAATTGTCTATATGTCCTCCTCGATGGTGAATCCTTGATAAGTGGTCGGGGCGAATTACTTTATTTGGTTTTACCCCAACTGTGAAATCAAATTCTCAAGTAAGAGCACCCATCAACATATGTGCCTGTAAAATGGGCTTATTTACCAAGTATTTTAATGTCATGTGATTAGTATAGATTACAAATGGTGTTGTTAGCAAGTATTTTCGAATTTATACAATAGCGTAGATCATCAACAAGGCCTCATGCTCTATTGTTGTATAATTTTGCTCTGCATGAGTCAATTGTATACTAGTAAAATAGATAGGATGGTTTATAATACCCTCTCTAGGCTAAGCTAACATCGCACCAATGGATTCCGAGAGGTGTCCACATGTACATGAAATGGTTGGTTCCATGAAGGAAAACCCAAAATAGGTGTTTTTGTAAGTCTCTCCTTTAACACCTCAAATGTGCGTTGTTGTGGTTCTCCCCAATAGAACGTCCCTTTTCCTTTTAATAACTCTTCCATGTGGAGTGCGGCGATCTTTGCATATCCTTTGATAAACTTTCTATAATACCCTATGTGGCCCAAGAATCTGCGCACCTCACTCTGATTGGTAGGCTCTTCTAGGCCTACAATAACTACAACCTTAGCTAGATCCACTAATAAACCTTCCTTGCAGGATGATGTACCTAAAAAAGTTCCAAACGGTGTAGTAAACATGCACTTTACGATGTTTAAAGAGATGCTTAACTATCTACATCTTTCAAACATTAAGCACAAATTGTCACAATGATCCTTAACAAGTCCATACATCGTCCAATCATCCAAGTAAACCTGCAGGAAGTTGTGAATAAAATCTTGGAATGCTTGAACAACTATGCGCAAAAATACAACAGGCACATTTTTCAAACCAAAGGGCATTACAGTATATGCAAAGCTTCCCCAATCAATGGTGAAATTCATCTTCTCTTGATCCTCATGTGTAATTCTAACTTTGATGATACCCAAAAATTCCATCGTAAAAGAATAAACTTCATGCCCCGCTAACACCTTCTAATATTTCCTCTGTGAAAGGTGTAGGAAAAGGATCAATCACACATACAAAGCAATCAGTTCCTTATAATCTACACAAATCCTAACTTTGACCATATTTCTTTATCTTTGATCACCATGGGGCTAACCCACTCGACTTTTCTAGGGGATTGATGATGCCAGATTTCAACATTTTTTCAAATTTCTTCCTTAACTTTGATGTGCATGTTAGGGTTCATCCTGTAAGGTCTCTTCCTGACCAAGCATGCACCTTCCTTTAGCTTAATCTTCATCTCTCCTAATGACTCATGCGCTCCTTTTAACTCATGGTATCCCCTAGGAAACAAGTCCTAAAATCCCGTAGTAACTCAATTATCTTTTCCACTTAGAATCAGCCCAATAATCCCCAATTGTTGCCTCCTTAGGTTCAACATCCATGCCAATATTCACTTTCTTGGTCTTCATAGGGTCATGATAAGTGCACGCATTCTTATCTACACTGTCTAACACTTTGCGCGATATCATTGAATGATCTATATCCATATTTTCTACTTCTTCATCATCCACTATGTAGACCATCTTTCCTTTTTCTTTCTCACAGACAAGTGCACTTAAGTAGTGTGGCATCTGTCTCTTCTACTTCATCAAAATATGCTCCTGAGTCTACCTCACCAAATAACTCTTGAATTAGCTCTTCAGTCTTTGCATTGTCTCCCATAGTTAAGCGCTTTATAACCCTTAATGCCTCTTCCACCAAAGGTTTAGTAGAGAAGTAGTCAAAAGTCTGGGTCATTCCTGCAATCAATTCTGCCAATTTCTAGTCTCCCTATGCAGTTCTGCATAAACATACCAAGCTTGTGCGCAGACCTTGTAAAGTGGAATAAAGTTTGTGCACCCAAAGTGAAGGTGGTAAAGCTTCTTGCCCCTCTGTCCAAAGTCTCTCACCATTGTTGAACGTGGTGCTAAACAGGTTGATTACCATGATACATGCAAATTGTAGTAGGCACATTGCTCTGAAGAACCGAGTGATTACAAAGCAATTATGACTTCATTCCATTCCATAAGATTATCCCTATGAACCAACCACCAGTGTGATGTTGTTCCACGCAAGGTATATACTAACATATTCCTTCTTTCCACTTGATTTTTCCAATGTTCCTCCTCCTTTCCTAACCGATGTCGGTCATAGGTAACCCATGTTGATCCTGCCATAACCGATGATGGTTACTATGTTTTCCAGTAAGTTTCTTATTACATGCTAATCCAAAATAATTAAGCTCCACAACTCAATAATCTCCCACTTGGATATTAATTACTGCACCATACCTATACAACATCATTCTTGGATCCTTCCTTAGCTTTGTTTCTTCCTCTTCAAGTCTCAAACTCGAAGACCAATAGAAGTGGAGTGTAGCTCCAACTTCTCCTTTGCTAATGGATTTGTTAGCATATATGCAAGGTTCTCACTCATATGAATCTTTTCCAAATTCAAATGCCCATCCTCAATACACTGTCATATGAAGTGATACCTCAATTGAATGTGTTTCGTTCTCAAATGAAACATTGAGTTCTTTGCCAAATGAATTACACTCTGACTATCACTGAACAATTTGCAATCATCTTGCTCCTTTCCCAACTCTTCCATGAACCTACTCATCCATATCATCTCCTTTCTAGCCTTTGTAGTTACAACATACTATGCCTCTATAGTAGACAAAGCCATAACCTTATGCAATCTTGAAATCCATCTAATTGTCGATCCACCTAATGTGAAAATATATCTAGTAGTGCTCCTCATACCATCCAGATCTCCAACCATATCTGAATTAACATAGCTGCATAATGAAATATATGAACCTCCATAGCATAACTACATGCTAGATGTCCCTTTCAAATACATGAGTATCCATTAGACTTTTTCTAATGCTCTTTACCTGGATTGGCCATATATCTACTCACAACTCCCACTACCTATGCAATGTCTGGTCTAGTACAAACCATAGCATACATGAGACTCCCAATTGTTGAAGCATATGACACTCATGTCATGTATTTGACATCCTCATGTGATGAAGAACACGATCTTTTCTCAATTTGAATTTTCCAACCATAGGTGTATTAACAAATTTTACATTCTACATCTTGAACCTTTCGACACCCTATAGATATAATCCTTTTGAGAGACAGATATAATTTCTTGTTCTTATTGTCTATGTGTATTTTCATGTCAATGATTATTTTTGAAGCTCCTAAATCCTTCATAGCAAATGTGTGAGCTAGCTTTCCCTTAAGCTTACCAATTTCTGCATACTAGATCCCGCAATAAGCATATCATCCACATATAATAACAAAATAATATAGTTCCCATTTTCAAGCTTCTTGAAATAAACACAATGGTCGATTCACATCTCAAGTAACCATGCTCATGCACAAAACTATCAAACCTCATGTACCATTACCTTGGAGCTTACTTGAGCCCATATAGGCTCTTTTTCAACCTACACACTAATTTTATCTTACCCTTGAATTCATACCCAAGCGGCTGCATATAAATATCTTCATCCAAATCACCATGAAGGAAATTCATCTTCACATCTAGTTGACCTAAATGTAAATCCTCTCTGCAACTAAACTCAATACGAAGATACAAATAGAAGTCATCTTTACAAGAGGAGAAAATATTTCACCAAAGTTAATACCTACTTTACTGTAAATCCCTTTACTACAAGTCTTGCTTTGTACCTTTTCTATCCACCCTCTTCTTCCTTGATCCTGTAAACCAACTTGTTCTACAATTTCCTCTTACCTACTAAAGAACTTAACCAAATCCCAAGTCTGGTTGCATTCAAGGAGTCCATCTCCTCATCCATGTCATGTTCTCCTTTGAACGTTGGTCTTATCCTACATTACTTTTTCAAAACTTTCGGTTCACTATTATCAATCAATAATAAATAAAATAGAGAAGGTGTAAATCTTTGAGGTTTACTTACCCTTTGTGACCTTCTCACAGGAGTTTGGAGTACCGGAGGCTCATTACGGACCTCTGGACATTTGTAACCAAATTTGTCAAGTGGTCGAGCGCGGTCACCTATAACCAACATTGGTTACGCTAACCGATGTTTGTTTGGCTCTTTTATAAGCGATACCAGTTTTCTTGCACCGTTGTAGGTTAGGGGTCAACCGACATCGGTTACTATGTAACCCTATCAAGTATTAATTTTAAATACAAGAATTCATTTTCACTCACAAACTTCTCAACCCGGTTCATCATTGGGTACCAAAATTTGATCCCTATACATTCTCTTTTCATTCCATTCAATGTCATGACTCCTAATAATTTTAGAATTCTCTAAATCCCAAAAACAAAATCCAAAATCACTAGATCCATAACCAATGAAATTGCATCTCTTGGATTTTACATCCAACTTTTTCCTATTTTCCTTATCACTATGCACAAAAGCTTCTAAACCAAAAAATTTAAGAAAAGAAAGATCTACCTCTTTTCCATTCCGGCTTCCTCTGATATTCCTCCATCTAGTGAACTTGAAGGCGCATTGTTAATCAAATAAACCATTGTATCAATTGCTTCGCCTAAACTACAAGGACAATCAGAATGTATCCTCATACTTCTAGCATGTTTCATGATTATCTGGTTCATTCTCTCTGCAACACCATTCTCCTATGGTGTTCTTGGAACCATTCTTTCTCTATGTATCTCATTCATTGAACAATAATCATTGAAAGTCTTGCTACAATATTCACCACCATTGTCGGATCTAAGGCACTTTAACTTTGAATTTGATTCATTCTCAAAGCATGGGCTTTCCATCTTTTAAAAGTTTCAAAAACATCATATTTATGTTTAATACAATAAACACATACCTTTCTTGTAGCATCATCAATGAAAGTAACATAATACCGAGATCCTCCATGAGAAGCTACCAGTGGTCCCCACATATCGAGTGTACAAGCTCCATTTCTGCTCCTTCTTAGTTGCCCCAACTTTGAGAAATCTCACTCTCTTTTTGCTTTCCAAAGACACAATGATCACAGAAATCAAGATCTAAATTTTTCAACTCGATAACTTACCCTTAGCCTTTAAGATATGCATTCCTCTTTTACTCATATTTCCCAATTGATTATGCCACATACATGCATTTGAATCTGAAGTAGATAATGTAGAAAAGGAATCAAGATAACACGAGTAAATAAATATAACATTGTTACCTTCTTACCTCTTTAAACAAAATCACCCTTGGTGATTTTCAAGAGTCTTTGTAAATGTAACCATGCAAACTAAACTTCTCCTAGTTGCCCTACGAAATAAGATTCCTCCTGAGGCTTCTTTAACTTTGTCTAGTTGTTAGTTCTCTTTATCCTTTAACCAACAATCTTTCTTTACATGTCCTTTCTTTCCACATTTCCAATAAGTAATTCCCTTACCTCTAGATTTAGATCTCGATATCCCTTGACTTTGATTTCCCATTACTCTTACTCTTAGATCTCTCCTTCTTCCTACCTCTCGTAATATACACTCAAAGCATTCCCCGGATGATAATTCCTCTGTACTCTCTTTCTACGAATTTCTTCATTCAAGATTATACTAACCACATCATCAAACTTCAAAATATTATTAGCAGATGTTGTATTACTAACAGTGATTACCAAGGTATCCCAACTATCAGGCAAAGAACATAAGAATAAAAGTGCTTTCACTTCATCATCAAATGGTATATCAACCGATTTTAACTAATTTACAATAGATCTGAAATCATTTAAATGACTAGATGCAAATCCACCTTCATGCATCTTAGAAATAAATAGTTTCTTCATCAAATAAACTTTATTTGAAGCACTAGGTTTTTCATATAAATTAGCAAGAGATTTCATTAACCCTACTGTAGAAGTCATTCTGTAATATTGGAAGCCACGGATGCTTCCAGGCTCAATCTTATAGATCCCAAAGCCTTTCTGTCAATAATCTTTCATTCTTCATCAGTCATCTTCATAGGTCTAGACTTCTCATCCAAAAGTAAATACAAATCTCTTTGATACAGATAATCCTCAATCTACATCTTCCATAATTGATCATTTTGGTCATCAAATTTCTCTACGTTGTATTTGTTTTTTTTGCCACCTTTGCAGCTCCCACTCTATCGAAAACTCTCGTGAGTAAATCCATCAACACAAAAACCCTCAAAAAAAGCTCGATACCAATCGTTGAGGTTAGCACATAGTTGTATAGATAATATATCATATCTAAGCATACATGCAAATAAAAGTGGATATTCTACTAGAAGAAATATACAAAACAAGAGATATAAATCAACACTATATTTAACGTGGTTCACCCAGTGTGGGCTACGTCCACCAAGAAACAATCAATCTATTATCTAAAGCTTTCACAAGATATACAATGAAGATTTACAATCTTCCACACCTCTCAGATGTACAATACTTTCTTTCTCTCAAGATTTTGCTTCTTCTCCAAGAA
Source organism: Taxus wallichiana var. yunnanensis (assembly GCA_018340775.1). NCBI lineage: Eukaryota > Viridiplantae > Streptophyta > Pinopsida > Cupressales > Taxaceae > Taxus > Taxus wallichiana. The sequence continues at coordinate 67,823,627 of CM031237.1, read as the reverse complement.
TTCTCTCTCTCACAATTATTCTCACAATAATCATCAACTTTTGCAAGTTCTTAATTCTTACTTTTAAACCCTAGATTTCATGTTTATATAGGCGTATACAAACTTAGGGCACTTAGCCATGTAATTATAATCAATAGATATGCTTTAATACTAAAAACAGATCTAATTCCTGTGAGTTAATTAAAACACCCACACACAGGTAACCAACACCAGATTAGCCTAAATCGATGTCGGTTCCTCATAGGTGACCGACGTCGGTCTTAGGTGACCGACGTCGGTCCCACCATAACCGATGTGATTATTTTGTTTTCGGCAAGTTTCATATTACATGTTAATCCAAGTAATTGAGCTCCACAACTCAACACTTCTTTCCACTTAATTTTCCATTGCTCCTTTATGGCGTGCAAGAATACCGTAGAATCTCCTTCTCCAATGTACCAAGTTATAGGGTTCATACTAATCCTCTAAATACATTGAGGTTTTCTTCTTTATGCAAATGCACTTCTTACTCTATGCCTAACCCTCTCATAGGTGTCATGTGCCCAATGTCACCAAGTAATACTTGTCAGAGTATCAGCGATAGACCGTGCATCTTCCCATTAGAGGATTCCTTCCTTTGATGGCTCAAGTACTTATGGGAATGGCACATACATATATTCTATTCAGTCTTCCTCGCTCAAAGGTTCACGTAGTCATTTTTATGCCCTTAGAATAAACTTATAATCCCTTGTGCATCGGCCTATCACCTAGTGGGCGTTAGGCGCTCACCGAAGGTGCAGGGCGCCCGATCCTCCTTTATATGAACATTATGAAAATATGTTATCATTGATGATAGATTAAGTGTAGAAAATTAAATGATCATGCATACATTCTGAAATTATAGGATGAGTCATTTACACCAACATACCCATTTAGATAACAAAAGAAACATCATACAGATAGTATATCTGATCCATAACATAAAGAAAAAGGCACTAGGGTTTACACCCATGAACAATATATTTAGAACAGAACCATATATTCATGTTGATCATAGTTCAAGTAACCACATTACATTCACAAGATCCATAACAGACCAATATAGAGATCTAACTTAGGTATCAATAGTTCTAGCTATTCTCCTTATTACAAAAATTTAATGACCCATCCCCTAGATATGTTAACATTCCTACAGTCCTCTAATGAGAACCCCAATCCCTAGAACCTCCTATTATTTCTACAGAGCTTCACCTTTCATCCTTTCTATGATGATCCATGAAACTTCCCTCATCGACCCATATGGTGATGCTCTCTCCAAAATGGTCCTCTCTCCTTCTTTCTTTTTCTTCTACCCGAGCATCTCTATAAATAGGTTTAGCACCCACCACCATGCCTTCCTTTAGGAGCAGATCGGTTGCCAAGTGTTAAGGTGGTCCTCCAATGGAGCATGCTTCTTCTGATCCAAGCTCTCAACTTTCTACAATGATGTCTTTCGAGAATATTCCATGCGTGGAATATTCTTTCCTTGACCACCAAGTCGCCAGGCTAGCACCTTATCCACTCAGCACGCCTAGTCGGGTCACATTTTTCCTCAAGTGCCTCTTGGAAAGCCAAATATGACTAAGTCCTAAAATCCTTTGCTTTTCCTTGCGCACACGTCGTGGTTTCTATTAAACCCTTCTAAAACCCCATGTCTTGTGTGCTTTTCCCCACGCACCCATCCTCTTCACTAGCCTCGTGCACGTACACGCCTTTTAGGACTTAGTCAATATTATGAGGCCCAACATCACCCCACACTAAGCTTGTTCTCCATCCTTGGAAACATCCTCTCTAAAGAATAAAGAATGGCGGGACTTTGAATGGTTGGAATAAAGAATGAAGAATGAAGAATGAGAAATGGAAGAAATAAAGAATGGAGGAATGAAGAATAATTTGTTTATTATTGAAGAATGAGTGGGAAATCCTTCCTTATATCTACCTCAATCTTCTCCCAAGAATCCACCTTGCCTGTACTGTTGATAGAGGTCACCTACTAAGGCGCTCACCTCTTCAAAGCCTAGTTCATCACCCTTAGCATTCAACATATCAACAATGTTTTCCACTGCTTTTGAGGTCATCCAGTGCATCCATCCTATGGGTGATCTAGGGATATAATTCCTTCAGTTGGTTTTTGATCAAGCCTCTCAGGGTCTCAATGGCTTCTAACTTCTTCTCTACCTCAGCCAAGATCTTATCCCGCTCTTCCTTGTTCCCTTTATTCTTCTTCTGAAACTCCTTGAGGTCTGCCTCATGCGTAGTAACTAGAATGCTTGTTACTCTATCCCTATCAAAGCACAATTATCATAAGCAGCTTTAGCTATCTACGCAGATGGCTTTTACAGAGGTGAGGAGCTTGGTGTACCGAGAAACTATCTCCACAACCTTCTACTTTTCCTCTTTCTCTGGCGCACCAGTGCTTCCTCAGCCTGATTCCAATGTGGTGGCCACCTTTCCATTGTAAGGATGCGAGTTAAATCTTCCAAGAATTGCAAGGTCAATTTTTATTTCTACTCGGGTGGTGCTAGGTCTGGATGCTTTAAGACAATGGCATCTGTAATCATCTCAACTTTCTTGTATACCTCGTGCACCCTTTCTGTTTCCTCTTTCAGCTCGCATCTCAATTGTGTGCTAATTAGTTTCTCTGCTTCAAATCATACATCTAGTCATTTCCCCTCTAAGAATCTCACCTTGCCATTCCTTCTAAAGAGTCTTGCCTCAACCTCGATCAAACCTTGTTAAGCACATTATATACTTTCTCATCGGACAACGGTTAAACATTCACCAGTGGGTTTATACCTTTGGTCTCCAGATACCTTCACTAGCACCCCTTGGTTAACTTTGAACTCAGGTTCATTGACATGGGACTTAAATTCCCAAGATAACATTTTCCTGGTTCATGGGTACATGCCTTATTCTTTAAATGAAGACATTTCTAGGAGTTATTCTATAGGCATGGTGCTTTGGAACCATGCACACAATACCTTATTTGGATCATGGATATAACCCATTCCTGTCCCTACGCTACTACCATGCTCTTTCCCCCTTTGCGTGTTTCCTGGAAAGCTCACTGCTAAGTTGGGATCTCCACCCATGCTTCCATACTCCTTCCCTATGCTTTCCTCTATTTCCTTGAGTATCTCATTAGTGCTCCACTCCACTTCTTACTCCACTAAATTCTCTATTATGCCCACTACTTCTCTCTCTACGGCCTCTTCTATCTACTCCTTGGTGAGGCTGGGGTCCTCTGATCCTTAGTATTTAATTCTTCACTCTCCCCGTTTCCTTGAGTGCCTTCTTCTTCTCCACGCTTCCACTCACTTATTTCTTCATCTGATTCATGTACATCATACACGAGATGGTCCTAAACCTCTTCATCCTCGTCATCATCTCTTTTTCCTGTAGGCCTCCAAGCTCTCTATCTCCTCTGAGTCTGCCTTCCCCACTACCTTCTGCTTCTTCTTAACTGGGGATTCATCTTCTTCCTTAGCAGGTGATTCCTTTCTAGGTGACTCTTCTTATTCTAGCACCCCTTCCTTAGGTGTCTTTTCCTTCTCCTTGATGGGAGACTTCTTCCTACATGCGTATGTGCTTGGCTTGGCGCCTGACTCCGACGCGCCCACAAATTGTGTTGTCTACACACTTGGTGCTTTCTTCTCCGGTGCCTCTTTCTCCAGGGTCTCTTCCCTTTCCCTCTTCTTTGGTGTGGCCTTCTTCCTACCAGTGGGATCCTCTGGGATGGAGACATCATTCTCCAAGTAAGCACCCTTTTCATACTTGGGCCTAATGCACAAGTATACTCTTGTTGCAGTCCTTCCAAAGCAATTGGCAACGCGTAAGGGTTGTTCCCAAATCATTTTGATTTGTTGTTCCATTTCCGTGAGGATTTCTCGCCCAATTATCTCTCTCTGTCCTCTACGTTTTCCCGCCTAATGAGGGGTTCCGATTTTCTTCCATACAATGCTTCAAAAGGTTCCATTTTTAAAGAGGCGTGGTATGTATTATTGTAGGCAAATTCAACTAGCGGAAGGTATTCCTCCCATTTATACTGCTGGTCCATGCAATACATTCTTAACATATCCTCTAAAACTTGGTTGACTCTCTCGGTTTGTCCATCCATCTCTCGAATGATATGTAGAGCTGAAGTTTAATTTAGTTCCCAAGGCCGCATTAAGCGTTTGCCAAAACCTTGATGTCATCCTTGGATCTATGTCTGATATGATCAATTTGGGTATTCCATACAATCTGAAATTTTCATGTACAAATCTTCTTGCTAACACTAGTGCATCATCTTTCAAATTACCGGCAATGAAGTGTGCCACTTTGGTTAATTTGTCGACGACAACTAGGATGATATCATGCTTATTCCTTGACATAGGCAATCCTTGAACGAAATCCATCGTTATCACTTGCCATTTGTACTGTGGAACGCTGTGGGGATACAATAATCTAGTGGGATGCATATGTTCCGCCTTAACATGCTGACATTCCAAGCAGTGTGTTACAAATTCCACCACATCCTTTTTCATTCCCTTCTAGAAGTATTGTCGCTTAAGATCAATGCAACCATTTTCGTAATGCCATGGTGTCATAAAAAAAGGTGAATTATGAAATTCAGCTTAACAATTTCCTTCTTAAATCATTTGCTAAGGGTATATACACTCACATTTTTCGAACCTCGAATTCCTTCGCTATCAAAAAAAAATCCTTTATACCTCACATCCTTTGGATCTACAGCAAGTGTTGTTTTAACTTGCTGGAAATAAGAGTCAGATCCCAAGGCATCTTTCACCTCATCCTTAAACTGAGTTCTTAACGTTATAAGAGCAGAGATGTGCTTCCTTCAACTCAGAGCATCTACCACTCTATTTTCCTTGCCTTTGATGTAGCTTATATCAAAATCATACTGAGATAGAAATTCTAACCATCTTCGCTGTCTTGCATTCAGATTTGGCTGAGTAAAAATATACTTCAACCCCGGATGGTGGCTTTTAACTCAAAAGGTTTGCCAAGAAGGTAATGCCTCCACATTTGAAGTGCATGTACAATGGAAGCGAGCTCTAGGTCATGTGGAGCATAATTCTGTTCATGTAACTTAAGCTTTCTACTTTCATAAGCTATGGCATGGTCATTCTATAAGGTGCCTTAGATATGGGTTCGGCCCTGGCTTGATCTCTATTGCAAAGTCAACCTCTCGTTTGGGTGGAAGACTGTAATTCCTCTGAAATACATCACTTTGAAATCCCTTAATAATGGATATCTTTCCATAAAATCATTATCTTCCCGAGCATTTTCTATCATTTTTACTGCATACAAGGTGCAGCCTCTATTTTTAGCCCTTTTTAGTTGCATAGCTATTAGTTTCCTAACTGCAACTTCACGCTTTACACCTTGAATGACTGCTGCTTTCTGCAGGTCGTCAAAACAACAAATTTGTTTTTCATAACAGTCGACCTTTGCCTTATGTTATGCCAACCAGTTAACTCCAATAATGATGTCATATGATCCTAAAGGTGTGACATACAGGTCAACTTCGGTGGAGAAACTGGGCAAGTCAAGAATTGCCCCAAAAAGGCACATTTCGACTGTATGGACAGCATTATTCCCATAATGCACTATCCATGTCTTATCCATCAGTTCAGCTTTCCTTTTTAATTTCATTGCAAGTTTAGCAGAAATAAAGCATTGGTAGCTCAGTATCAAAAAAGTATGACTACGGTGTACCGAATAACTTACCGGAACTTCTATAGGCATAACTTGCTTTTCACCTTGTCATCTGTTAGCCACCGGCATGTATCTGTCTATGCTATTGATCACGATCATCCTTTTTCAAGGAGGAAAGTGACTCACGTAATGGTCCTTTCCACGGTTGAAGCATCCTCCAGTGGCCCTTTCATAGGCTCAAATTTGTTACCGACTTTAAAGTTATCACTCGGCTTCCATAGGACTTTTGTCCATTACCACTAACTTTTGCGAAGTTGTTCGAACACTATTTACAGGTTTGTTCATCACAAATTTCTTATTGTTATCCACAACAATTTTGTTTTTCACACCAAACCTTTTCAAGGCCCCCTTTTGGGTGCGAGAGATGAAGAAGAGTTGGGAATCTTCTTCTTTATCTCTTCCCTATGAGCAGTAAATTTCTCTCAATTTATGTTCTGTCTTATTACCTTTTCGACAACTCCTTCCATGGTGGTTGGATCGTGGACATCCACTTCACGACCAATGATGGGATTCAGTCCCATTATGAACTTTCATATTCTGAACTTCTCGTTAGCTTGGTGCATGCGGCACATACTTAAGGAGTTTAGTAAACCCTTCCCAATATTCTATCACCATCAGCCTTCCTTGCGACTAGTTCTGAAATTCAGGTCATTTTCTGTCAAAATAGAGTTGAGGCAGCCACCGTTGCCTAAAGTAACCCTTAAATTGATCCCAAGTTATGTCCGATTCGACAATATTCAACTTAACCTTACGATTGTCCCACCATGATGATGCTTATCGCTTATCTCCTCGGAGAAGGTGATATGCTCCCCATATCGCTTTGGTCTCCTCGGAGAAGTTTCTTATTTGCAAAGTACTTCTCCATTTCAGGATTTGAGCCAATTCTCGGCTCCGTCCCCAGGTGGCCGAGCATTGTTCCATCAAACTTTGGAGGACTTATTCTCTTTATGTCATTTGTAAGTTCGGTTGCTAATCTTGCCCTTTTATTTTCGGGATGATTAGGAATCACACAATTTCTTTTAAAACCAATGTTCTCTGCTCACATAATTGCAATATGGAACACACATTCAGTGCCATTCAATCATATAACAGATACCATATGTTGTTGTAAATGACTCGAAGAACTACCGATCTCCCATTTTATGGCTCGGAGTTTCAACGATCTCTCATTTCATGACTCGGCGACTTACCGATCCTTCATGTTAATTCATGCATTGTATAATGAATATACAGGGTTCTCTTACCGTTTCCAGTTATCGAAGTGATCCATTTAAGAAGCCTATCTGAATATCTGTTACTGATATTCATCTGACATCCTGCATCTTAAACTAGGTGATTAGGACAACGCAACCAGCACTTGCGATACTTTGGCCAAAGATTTTCACATGCTTTGCATGATCATATTCCTAGATGTGGTACACATCATTGGAATACGTCCTTCACCTCACTTCGTCTGTTATCTAGAATGGTCTTTCCTGGTCTCTTCCAGTCCTTCCATTTAAGGTCAAGCTCTAACCCCAATTAGCAATATGAACGAGCATAGGAAGTTACTCATGGTAACTAAAGATACGCAGACATACGATGTCGTCCCTAGATGACTCCGTGTGTCTAGTTACCTTTAGTCCTCCGGAGTCACTTCGTATGCGTGATCACATTCCTATCCCCATCTAAGAACTTAGTATCCAACTTATGTAAACTTGATGATTTAATTCGGGAGGGCATTGTAATATGTCAGCTATAACATTGTGTCGTCATGAAGGTCCCGCCTTCATGAAGACACCATATTGTAGCTGGCGTATGTCAATATCCTACGGAATCCTCTCATCGAGAGTACACATCCAGCTCAAGTGTGATTTGGTTGTAATCTTAATATTTAAGATCAACTTTCAGCAGCCATGCTGATCCTTTATCCTCGTTCTCGTTACAGTTGTATGTAGCTAAGAGAGACTTAATTTGTCTTCTAGCTTAATATACATCTCCTTCTTCATACCGAAGGATTGCATATTCTCTTCTTGGTTCCTTTCTTTAATCTTCGGACTAATCAGTCCATTACCGATAAACTTAATAAGTTTAACCTATTAAACTTAACCAAGTTTTTCCACAACTGTAAACAAATTCAGAATTCCATCTTATTAGACATCATTTAAACGAGGTCTAATTCTAAATGAACCTATTCATTTATTCTCCTTAACCTTACTTGTTAAGGTCCGTTAACAATAGATATGTTTTCCCATATCTATATTTTCTGAATTTAAACATTCGAGGCTATTAACGGAGTCCGAATACAAGGTTCGGCTGCTCCTAAGTTATTTGATATTCCTTAGCTTTCAAGCTAATCCCGAATACCTTTCAATTAAGAGATCATGTTTACCTAAATCCTTTTTAATGTCAATTTAAAATTCATCTTAACCCAAGTATGAACTAATTGCACATTTCAACGTAAAAGTTGCATTCAGGTAAAGAATAGATGTTATTTCCTTTTAAATCCATCCATTAACATTTGAATAATTCCAAATCAAGGAATAATGTTATATTCTCAAACTTATTCAACAATATCAAACTGATATAGTCATTAAAAATATCACACTTTTCCTTGTATTCATCCATCAGTTTTACAATCTATACATTTGCCAGTCCAAATGACTGGACTTTGTTTATATCAAACAACATTACAACTCATAAAGATAGAAGAATGTAATTTCTTCCTTTCTCATTTCCTCGTAGAGGAGTAATAGCTATCAATACAATCCATCTTCAGTTAATCAAAAGAAGTATCAGAAAACAACCATGTCTTCGTTTATACTCAAGTTCCATCTGCAAAATTACTTGCATGGGTCGGTTATCAATCGAGCATATTAAGCACTTGTCATTAAAATGAGGTGCTTTTAATTAACTGTCTCAATAAAAGAACCCTGCTTTTATGAAACGTTAATATGAACATCATTCAAGAATTAAGTACCGAAAAGGATGAACAAAGCATAACAACTCAATCATCTAATTACCATCCCAATCAGACAAAGGATTACTGCCCTCTTTCCCAAATAATTATTACAAGGAGTAATTTCCATCAAACAGTTCCAGATTACAACATCTGTAAGAACTACAAACACAATTTTGCAAACTGTTGTTCTAGCATAAATGCTATAATTTCCATTCCTTACAATAGTTATAATTTCAAAAGATAGAGTATAACTGAAGATTCAACCGAACTACTTTCCTTTGCTTTCATACAACTCATCGGAATTCAAACAATCAAACGCAGAAGAGAAAAGTAAACAGCAATTAATGCAGATGCTTAAACCAAAGCAGTACAAAATTTAATCCATAATAATTATAGATTTCCAACTGTAAGAGAGAAGAAACGAACATTAATTCAAATTATCCATCCACACTCTCTTTCCTTTCCTCATAGCTGTACTGAGAATTTAATCCAGACGTGATACCAATCAATGATAACAGTTCAGAGTGAAATAAATGAAATCAATAATCGAATACAAGGAAGAAGGATCATATTACCTCTTCTCACTGTCTAACCAAATATCCACTATTTAGAACAGACACAATCCAATAGTATGATTCATTCTGATTATTATATTTCACTCAATGGACTTTCTTGTCTAGATATAAACAAGCAAGAGTATACAGCTAGTCTATAAACAGTGCTGCGTCAAAACAAGCATTTCAGCTAGACCTGAACAATAAGAATGTACAGCTAGCTACGAAATCATGATTCATATCATAATAGTAAAAAGAGTCATTTTATTTTGAACTTTCAAAGTAAGAATTCCACTTCGATTCAGTTCTAACGAAACAACAAGAGTTCAGGCTGCGAATGGAGTATATATATATAATTAAAACAAACGTATTTATATAAAAAAAGTCATACCCAGCTTAGTCTGGAATGGGTAAAAGTTCAGCAAACATATTATCATCATTTCACTGTAATGAGTGAGAAACCCCCCCTTTTTTTTAAGACAAGAATCCATTCAAGATCAGTTCATAACATCATATTTTCTCCAAAAGAAGGAAGGAAAACCAGTCACGGTCTTTATTTCAAAAAATATTAAAACGTTTTGACCAGCAAAGGAAAAACGATGAAAGGAATTCCCTGTCCATGGCAAAATCGAATTCAATGCAATGAAAACAATCAGGAGAATTTAATTCACACAACAGTTCCTCCACATTATCCAGAACTTGTTTTCCCCAATCTTTTCCTCTTACTGAACTCAGAAGACAATACTCGCATCTATATCACATGCAATGACTCAAACCCATGTAGGGTAATAGAAGCGGGTGCTAAATCCAACCAAAACAAACTCATACAAAGCAAGCCCAACCTCATTCGTTTCATTCGTTTGCACAGAAATACTAAGCCATGTTCATTTTCATAATGACAGCTCAAACTAGAAGATCAAACCGCATCCATAATGCACAATAAAATCCACTTTCCATTACCTTCAGAGTTCAAAACAGCAAAGAGAAAACATAATTCATTAATAATCTCAATAAGAAGAACAATCATTTTCTTCAAACATCCAAGAATACCCAAGTCGTGTTCATCCTTATAATGACAGTTCAACCAGACATACAAAATTATCTCATCCTTTCATTTTCACAAGAATGCTCAGAACTCAGAATTGATATTCACTTAGCTAATGTATTTATTAGCACAAACCCATAATGGTAATAAAACGAATACCCAACACTGTCGAAACGAACCACACAAAGCAAGGATAGTATATTCGACTCAATCATTATGCAAAGAATGCTCAAGCCGCATACAGCAAAAGAAAACGACTCAATCTCAAAATCATCTCAGCATAACAGCCAAATCAAATAACCAAAACCCCCATCATAAGAGCAGGGTTGTTTTAATGAGACGATTAAGCAAAAGCAAGCGGTTTAAGGAGAAGGGCTTAACATGCCTGTTAATTTTTCTTGTGGCTCGAAGAAAACCGCGCCCACAGGAGCTATTCTTCTCCACGGCGACAGTAGTAAAGCTTTCCAAACAGTCCCCTAACTTCCACAGGCTCCAAAAATAGCCTAGCTTCTCCAAGAACAGAGATAATAACCAAAATACAAAGCAGGTTCGACAGAACCATGGAAGAACAAAATGCAGAGCAACTAAAAACCCAATGCATACAACAACAAACAAATTTTCTTTCCTCTATCCTTCTTCCAAGGCGAGCTGGTCGCTAAGACCAAGGTAATTGAATGCATTGAATGCATTCCCTTTCCTCATTCCTCACGCCACCGCCGACTCAGGTTGGTGAGTCTCCAATTTCAAATTTTTGCATGTAATCATAGTTTAGCTTCATAGCTAGTTGGATGCCTCCAACTTTTCCATGTTCCCGCCAAATTTGGCGCTGCAACCTGTAAGGACGTCATTCATTGTCCTAATAAATTTCCAACCTTCCCTCCTTATCCTTTCCATCCACATGGGTCCATACGTCCCCTTCCATAGGTTAGGAATAGTTTAGGATTTTTAATAGTCCATATCTAGGTCATTCGCCTAGTTCATAGGTTAGTAGAATTTACATCTATTTTCATCCTTATAAAATTTAAAATCCATATAGGATAGTAGTTTAGGGTATAGGATAAAACTTAGGGGTAGGTTAGGGTTTAATCCCCTAATATTTAATTAATTAGTTTCCAATCAAGTCTTTCCGCCTGACAGTCATATTCAACACTATGCAGGACGTTTCGTCCCATGTTCCACATACATGTGCCACTTGCATCCAGGCCCTTATCGTCTTACGCTGTCTAGCGTTACAACAAAGTGTGTGGTTCGAGAATCGAACCTTTTCCATTGGCATCTACGTACCAGATATTCATCCCTGAAATCAGGTGCTGCAACATTTATATCAACCTTCAGTCTGTTTTAGAAGTAAATCGACAAAGCGATCACAAGAAGGCCACAACATACCTTGGATCAATGGAATTGATTCAAGGTGTGTTGTCAATCAGCGAATAGAGTTCATCAAGCATACGACAAGTCTGTTGTCTCATTAGCAATCACACAAGCAATAATAACTTCTGTCCCAAGTAACAAATTACAGCAAACAAGGGTCCAGATTAGCAACACATTCCTCTAAGATCAAAAGATGTGTCTTAACATATTTATCTTCATTTCATGAAAAGTAATTACCAACATCATGAAAAGTAATTACCATTTTTTTGTCTATCTCCCACAATAAATGCTATGCCACCTACCAACGTACTCAACATTAAATGTGGCTTTTTCCACTAAATTTGATCTTAAGCGCTCTTTCCCACGTGCCTAATCCTATGCAAAAAAATCTCTACAACCTTATAGTGCACAAAGATCCTTACTAAGCGAGAAGATTCTTACGCGCTCATCCGCGCAAAAGATCGAAAGTACTTTTGTCATTGACCTGATTTTTGCCCTCACCTACCTCATGTTGTTCCTGCGCTTTTCATCCTTTGTACATGGTCTTTGTAAATCCTTCCTGACACCAAAATTTATCGTCCACCTTTTTCCACACGTGCTTTCCTACCTTACGTGCTTTTATCTTTTAACCTTGAGACCATTAAAACACAACTTTCACTTACTAACCTCTATTTGATTCGCTCTACTCCACCCCACACTAAAACATATGTGTGGCCCTCTATACATACACAACCCTTGAAAGTAATGTGATTACCAACACACAAGGTGCGCAAAATCAACACAACAAAAGGAACAAGTGACAAGAAAGGAAAACACAAGGAAAATAAATGCATTAAGGGAAATCCTAGGCTACCTAGCAATACTGCCTTATTTACAAACACAAGGAAGACTTATTTATCATAGGTCTTCAACCTGCCCGGTAATCTCATCCCATCCAACGCTTGTAACTAGCAAGTGCCTAAATCAAGGATGTACCTAATGATGTATGGTCCCATCGAATGGACTTTTAGCTTCCTATGATAATGCAAAAATTTAGAATCATATAACAAAACCATCTGCCCAACCTCAAATTGTTTTTTTTTAATATGATGATCATGCCATGTTTTTTGTCTTTCCTTCTCTATCTTTTGACTCCATCTAGCAAGTGATCACCTTTCATCTAGCTGTATTAACGTATTGATCCTTTCTTTAATTGTTTGTTCATCATCAATCCTTCCCCGCGCATGTTATACACAACGATGGTAGCATAAATTCAACCAGAAAAATAACCTTTGCACCAAACACCAATTGAAACGGTGTGGCCTTGTTCAATATCTTATAGGTTGTTCTCTGTATGCCCATAGAATGATTGACACCTTGTCATCCCAATCTTGTCTACCAATGTCACAAATATTAGTTAATGTGTGACTTAATATCTTGTTAAATGCTTCAGCAGTCCCATTCGCTTAACTGGTGATAAGGGGTGGTCTTGTGATGGGCCACCATAAACTCTACCAACAAAATCCTGACTGTTTCATTCAAAAAATGTGTACCCCTATCACTTGTTAAACTCAACAGACATCCATACCTATTGATTATGTTTTCCCATAAGAATCTCATTGTTGTCATTGTTTTGTAATCCTTTGTAGGTGTTGCCTCTACCCATATTGTCAAGTAATCAATGCAAGTGATGATGTACGCGAGTCGGTCTTTTTGCGTGCAGGTGAGATTGGTCCTACAAAGTCAATTTCCCACTTTTCAAATGGTTCAGAACTAGCTATTGGTTGTAAGGGCATTTCATCCCTCATTCCAGGTTTTCCAAGGCATTGACAATAGTCACAAGCCTTACAAAAATCAATAAATCCTAGTTGATACTCTCCCACCAAAATACGTACGTAGAATCTTTCGTGTGGTTGCATTTCCTACATAGTGTCCTCTTACAATCCCACCATGTGCTTCCTCCATGATTGCAATGTGCTCGTGTTCTAATACGCATCGACACAGAACCTCATCATGGCCTAACTTGTACAAATATCCACTAATCAACATGTAAGGCATGGTGCGTATAACCAATTACTTTCTCTCCAAATCCTTCTTTCCTTCCAAAGGTACACCTGTTTTAAGAAACATTGTAATATCCTCTAAGTCGAGGGCACGCTATGCTATGCAACCTAAATAGTTGTGTGTCGGCATGGTATCCTAAATGCTTTATACATCCTCCCCCGAGTCAATTCTTGATAAATGATTAGGTCTAAATTACTCTTTCCGGTTTTACAATGACTGAAAACTCAAATTCTTGAAATAACAAAACCCATCGCATATCCGCCTCTTGTAGAGCGGGCTTGTTTACCACAATTACTTTAACTTGTCATGTGGTCTCAGTGTAGAATATGAATGGTGTCGCCAATAGATATTGCTTGAATTTATGCAGCAGTTAGATCATTGACAAAGGCCTCATGCTCATTAGTTGTGTAATTATGTTCAACTGTGGTGTCAATTTCCTACTAGAAAAACACAAGGGGTGATCAACAATCCCTCACAAGGTTGTGCAATATTGCTCCAATGGTTGTTCCTAAGGCATCAACATGCACATGAAAGGGCTTATCCGAAGAAGGGAAGCGTAATATGGGCGTGATAATAAGCCCGACCTTCAAAGTGTCAAACGCCCTTTGTTACACCCCCTCCCCAGGTGAAAGGCACTCTTATGTTTAAGAAATTCCTCTAATTGGCATATCCCTTAATAAATTTCCTGTAATACCCCGTATGCCCAAGGAATCCATGCTGCTGGCCTGACTGGTAGGCTCCTCCAATCTCACAATAACTACAAATTTTGTGGGATCCACCACAAGTAAGCCTTCCTTACATATAATATGCCCCAATAGGGCTCCAAATGGAGTGAAAGCAAAAGACACATTTCTTAATGTTGAGGGATATCCTCAACTACGACATATCTCAAACATCAATCTCAAGTTGTCACAATGGTATTTTCTAGCCCATACATAGTCCAGTCATCCAAGTAGACTGAAGAAATTTATGGATGAAGTCTAGAAGGCTTGTACCACGATGCACAAGAACACAAATGGGCACTTTCTTGACCTTAAAAGGCATGACCATGTAAGGCGAAAATTCCCCATTCAGTGGAGAAAGTTTTCTTCTCCTGGTCTTCCTTTGCAATTATAACTTGGTGGTACCCTAAGAACCCATCTCGTAAAATAATAGACCTTGTGCCCACTAATCCTTCCAAAATTTCTTGATGAAGGGGTTTTTAAGGGTCAATGACACTCACTGCATTCAAGTCCCTATAATCAACACAGATTCTTATCGTACCATCCTTTTTAATGCTTATGACTATTGGACTTACTCATTCTAATTCCTCAATGGTCTTAATAATGTCTCGATGTGATCATCTTATCTATCTCCTCCTTGACTCTGTATGTGTAAATTTGGATTCATCTGATAAGGTCTCTTCTGAATCGGGCATGTACCTTCCTTCAAATTGATCCTCATTTCCCCTAAGGAGTGGTGAATACCTTTGAGCTCATGGTACCCACGTGGGAAAAAATCCTAAAACTCACACAAAAGGTCAATGATCTTAGAAACTTATTTCTCCAACCAATAATCCCCAATGATAGCTTCCTTAGGTTCTACCTCTGAACCAATGTTAACCTTCTTTGTCTTCAAGGGTTCATGGTAGGTGCGTGTTCATTCATCCGTGTTATCCCTAACTTCACGCATACCTTCAAAATGGTTAACATCTAGACTCTCCATTTCTTCACCATCTATCATATAGACCATTTTTCCTTTTTCCTTTTCCATGCAAGCACACACTCAAGCTATGTTTCTTCTGATTCTTCCTCATCAAAACACATCTCTAAACCAGGTTAACCTAATAGCTCAAGTATCTTATCTTCTGCCATAGCGCTATCTCCCATTGTAAGGCACTTGACCACTTACAACGCCTTATCCATTGATGGATTTGTACTCTGATACTCGAAAGCTTGAATGAGATTAGCCACTAACTCACGCCAATTCCATACTTGATGGTGCATCTTCAAGTGAATGTACCATGCACACGCATAACCTTGTAAGGTAGAATACAACTTATGCACCCATAGCGAAGGTAGCAAAGCTTTTCCGCCTTCTATCCAGCCTTCTCACATGCTTGGATATAACACGAGTGCATTATTTTCCATGGTAGTCTTGTACAACAATGGATATATTGCTTGTGGAAAACCTAACAAAGAACACGGTTCTAACCTCGTGCCATTCTAGAAGGTGTTGGGACCCCCGATTTATTGGCTAAGTACATGAAGGTGCATAGGCACGCAAGGCCTTGATAAATAAGGGCGCACAAGGAGAAAGCACACAAGAAAGGGTTCTAGGGAGGTTTAAAAGAACAAGGTGCACATAAGACAAAGAAGGATTTCGGAGGACTTAGCCATATTTGGAATATCAGGCAGGACACGTGAAAAGCATGACCCGACTACACATGTGGAGTGGATAAGGTGCCGGCTGGTGACGAGTTGGTCTAGGAAGGAATCTACCCTCTAATGGAAGCTTCTAGAAGACCATCATGGAAAGGAGTGGAGAGCTCAGGCCTGGAGGAGCATGCTCCCATGGAGGACCACATTTGGACATTTGGCAATGGATCTAAAGCCTCGAGAAAGGTAGGTTCACAGATTCAAGAGGCCTATAAATACAAGCACCCATAGAAGAAAAGAAGAAGTATATTAATGAGAGCGAGCTCTGCAGAGAAACATTGTGAGTTGTATTGGGTTGGGTAGATAAAATATAGGAGAAGGATGTATCAAGGGCTTGGGACCGTGCAAAAAAAAATTTGTGAGCTAAGGGATGTAAATCCGCTTATGATGCATGATTTCAATCGACATATTGTGATGCTCTGTAATGGGTCTAATGGATGTAATAAGGTTACCAACTTATTTGAATATGATCATTAATGATTACGGTCCATCCATATATCTTCATAGTTCTATTTCATGTATGTTTATGGAATGATTATGAATCCTTATACATTTTCCTTTCTATTTTAGTTCGATCTTATAATCTGTTAAGTATCTTTCTGCATCTGAATGACCGTGCATTGGTCAGAAGCCATTCAGAGCTCTATGATGATTGCATGTCTCATTTCCACTCACTCTCCTTTAGCTCCTATCATACATGATGTTTCCCACTAAACTCAAATAAAGGAGAGACTCAGGCCCAGCAGCATTACTCGAGTGAGCGCCCACTGGGTGATAGTGGCGTGCATGGGATTCCCTTGTTCTATGGTGGGTTTTAAAATGACTATATCTTGGTTACGCTTCACGGGAGCTCTTTTCGAAGTTGTAGTGAGAAATGGCATACATCATGATTTGTGCAATGAGTGATGACAAAGCGTTTAACCTTAGAAGGTGTTGGAACATGGTTTAAGAGCACAAAGGATGAATTTGCTTAGAGATTTAGCATTGGACCACGAGTTTGATGCATGTAGATCGGTAGAAGAGAACCACTACCATGAGTTGTATGAAACTTTTTCTATTGCTTCCTAATAGAGTTGTATGAATGGCTCTCAACATATGCGTCTAGATCAAGTTATTATTATAGATCATGCGCATGGACCCAGAAGAGTACCAGAGACTACAAGATGCGAGATCGACATGGACTCGTATTGTGGATCATTGGTGGAAAGGACACTAGCTACCTTACACCTTAGAGTGCACGCTATTTCTACATATTCTTGTCCGAAGTCATCGCATTAACATGAAATCACAACACCCCCAAATGAGCTCTAAAAATCTACTTTTCTAAGGCAGACTCATTTGGTGTGATTTGCATAACATTGGACCATCTCTCAAGTTGTGGGACTTGCGGACTTGAGATGGCCCTCCAGAGAAAGTCGGCTTCTTCTTCCTGATCCTAATGCTAAACTATTCCTAATGCGAAATGACATCGAACTATACCTATCCTAATAATGCCAAGGAGACAGGGAGAGAGAAAGTGCATAAAGAGGGAAATCCTACACTAACGAGGTGATAACACCAAGAAAAGGGGAGTGCTGGTCACAATCTCAGCTACCTAAAGTGGAGAGAGGTGAGCAGAGGAGAGGGTGGACAAGATGCACCACTGAGACCAGGAGATAAATTTCACAGAACACCACTTCAAAACCCATTAAACACAACTCCCAGGACCTGCAACAAACATTAGAATATGCAAAGTATACCCTGTAATGATGAGAGGTGAGGAGAGACAATAAAATAAGAAAAGGATGGACAGATGCATCACAAAAATAATTTATTGCTCAAAAGTTCACACAGTACATCGTTAGTGGGCAAGAGGCAAGAGAATGCCATTACAAAGCCGTGAAAGGAGGTTCAGACTCCATTTTTGACCTTGGGGAAGAAAAGAGAGAGGGGGCAGGGAAGAATAATGAACAATAACCCTTCTGATGAATCTTGCCCTATATATATATATATTCAACCTAAAAGAAGAAAGAGAGAGAAGTGGGAAAAGCAGGTTGGAACTCAACCACTGTTGTTAATGCTTCTGATAAAATCTACCCCCAAATCCATCTTTACTACATCAATCCTTGGTTGGTGCCTTGAAAGAAGTGGAAACGGCAGAAACAGATTGATCCGATTTGGTTGTTGAGACAGATGGATCCTGCATTGAAGGCCAGAAGACGTTTCCTCCATTTTCTTCACCTAACCTCCTCAAAATTAAATTTTCAGACCTTCCTGTGGCGTAGGTGAGGCCGAGATCTTTCCAATGGTGTCAGATTTGTAATATTTTGAGCCCTGAGTTGAAAGATATGCCCCTTCGAAGTTTGTATCGGGTCCGTCAAGAGAGGGTGGGCTTTGGCTTGACTCGGGCTCAAATGCTGACTTTTTCCCTTGGGTGGAGTTGCGGCCCATTTTACAACTTTTACCCCTTTTGGAATAACAAGGGGAAAAAAACCAACTTTCCCCGACGGCCCGCTTTGACCTGGGACACATGGAGATGTGGGGCTTGTTTGAGCCTCCCTTTATGGATTCATCTTTGGAGAAGCGCCACTAGGACACGTGGCTCTCTACGACCTTTGCTCCTTCATTTCGAGCCCACCTATAGCTTGTTTGTTGTCCTAGAATGTGAGGTCATGGGTCGGAGTCATTTCCTTCATAATTTCCTTATGTGCAGGAGTTTTCTTGACCAAATTTTTCGGGGAAAATTTGGGATAACAATTTGGTGACTCACGGGGACATCTACCTGCTAGATGAAGAGACTAGTGGCCTTGAAGCATCCATTGGGCATGGAGTCAAGAATGATGGCCTAACACTAATCCTTCTTATAAAATGGACTCCTGACTCTTTGCACTTCACTAACCTCTACCTAAATTTGAATCCACCCATGCGTCGGCACTCTCAATTTTCATAAGAAAATCTTAAAATGGAGTTTCTAAGAGTAGAAAATTGTATTGACCAGGATTTCACCTGTCCCTGAAATGGACTATTTCGAAATGGCTTAAGTTTCTCTGGATTTGTTCCATTTTGGAGCTAGCAACTATTATAGACCGCTATGAGTCTTCTTGCCATGAATATTGAAGAGCCTGGCCTTATGCACCCTTGGAGCAAAACAAACAAAACTTATATACAAAGACCAAATCATACATGCCTCAAATGAGACATGCAGAGTGTGCATAAGCACTTCTTCTGCTAGAAACAAAGTCTACTCCTACTCCTACACTAACCAGAGAGAAATAATGCTAAACAAAGCCTACTACAAGGCAAGGGAGAAGTAGCTTCCCTTTCTCAAGAGGGGAAGCCATGCAAATGATTTGACACTAAATATAGCTGCCTGTATGAGTGAAAAACTGACAATAAGCCGGTCCTCCACCCAAATCATCAAGGTATCAACATTAATGGGAAATACCTCCTCAAGCTGACTTGCATCAGACTTCTAGAGGTGTTGATGGTGACCCTTGGTACTTTGATGCTCATCCTCATGCCTTGGAGTGGGCATGACTGGTTTTGGCTTCTCCCTTGGCTCCAATGAAGCCAAGTACTTGATCGGGCACGGTCTGATCCTTTGGATGTGCCCATTTCTCTGAAATTCAACTCCAAAAATGGAGTCTTCTTATGGACCTTCTTGGGTGGATGGTGTGAGAGAGATGATGACATCCTCCTACCTTTTCTCTTCCTCCTCCTTTGAAGAACATGGAAGATCAAGATCTTCCAACCTTGGTTCCAGAGGGCCATTATGGAGTGTAGGATTTTGCACTTGAATATCCTCCTTCATGGCAGCAGGTTCATGTGCATGGAAGATGGATGGAGGAAAAAATGATGTGATCTCCATGGGTTCCCCTCCATCAAGGAAATCCTCCAAGTCAAACAGGTAATCTACCTCCTTGTTGTCATTCTTTGCAGGTGCTCGGCCTCCATGGTGTCCTCACGATGATAATTGACTCAACATGGTGGTTCCTTCAAACATGAAGTTTGAAAGTCAAACTCTTCCTGACATCTCTTGAAGGGATGAAGTGGGAGGAAGAACTAAAGGTTCTTTTGTGGCCTACTCTGCACTTGGAGCCTCTGAAAACTGTATGGTCCTCCTCCACAGCCGGAATGTACTCCTCTTCTTTTGGATTAGGAGTAGCTCCTTCCTCCCCTACTTGTGTTGTAGTTGGAGCTTCCACCACTTGTAGCTTGACCTCAGTCTCCTCCATAGGCTTAACCAACAAGGGAACCTTTGAAAACTCAAATTTAGCACCCAACTCTTCAGATTTTCTATCATTTCTTCTTTGTTGGGTTCCTCTGTTTGATGTTCTCCTTGGCTAGTTTTTGGAGTCTCTTCCCAACATGGACTTGGGAAGGCAAGAGGAGTGGTGGGTGGGGTCTCCACTAGTTGTTTCCTTGTTTGTGGTGAGAGGGGAAGGCATTTCTTTTGGCTCTTGTAGAGGGGAATTGGGTTTGGAAGGGAAAAGGGTAGAGAAACTGAGGTGGGATGGAAGACTAGGGGATGGAGAAATGAAATTAACACTTGGGGCAGCAAGTGAGGGGCTTGACTCTTGCCTCTGTCGAAATGATAAAGATTGAGGGAGAGAAAATGAAAGGTAGGGAGCTGGTGATTGACTTACCCATTGACAAGGTTGTCCCGCACTTTGCTCATAAGCCCCAATGTCCTCAATCCACTGTGCAAGTTGGGGCAGCATTCCAATCATGAAGTCCAGCTTCTCCTAAGGGTTGTAGTGTCTTGGAAAAGGGCCTTCCCATGGACAAGGTGCCCTATAACCAATTCTAAAAGCCATCATTTGAGTTGTTGCCCTAAATTGAACCATGTCAGCCTCCATTTTTTGAATCTTCTCAGTAGACCAGCATCCTCTGCATAACTATCGCCATCATATGCGTCCCCTTGTCCTTGATAAGCTTCATAGTCAAACTGGTTTTGACACTGCTCATATGGGTAAGCATAATGGTCCTGGATCTGATTATAATGTTGATCTGGAGGAGTTGGGAAATACATTGGAGGTGGATTGTATTGTTGTAAGTGTGAGTTCCATGAAGGGAATGAAGTCATAATTTTACAACCTCATGGAATGGGAGAAAATGAAGAGATGGAAAAGGAAAATAGATGAAAATGAGTGGAAATGGATGGAAAAGGTGCGTAACTCGAGAGAATGGGTTTTGACTAGATGGAGTCATTTAGATGTGCTTGAAAGTGCCTCAAAGGCTAAAATTTTCACCAAGAGCACATCGAACTCTGATGAAGTGAAGTGGTAAGGTGCTTCAGACCTGTCCCACCGAGTGTGCCAAAACTGTTAACACGAAATCACAGCACCCCCAAATGAGCTCTAAAAATATGCTTTTCTAAGGCAGACTCATTTGGTGTGATTTGCATAACATTGGACCATCTCTCAAGTTGTGGGACTTGCGGACTTGAGATGGCCCTCTAGAGAAAGTTAGCTTCTTCTTCATGATCCTAATGTTAAACTACTCCTAATGCAGAAATGACATCTAACTATACCTATCCTAACAATGCCAAGGAGATAGGGAGAGAGAAAGTGCATAAAGAGGGAAATCCTACACTAACGAGGTGATAGCACCAAGAAAAGGGAGTGTTGGTCACAATCTCTTACACGAAGTGGAGAGAGGTGAGCAGAGGAGAGGGTGGACAAGATGCACCATAGACCAAAGATAAATTTCACACAAAACACCACTTCAAAACCCATTAAACACAGCTCCCAGGACCTGCAACAAACATCAAAATATGCACAGTATACCCTGCAATGACGAGAGGTGAGGAGAGATAATAAAATAAGAAAAGGATGGACAGATGCATCACAAAATAGAATTTATTGCTCCAAAAGTTCACACAGTACATCGTTAGTGGGCAAGAGGTAAGAGAATGCCATTACAGAGCCGTGAAAGGAGGTTTAGACTCCATTTTTGACCTCGGGAAGAAAGAGAGAGGGGGAGGGAAGAAGAATGAACAACAACCCTTTATAATGAATCATGCCCCTGTATTTATAGATTCAACCTGAAAGAAGAAAGAGAGAGAGAAGTGGGAAAAGTAGGTCGGAACTCAACCACTGCTATTAATGCTTCTGATAAAATTTTCCCCAAATCCATCTTTACTACATCGATCCTTGGTTCGATGCCTTGAAAGAAGTGGAAACGGTGGAAACAGATCAAATCCGATCTAGTTGTTGAGACAGATGGATCCTACATTGAAGGCCAGAAGACATTTCCTCCATTTTTCTTCACCTAACCTCCTCAAAATTAAAGTTTCAGACCTCGTGGCGTAGGTGAGGCCGAGATCTTTCCAATGGTGTCATATTTGTAATATTTCAAGCCCTGAGTCAAAAGATATGCCCCTTGAAGTTTGTATCGGGTCCGTACAGGAGGGTGGGCTTTGGCTTGACTCGGGCTCAAACATGCGACTTTTTCCCTTGGGTGGAGTTATGGCCCATTTTGTAACTTTTACCCCTTTTGGAATAACAAGGGGCAAAAAACCAACTTTCCCCAACGACCCGCTTTGACCTGGGACACGTGGAGATGCGGGCTTGTTTGAGCCTCCCTTTATGGATTCATCTTTGGAGAAGCACCGCTAGGACACGTGGCTCTCTCTACGACACTGCTCCTTCATTTTCGAGCCCACCTATAACCTGTTTGTCATCCTGGAATGTGAGGTCGCAGTCTGAGTCATTTCCTTCATAATTTCCTTATGTGTAGGAGTTGTCTTGACCAAATTTTTTGGGGGGTGAATTTGGGATACAACAAATACCGAGTTCGAAGTTACTGCATGGAGCCCAAAGGATCATTTCTACATGTTATTCCTCTAGCAATGAAAATCTTGATTGTTACATTGAGTTTCGATTGGCTAAACCTTCCCGAGCATGGGCGAGGAAGCTAGGGTGGATGAAGATGGTATATATTGACCGAGAAAGAAAGGGAGGAGAGATGACTCAAGTATAGTGAAGCGTGTGAAAGGGAGATTGTTAGACAATGTGAGGTTACAAGTGTGATAGATCTATGGAGGTAGACATTGTGGGAAGGAGTTGAGGTTCACACGGAGGACATGGAACTTGAGTAGTGCCGCGCTACCCCATCTTAGCAAGTGTAGGAGGGAGATCCCTTCACTTATGATGAGAGTTCATCACGCAGAGAGAGAAGAGTCGTTGACGTGCATCTGAACCCACCTAGTGACCAAACCTTGGCGCTTGGTTTTCC
Organism: Taxus wallichiana var. yunnanensis; assembly: GCA_018340775.1. NCBI lineage: Eukaryota > Viridiplantae > Streptophyta > Pinopsida > Cupressales > Taxaceae > Taxus > Taxus wallichiana. Next base: position 67,800,299 of record CM031237.1, on the reverse strand, counting down.
AAATCAGAGGAGTGTTGATAACATAGTTGGTATCGTGGGAGTGATCGATCAAAGCACCGGAGGTATAATTTCTCGTTTGGAACTTCTATGGCTGCACACTCTATTCTAGTGTTTGGAGGAATTTTTGGACAAGGTGCAAATACACAAGGTTTGGGTAACATGTCGGGGAGTGGCATGGGGCATACATCTAGCAGTGGAACAATCTCGCAGACCATTGGTGAGCAGTTCAATGAGACATTGGGGACACTAGGTGTGACCACTTCATGCCCATTATTGGCGGTAGGAGGATCTAGAGGTGGAATTGGTGGATCGGGAGGCACAAGACCTGGTGGATCTAGTGGATCTAGTGGAGGAAACACTGGAGGAAACCAAGGATCTGGACCAAGAGGACAGGGCTTCACCACCTCCTCAAGTAATATTTGAAATGTCTTTACACTTGCTAGACTACTAGGGCATAGAGGATGTTGCAGAGCATGTTCACAAGTGTGAATTGCTATGGTGCGCGAAGGGGATCACAACCTCGAAATGGAAGGCCGCCCAATTTGCAAAAGACGTTGCGCAAGGGCATGCACATAGTGGTATAGGAAATATGACCCCCATTAGATGGTGGTAGATTACACTGCGTTGAAAAATGCCTTCCTAGCATAATTCCACATCCTGAGTTTGAACAAAAGAGCATCAGCGCCTTAAGGAGATTCAACAAGAAATGGCAGAGAGTGTGTGGGAGTATGATGCGCGGTTTTAAAATATCCTCACAAAATTGTCATATGACATTCACCCTTCACAAAGCATGCTCAATAGTTTGTTAGAGGGTTGATAACACCATTTAGAAGATATTTATCTCATAATACTTTCACTGAGACCATCTGCAAGGTGTTAGAAGCCGCCCTACATGCCGAAGCTATTAGAAGTGTTGATACATCGGAGTTAGCCCGTTCCTCGAAGCTCAAATCACTTCACGTTACGGCTGCAACTAGAAAAGTTATCTACAAACTTAGCTCATGAGACTTGTAGTGGAATGTGGTGTATGGATTGTGAAGTAGAGGGGCATGCCAAGGATAGTTGCCCCTAGAAGACAATACATGTCGTAGTAGTAGACTATGAGATTTGTCATGGGGACCATGATGTGAGTAGATGTCCTTGTTACAAGCATGTAATTCAGAAGAATGTATCTTGCTACTTTAAGATATGCACCTCTTCAACCCATGATACTAAGGATTGTAGGCTTATTGATCAAGATCCATGAGGTTATTGATCAAGGTGTGCGTCAGACCAGCATTATTAGTAGTTCTAAGGGTGATGACCACCGTTATGAGGAGTGCGCAAATGGGGGTACACATGGAAGAAGTTCTCGCAGAGGATTACGTCGTGGTCGTGGTAACCTCTAGGGAGAAGGAAGAAGTGAGTTCCCATGGGGAACATGTTACAATTGTGGATCTATAGAGCATTACAAATGAGAATGTCCAGATCTATTATAATGCTCATGGTGCAGGAAAAAGCACAAGTATGAAGAGTGTCCAGAACTCTACGAGCATATGAACCAAGAAAGATCGAAAGATAAGGCCACTTTGTTATAGTGAGCATAAAAGGGTCGATCCGTAATGGATGCCAATAGTGGCGCGTGAGTCGAGCTAGAACCTATGCTAAAGTGACAACGCGTGCAGAGGCTACGCATGCCAAGGAGATGCCTAGACCAAGGACATTGGTTTCTAGAGAGGAGGTACCACATGGAAAGTATCCGGACCCTACCCATCAGAAAGAGGTATACCAAGAGACTATGGACGTGATTAGGAGTTTACAAGGGAGATACTAGTGTCTCAAGGAGTAATCGAGGCAGGTGGGGTAGTAGAAGGATAACGAGGTTCCCAGTGACTTGGATGAAGTCAAAGAAGTTTGTAAAATGTTAAGGCAAGAGAATATTATTCCCTTGTTAGGAAAATGGCCGAGGGAGAAAGTACCACACGTGCCGACAGAGTGCGAGAGACATGTTTTACATGCAAACCTTTCTCCACATAGCCTTGAGATGAAAAAGAGATTACTCTAAATGTAGTTGTTGATGGATGGCTCCTGAGCAATATCCTCATTGACACAAGAGTAGAAGTAAACGTTCTTACCTTATATGCTTGGCATCAGATGGGAAGGCCCGCATTACAGCCATCTTTGAATGTGTTGTATATGGTGAATAAGATAAAGGTAATGCCCATTGGTGTCTTAAAAGATGCGGCTATCACCATTCAAGGGGCCAAGTTCACTGGGGACTTTGAAGTCTTGGCGCTCACCGAGGCGGACAATTTTCCAAAGATTGCTTGGGTGCCCATGGTGTTACAAGAATAATGTTGACATCAAAGTTTAACAAAGGATATATCAGTTTCAAAAATAAGGAAGAACGGGTGATCATCCCTTGACAGATGGGAAGTCGGCACCCTACACAAAGCCATTGGGAGAAGAAGTCCTTGATAGAATATACATGCGCTCAATCAGGGACCCTAAGATAATCCATCCCATAGAAGGAGTTATCTAGTTTGAGGATGCCCAGTCTATGAGTGATACCACAAGCATGGCGTGTGACAATTGGGCACACGGGACCTATGAGTTGATCGGATGGCATTTAAGAGGATCGGTAACCAAGGTGACAAAGGCATGTATAATCTAGTGCCTAGAGGAAGAAAACTACCAAGTTACTTGGGAGGGGCTAATCTGGAAGATTTCTTGTGAGAAATGGAGGCCCATTGGAGAAATGAAAAGGAAAGAAGAGAAATGCTCAATTATAACCTACTTAGAATTGTTGTGTGCTGGTGGGAAACACATCGGGAGAACCTCTTGGAATGGCACGAGGTGAGAATTGCCTTCTCTATAAGATTTTACAGAAGCAACACGCCCATGGCTATAAAAGACTACCATGGTAAGGAGACCGCTTCCTTCCATATCCAAGCATGTGAGACACCCTAGATGGGAAGTGCGTAAGCCTTGTCACCTTCACTATGAGTTCACAATTTGTACTCCACCCTACAAGGTTGTGCATGTGCATGGTACATCCACTCGAGATGAGCCACAACCGGTAATTTGCAAGAATTTGCAATGATCTCATTCAAACATTCAAGTCTTTGGAGTACAAAGCCATTAGTACATAAGGCATTGTAGGTTGTCAAGTGCCTTACAACAGGAGATAGTGCTATGGCAGAGGAAAGAATACAAGAATTACTAGGTGAACCTGGCCTAGAGGCGTGCTTTGAAGAAGAAGAAACAAGAGATACAACTTGAGTGTGCATGTATAGAGAAAGAAAAGGGGAAGATGGTGTATATTATTGATGGGGAAGAGGGGGAGCTTGGATGTTAACCATTCTATAGGGACGCACAAAGTCATAGATAGTGTTGATGAATGGGTGCACACCTACCATGAACCTTTAAAGACAAAAAGGTTAACATCGGCTCAGAAGCATAACCCAAGGAGGAAATCATTGGAGACTATTGGTTGGAGAAAGAAGTCTCTAAAATCATTGATCTATTATGTAAATTCCAAGATTTGTTCCCACGCGGTACCATGAGCTTAAAGGCATCCACCATTCCTGGGGGAGACGAGGATAAATCAAGGAAGGTGTGCTCACAATCAGAAGAGACCATATCAAATGAACCCTAACATGCGTGTGAAGGTCAAGGAAGAAATAGATAAGATGATATCGGGCATCATTGAAGTTGTTGAAGAGTCAGAGTGGATAAGTCCAATGGTAATTAGGATCAAGAAGGATGGAAGGATAAGGATTTGCATTGATTGGGGACCGAATGTAGTGTATATCATTTATCCTTTCCCAACCTCATTTACTGAAGAAATCTTAGAGGGAGTGGCAGGACGCGAGGTCTACTCTTTCATGGATGGATTCTCGGGCTATCACTGGTAAGGATTGTGAAGGAGGACTAAAGAAAGATGACTTTCACCACTGAGTGGGGAAGTTTTTCCTATACAGATCATGCCTTTTGGGTTGAAGAATGCACTGTTGTGTTCTCACGCATTGTGGTACAAGCTTTCTAGGACTTCATCCATAAATTTCTTCAAGTCTACCTGGATGATTGGACAATATATGGGTTAGTGAAGGACCATTGTGACAACTTAAGGTCGATGTTTGAAAGGTGTCAAGAATGAGGATATCCGTTAACATTAAGAAGTGTTTCTTTGTTACTCCGTTTGGAACATTATTGGGCACATCATATGTAAGGAGGGCCTACTAGTAGATCCCGTAAAAGTTACAATAATTGTGGGATTGAGGGAGCCTACTAGTCAAAGTGCAATGCGTGGATTTCTTGGGCATATGGGGTACTACAAGAAGTTCATCAAGGATATGCCAAGATTTCCACACCTTTAGAAGAGTTTCTTAGACATAAAATTGGCTTTCATTGGGGAGAGGCGCAGCATAAGGCATTCAACACTTTGAAGGATAGGCTTGTCACTGCGCCCATCCTACTTTTCCTTCTTGGGATAAGCCTTTTCATGTTCATGTGGATGCCTCAGAACCGCTTATTGGAGCAAAGATTGCACAACCCTGGTGAGGGTATTGTTGATCATCCTTTGTGCTTTCTGGCAGAAGGAAGTCGACACCAATAGAGCATTATACTACAACTGAGCACAAGGCATTGTCAATGATCTATGTGCTTCACAAGTTTAGACAGTATTTGCTGGCAACCCCTTTTATATTTTACACTGACCATATGACATTGAAATATTTAGTGAACAAGCCCATTCTACAAGGGCGCATATGTCGGTGGGTACTATTGTTCTAAGAATTTGAGTTCACAGTGGTTGTCAAACCAGGAAAAAGTAATTCTGGACCTAATCATTTGTCTAGAATTAATTCAAGGGAGGATGTGTAAAGCATTGAGGATACCATGCCAGATGCACAACTATTTAGGTTGCGGCGTGCACCCTCAAACTTAGAAGATATTGTAGTATTTCTCAAGACAGTGTAAGCCAAAAGGGATGAAGGCATTGGATAAAAAGCGGTTAGCTATACACTCCATGCCCTACATGTTGATTAGTGGGGATTTATACAAATTAGGACGTGATGAGATTATGCACAGTGTGTCTGTAGAACATAAGTGCCTAGCCATAATAGAAGAGGCACACAGAGGTAGTGCAGGTGGACACTATGCGCAGCGACGCCACTGCACACAAGATATTAATGGTTAGATTATGGTGGGAGACCCTATATCAAGATCAAGGAATATTGCAAGGCATGTGACCATTGAAAGTGCATGGGGAAACTCGGATGAAGATATAAAATGCCTTTGCACCTATACCCAAAGGTGTCGAGCCATTCGAAAAGTGGGCTATAGACTTCATAGGCCCTATTGCACTAGCCACACATAGGACTGGATCACGGTATATAATCACTTGCACATATTACTTGACAAGGTGGGCAGAAGCAGCACCTACTAAGGATTGTACAATAGCTACTGCAACAAGGTTCCTATGGGAAAACATTATTACAAGGTATGGATGCCCTTTGAGTTTGACTAGTGACAAGGGGTACACATTTCTTAAATGAGACAGTAAGGATTTTGTTAATAGAATTCATGGTGGCTCATCACAAGACTACCCCTTACCATCCACAAGAAAATGGAACTACTAAGGCATTTAACAAAATACTTAGTCACACATTGACTAAGATCTGTGATGTTGGTAGACAGGATTGGGATGAAAAAGTATCACCATTCTTTGGGCATATAGGACAACCTACAAGAGGTTAAATAAGGCCACACCATTTTAATTAGTGTTTGGCATGGAGGTTGTCCTACTAGTTGAATTCATGTTACCTTCTCTGCGTATAACACGCACAGGAGGATTGGCAGATGAACAAGCACTGGAAGAAATAATTGACAAGTTAATGTAATTAGATGAAAGATGATCACTCATGTGTGGAGCTAGAAGACTGAAAAAGCAAAACAAAAGGCATGGCATGATCATCACATTAAGAACAAGAAGTTTGAGGTTGGGCAGATGGTCTTACTATATGATTCAAAGTTTTTGCGCCATCCTGGGAAGTTGAAGGTGCATTAGTTGGGTCCCTACATCATCTCGTACATTCTTGACTCAAGCGCATGCTAATTACAAACACTGGATGAGACGAGATTACCAAGACACTTCAATGGGAGTAGGCTAAAGCCCTACTATAAATAAGTCTTCTGGGTGTTTGTAATAAGGTAGTATTACTAGATAGTTTAGTATTTCCTTTAGTGATTTTTCTTTTCTTGTGTTTCCCTTTTCGTTGTTATTTTGTGTTGCGCTGGGCCCCGTAAACCTTGTTACTTTTTGAAGATTATGAATATACAGAGGACCGCGCATCGTTTTAGTATGGGGTGGAGTAAGGTGGAAGAAATTGCAAAGTGTGAAGCACCAGGAAGGATTGCGATTGGAAATCCCAGTTGGATGGCCCTGGGGAAGGAAGTGCATGGAAGGAAAGGTGAAAAAGGATGGTTGGTGTCAGGGTAAGGCTACATTGTGGATCCACGTACAAGAGAGGAAGAAGCACAAAAGCAACATGAGGTAGGTGAGAGTAAAAATCATGATGGAAGTACCTTCAATGATCGTAATGCATGCGTAAGAGTCTCCTATCAAGATGGATTGGTTATGCGCTAGAAGGTTGGGGATTGTTCGCGCAAGGTTGGGCACGTGAGTTGGGGTGCTAGAGTCTCAGCTTAGTGGAAAAATCACAATAAGTGTTGAAGTACGGTGGTAGGTGAAGTAGCATTTAATGCTAAAAAGTGGGAAAACTATAAATAGAAGGTCGAGCACTTCATTATGGACATTACGAATATGAGAAAGAAAGAAGAGCTCTTGCGAACTAGGGTTTCCAGAGTTGATCCGTGTGAAGAAAAATTGGAAAAATTTAACCATGAGTAACTAGTTTGGATCTGCAAACCAGGAGGGAAGTAGTTCACGGGCGTAGAGAGTTGTGGAGAAGCGCCGTCTTGTGAAAGGGATATTCTAGTTAGGGTTTTTATAAATGTAGGCACGGGTTGAAAAGGATTTTCTTCACAAGTTTGAGATCTAAGCTTGGAAAGGGTAGAGAAGTAGAGCAAGAGAAGTTGAAGTGCAAAGATAACCTACATAATGACACCCAAGAAACCAAATTGTAACACCTAAGAAGGGAAAAGGCAAGGGCAAGGGCAAACAACAAGAAACTACCACAAGTACCAATGAAGAATGGTATGCAGAAATGCAATACCAGATGGGGTTTTACTTGGAAAGGAGTGGGAGTCCCATTTAAGAAAAATGACAGTAAGCAATTATAACCATCACACAAACGTGACTGAAAAGAAATGGTGTTGGAGTTAGTGCACCAAAAACAAGAGGACACTAGAAGGGTTACCCATTTATAGCGATGAAGTAAAAGTGAAGTTGGAGAAGGCAGATTGTTACAACTCTATGAGTTTCCCTACTTTGGGAAGCCTAAGCGCCTTTAACAAAGGGGCTTCGATGTCATGCGTACATGAAGACCACTTTCACTTCACGGGGTGCAAGATGCGCATAACTCCTCAACTGATTTCAAAATTCACAAGTCTCATCTATGAAGGAGAAAGTATAGAGGATGACCTATGCGACAAAGAATCCATCAAAGAAACCGTCACTACATATGCATACAAGAAGGGGTCAAGGTACTTTGATATTGTGGATATCCAAGACCCGGTGATGAGAATGGCTGCGCACCTAGTAACCAAACTTAATGACCAAGAGAGGTGGATGCAAGTGAACAAGTCATGGCTCAATGTTTGTAGAAGGATATTAGAAGGTGCCATCTACAACTTGTTTACATACATCATGGATGAGATCATCCGCAAAGACGCAGAAGGTGACAAGATAATTTTTAGCAATGTCCTCTTGACTATTGTGTTTTTAGAGATTGGAGTGCTAGATGTGGCAGATAAGTTCATTTGGGAGTACCCAGAGGAAGACCCCTCGCCGCAAAGAGATTCAAAAATACACTTGCGATAGCATGACGGCCATTCACAAGGCACGTCTTGAGAAGTGGTATACACGCTTGAGGAATGTGTTCGGGGCAGAGTGGAGGATCCTAGAACAACTGCCAAAGCTCACAGAGGGAGAAGATAAATTCATAGTATACCAACACTTCTCGGTTGATGAAAACATGAGCCCATGGTGTAAACTTCCATTTTCCTTCACCACTCAGTACTTCCAAGTGGGAGTAAACAAATTCAAGGAATCCAAGAAGTTGAAGTTTGACCTTGGAAATATGGATCGGGACCACAGGGAGATGTGCAGGACATTGGTCTACCCCAACAAGCGTGCATATGTGGAAAAGTATGTATCGCATGAAAGCATGAGATGGTGAGGCCTCTAACTCTGCCTATTGCAGGGAGGTCTCATGCACATGTATACCTTCACATAAGGCCCAAGTTTGAGAAGGGCACTTATCTTGAAAATGAGGTATCTATACCGAAGACCCAATAGGTAAAGAAGACCACACCTAAGAAAAAGGAAAAGAAGAGATACAGAAAATGCACCAAGTTTCCAAGGTACACAAATGGTCAATGCCCTGGGAACAAGCGCTAGAAAAAGTATTTACTCGCACGAAAAAAGTCTTCAATTAAGGAAAAGACACCAAAACTAGAAAATCCCATAACTAAGGAGTCATCAAGAGGGAGGAAGAGAAGGCAGAATCTCCTATACTAGAATCCCTAGTTAGGAAGAAACTGAAGGTAATGGAGGAGGTGGATTCAGAGGACACAAAGAGCTTGGAGAACTACAAGGGTGAGAGGGATGATGATGAAGAAGATGAACTTGAAGGAGACCAAGAACCACTTGTTTTTAGCATCCACGATTGAAGAAGAGGGTGAAGAAGAAGAAAATGAGTTTCTTTTCATACGGAGCAAGGGTAGCCGGGAGGAGGAAGGTGTCCTAGATAAGGGAGGAAGTGAAGAAGCGAGTACGAAACAACATACTCCAAGCCTCACACAAGATCGATAAACGAGGTGGCAAAAGAGAAGCAACAAAAATCATTGAAGCCTTGGTAGAACAAGAGTTGGAGTGCAACGCTGAGATAGTGATGAATGAAGATAAGGAAGAAAGTGTAGGAAAAGATCAAGGCAAAAAAGGCAAGAGAGGCCCCAGTCTAACGCAGAACTATTCCTAAGGGCACATGCACATGAGGGAAGCACTTGGAGATCTAGAGACCAAGAATGAGTTATGTTGATGATCCAAAAGGTGTCACAAGCACGTGCTTCCAAAGCACATTACCAATAGATCAACTCTTGGCAATGAAGTCATTTGATGAAGAAGGTGCATACCCTCGGACGAGGAAAATGCTTTCTTGGGCAATTGAGTCCCACATCAATGAGCCGAAATTTGAGGTAAGCCAAGGGGAAATAATGAAGATGCCTAAGTCAAAAGGAGACAACCCCTTTGTGAGTGCTCAGCAGCTTTTGGATGAACAAGTCTGTAATGCATTGAACAAGGTCTCGGTTGAACTAGAAGCCAAGTTATTCGGGAGGAATGACAGGGTAAAATTCCTAGAGGCAGAGCTAGAGAAGAGGGAAGAAGAGCTCAAAGAAAGGACCAAGGACTTAAAGTAGGAGGAACTAATCAGCGCACAACTAAAGCGTGAACTAAGGGAAGAAAATGAAAGGGTGTGTGAGGTATACAAGAAGGTAGAATCCATCATAGATGCCATTGTTTTGAAGCATCTAGACCTAGCACCACCCGCACAAAAGTATGGATCTTCCCTAGAGTTCTTAGAAGACTTAACACGTATCCTCACCATGGAGAGGTAGCCATTGGCCTTAGAATCTGTGGAAGAAGTATCAACATGCCTGGAAAAGGAAGACAAACTAAAGGTTGTAGCAATCATTGTCGAGTATAGCAAGGTCCTTACCGATGTGAAAATTACTCCCGGAGCTCAGCAGTCCGTGTATGACAATTGTGCAGATAGGGATAGAGTGGTAAGCATTATTGTCACCACTCATGAGGTAGAGCTCAAAGAATTCCAAGAAAAGAACAAAGGGAACAGAGCAGAGCGGGATAGGATCTTAGCCGAGGTTGAGAAAATTTCGAGGCCATTCAAGTCCTAAGAGGTTCTGGCTTAAGAACCGGTTCAAGGGTTTGTTCCCATAAATCACAAATGGCATGGATGTGCTTGAAGACTTGGGCAAACAATTAGAGGGAATCGTGGAAATGATGATTACCCAAGGAGAGGGGCTAAGTTTGGATGAGGTAAGTGCCCTAGTCAGCAACCTTTGCTAAAGGGCACAAAATGAAGTTGATGCCTAGAATAAGTTAGAGGCCGAATTGAAGAAAGATTTTCTTCTCCTGTTATAGTAGTAACAACACTTCCCCATTCTTTTATTTTTCCCAATTCTTCTTTCCCTTATTCTTTTTCAAATCATTATTTCTTCCGGAATTTGTTGTAATTATTTATTCATTGAAGAATTCTTCCGTGGGTGGAGAATAGGCATAGTGTGGGGTGATGTTGGAACCCTGATCTATTGGCTAAGTACACGAAGGCGCATGGGCACACAAGGCCTTGATAAAGAAGGGTGCGTAAGGAGAAAGCACGCAGGAAAGGGTTCTAGGGAGGTTTACAAGAATAAGGTGTGCGCACGCAAGACAAAGCAAGATTTCAAGACTTAGCCATATTTGGCATATCAGGTAGGACACGTGAAAAGCATGACTTGACTGCGCATGCAGAGTGGATAAGGTGTCATCCTGGTGACAGTTGGCCTAGAAGGAATATGCCCTGTGATGGAAGCTTCTAGAAGACCATCATGGCAAGGAGTGGAGAGCTTAGGCCTGGAGGAGCATGCTCCCATGGAGGACCACATTTGGACACTTGGCAATGGATCTGAAGCCTCATAAAGGTGGGTTGGCAATTCAAGAGGCCTATAAATACAAGTGCCCACATAAGAAAAAAAAATAAGTAGATCAATAGAGAGCAGAGCTTTGTAGAAACACTGCGAGGAGTTGTATTGGGTTGGGTAGATAAAATATAGGAGAAGAATGCATCAAGGGGCTTGGGACTATAAATTTTCGTAGCTAAGGCATGTAAATCTAGTTATGATGTATGATTTTAGTCTATCATACTATGATTCTCTGTAATGGGTCTAATGGATGTAATAAGGTTACAAACTTATTTGAATATGATCATTAATGATTCTGGTCCATACATATATCTTCATAGTTTTGTTTCATGTATGTTTATGGAATGATTATGAATCCTTATGCATTTTCCTTTCTGTTTTGGTTCAGTCTTATAATTTGTTAAGTATCTTTCTATCTGGAATGACTGCATTGGTCTAGAAGCCATTCTGAGCTCTATGATGATCGCATGTCTCATGTCCACTCACTCTCCTTTAGTTCCTATCATAAATGATTTTTCCCACTAAACTCACATAAAGAAGAGACTTGGCTTCCGCGTACACCTCGAGTGAGCGCCTAAAGGTGCCCTGGGTGATAAGTCGGCATGCATGGGATTCCCTTGTTCTTTGGTGTGTGTAAAAATGACTACGTAAGGCTCTCACGATATGCCGCCCACCAACGTATTGCAATCCCAAGCAAAGGTTATAGTGAGTATACCTCTTCTTTTGTTATCATTTTTCCACCGAACCTCCATTTCTTGAAAAAAATTATCAAGGTTAGCTCCTCCAAAGTAACTTGGTAAATTCTTCCCTCTTGGGCACTTCGACCGAGCATGCTTTTGTTACCCTTATCACCGAACCTCTCAATTATCACAATTAATTCGTAAGTCTCATGCACCCAATGTCACATGTTATGCTAGTTGTACCACTCATGATCGAGCATCTTCAAATTAGATAACTCCTTCTGTAGGATGAATTACCTCAAGGTCTCTAATAGAGCGCACATAGATTTTGTCAAGGACTTCTTCTCCCAAGGGATCAAGTATAAGGTGTTGATTTCCCTGGCCAAGGGGATGATGACCCATTTCTCCTTATTCTCAAAATTGATATACCCCTTATTAAACTGTAGGTCAACATTATTTTTGTAACACTAGGAGCACCCAAGAAATGTTGGAAAGTTGTCTACTTCGGCTAGCGCCAAGACCTCGAAGTCTCTAATGAACTTTGCCCCTTTGCATCCTTCAAGACACCGATGGGCATTGCCTTCGTCTTGTTCACCATATACAACACATTTGAAGATGGTTGTAATGTGGGCCTTCACATTCGATGCCATGCATCCAAGGTGAGAACATTGACTTCCACGCCAGATCGATCGTAATATTTCTCAAAAGCCATCCATCTACAACAATTTTGAAAGTGATCTCTTTATCATCGTCAAGTTATGGGGAGGAAGGTTAAAGCATGCATAACCTACCTTTCACACTCTCCTTCAACACACAATATCTTCTCCTATAACCATTCTCCAAAGCAAGGGAATGATATTCTCTTGCCTTAACATCTTGTATACTTCCCTAACCTCATCCAGATCCTTGCCGTAACCTCAACATTCTTCCTTTTCTCCGACTACCTTGATTTCTTTAGACACTCGATCTCTCCTGTAGACTCCGAATCACATCTATAGTCTCTCGATATACCTCTTTTTGATGACTAGGTCCAAATATTTCCCATGTACCACTTTTTTCTTCAGAACCAATGTTCTTTGTCTTGGTATCTCCCTAGCGTGTGCGCAGCCTCCACTGCGTCGTCACCAGTATAGGTTCTAGTCCTGACTCATGCGCCACTCTTGGCATCCACTGTGAGTCGGCATTCTTTATGCTTACCATCCCAATGCCTTTATATTTCTAGTGCTACTAGCTCATGTGCTCAAAAAGCTTAGGGCACTCTTTGTACTTATGTTTCTTTCTGCACCACAAGCATTGCAATAGATCAAGAAACTCATGCTTATAATGTTCTATAGACCCACAATTATAACACATCCCACGTGGGAAATCACTTCTTCCTCCACAATTTCCATGACCACGAAATCCTCTACGAAAACCTCTTCCACACACTCCTTCATCTCGCGCATCCTTCATAAAGTGGCAATCATCATCCTTAACCGCTTGCAAGGCTTGTCTACAACACACCAAGATCAATGGCATCATGTATCTAATCAATCAATCTACAATCCTTGGTGTCATGGGTCATAGAGGTACATATCTTACAATAACAAGACACATTCTTATGGAATACGTGCTATATAGTAGTGGGCATCTACTGCATCATGATCCCCATGGAAAAATTCACAATCTACTATCACAAAGATGTATCGACCTCCGAGGACAATTGTCCTTTAAATGCCACTCTACTTCACAATCCATGCACCACATGCCATTGTGAGTCTTGTGTGCGCCGAGTTCGCAGATAGCTTATCCAAATTCTTGGTCATCACAGTAATTTAAGCCTCAAGGAAAGGGCTAACACTAGTATCTACACTTCTAATAGCCTCAAACCGTAGGCTAGTCTCCAAGGCCTTGTGTGGGTCTATGAATGTCTTGTGTAAAATTGATCTTCTAAATGGTGTTATTAATCCTCCAAAAAACCATTGAGCATGTTAAGAAGGATGAATATCATAAGATAGCTTTGACAAGAGAGTTTTGAATCGTGCATCATATTCTCACACACTCTCTATCATTCCTTGTTAGATCTCCTTCAAGAGCACTAATGCTCTTTCTGCTCAAACTCAAGGATATGGAATTTGGCTACTAAGGCATTCTCAGAAGACAATGTAATCTACCACCATCCGATGGGGGTCATACTTACAAGACTAACAACTATGTGCGTGCCCCTACAACATCATTGCAAACTAACTTACCTTTCGCTTTGGGGTAGTGATCCCCTTTACGTGCCATAGAAATTCACACTTGTGTACATGCTCTACAGCATCCTCAACACCCTTGTAATCTGGTAGATGTAAAGACATCTCAAAAAATACTGCAGAGGTGGTTGAGGCCCTTGTCCACGATCTAGAACCTCGATTCCCTCTGGTGTTTCCTCCACCACCGCATCCACCTGGATCCATCCAGCCCTATCCTCTTGATCCTCTAGACCTCTAGCTCCTACTCCACTAGATCCTCCTCCTATAGTTGGTAATGAGTCTCGAAGTGGTTACGCCTAGTTCCCAAACGTTCAACTAAATTGTGCGCCAATGGTTTGTGATATTGCTCCGCTACTGACATGTATCCGTGTCACTCCTAGACGTGATACCCAAACTTTGTGTACTTATACTTTTCCCAAAAATCCCTCTAAACATAGGAATTGTTTATGCAGCCATAGATGTCCCAAATGAGAAGTTATACCTCCTAGGTGTAGATCAATCACTTCCATCGATACCAACTGGGTTAACAATACTTGTTTCTTGATTTGGAAAACTAAGCACTAGGGGTCAGTCACCAGGTGGGTTTAGATACTTTTCAACAACTCTCCTTTCTCCACGTAACAAACTCTCATCAGAAGCTAAAGGGGTTTCTCTCTTGTGCTTTCCAAGATGGGGTAGCATAGACTGCTCAGTTCCACATCCTCTACATGAACCTCAATTCCTTCCCACAATGTTTGCCTCCATAGATCCATCACTCCCGCAACCTCGCGTTGTCTAGCCAACTCCCTTTCACGTGCTTCACTATACTTGAGTCATCTCGCTTCCCTCTCATTTTTCGACGTAAGGTATGTCATCTTCCTCCACCCTAGTTTCCTCACCAAACACTCAAAAGCTTAAGCTTAGCCACATTAGGGAATGCCTCCAAACTTAACGTAATGATCAAGATATTTATAGCCAATGGGATATCTCACAAAAATGATCCTCTAGGTTCCCTTAGAACTCAAACTCAATAACCTCTAGACAGAATACATATAAATGATGTATTCTAGGGTATAACTAGTTAGCACTCTTTTCCACTAGTGATCAATAACACGTGTCCAAGTTAGATCTCGCATCCTGTAGCCTCTGGTAATCATCTTGGGTCCACACACATGATCTATAGTACTAGCTTGATCTAGATGCATATGTTGAAAGCCATTCATACAATTCTACTAGAAAACAACAAAAGAAGGTCTCATACAACTCATGATATAGGTGTTCTTCTACCCATCGTGTGCATCAAACTCAAGTCCAGTACTAAATCTTTCAAAGAAACTCATCCTCTATGCTCTTAAACCATGCTTCGACACTTTCCAAGGTCAAGCACTTTATCATCACGCATCATCCTCACAACAACTTCAAAAAGAGGTCCCGACAACGGAACCAAGATGTAGTCATTTTTATGCCCTTAGAATAACCTTCTAATCCCTTACACGTTGGCCTATCACCCAGTGGGTGCTAGGTGCTCACCTAAGGCACACATGGGTGTCGCGCCCCTCCTTTATGTGAGAATTACAAGAAGATGTTGTCATTGATGATAGATTGAGTGCACAAAATTAAATGATCATGCATACATTCTGAAATCATAGGATGAGTCATTTACACCAACATACCCATTCAGATAACAAAAGAAACATCATACAGATAGTAGATCTGATCCATAACATAAAGAAAAAGGCACTAGGTTTACACCCATGAACAATATATTTAGAACATAACCATATATTCATGTTGATCATAGTTTCAGTAACCACATTACATTCATAAGAGCCATAACAAACCAATATAGAGATCTAACTCAAGTATCAATAGTTCTATCTATTCTCCTTATTACAAAAATTTAGCAGACCCATCCCCCTAGATATGTTAACATTCCTACAATCCTCTAATGAGAACCCCAATCCCTAGAACCTCCTATTATTTTTATAGAGCTTCGCCTTTCATCCTTTCTATGATGATCCTGAAGCTTCCCCTCATTGACCCATATGGTGATGCTCTCTCCAAAATGGTCCTCTCCTTCTTTCTTTTTCTTCTACCCGAGCATCTCTATAAATAGGTTTAGCACCCACCGCCATGCCTTCCTTCAGGAGTAGATCGGGTTGTCAAGTGTCAAGGTGGTCCTCCAATGGAGCATGCTTCTTTGATTTGAGCTCTCCACTTTCTACAATGATGTCTTTGGGAATGTTCCATGCGTGGAATATTATTTCCTTGACCACCAAGTCATCAGGCTGACACCTTATCCACTCAGCACACCTAGTCAAGTCACGTTTTTCCTCAAGTGCCTCTTCAAAAGCCGAATATGACTAAGTCCTGAAATCCTTTTCTTTGCCTTGCGCACACACCGTGGTTTCTATTAAACCCTTCTAAAACCCCATGTCCTGTGCACTTTACCCCACGCACCCATCCTCTTCACCGGACAAATGTGTGCACATGTCGTTTGGGACTTAGTCAATATTCTGAGGCCCAACACTTCAACATAAGGCACAAATTTCACATCTCACAAAGGATAATCACTCTTTCTTTTGTGTTCTCAAAACTTATATACCCCTTGTTGAAACGTGGATCAACATTATTTGCATAACACCAAGAGCAGCCAAGTAGAGATGGGAAGTTGTCTAATCATGCAAGTGTTAAGACCTCAAAGTCCCTAGTGAGCTTGGCCCCTTGTATAGTAATGGATGCATCCTTTAAAACTCCTATGGGAGTGGCCTTAGTTTGATTGGCCACAAATAATACATTAGAGGATGGTTGTAATGGAGGTCTTCCCATCTATACCCATGCATATAAAGTAAGCACATTAACTTCCGCGCCTGTATCAATCAATATATTACTCAAAAGCCACCCATCCACAACAACATTCAGAGTGATCTCCTTTTCATAATCCAAGCTATGAGGGGGAAGATTAGCATGCAGGATTTGTCATCCATTCTCAATATCTACACACAGAGTGTTTCCCTTTAGCCAATTCCCTAGTAATGGAATGATATTCTCTTGGTGCAGCATTTTGCATACCTCTTTCAAGTCATCAATATCCAATTGAACTGTCTCTTGCTACCTTCTTTTGTTCTAACTTCCGTGACTGTTCCTTCAAACATTATATTTCACCCTGAATATTTCTAAGTACCTCCATGGTTTCTTGATAAACCTCCTTCTAATGTGCAGGATCTGGGTACCTTGCATGTAAAACTTCCTCCTTGGTGATGGTAGGCTTTGTTGTAATGCCTCTTTGGGGCACGCAGCCTTTAATGCATGTAGTAATCTTCATAGGTAATACCTCAAGTTCAAGTGCCAGCTTTGGCATCCACTAATTTTCCACAACATGTTATATTCGACCATGCCTACGCCCTTGTTCTCCCGTTTATGTTGTTTACTAAGATTCTCATATAAGTCTCAGGCACTTCTCATAGTTGTGATTCTTCCCACAAAAAGAACAAGTAATATTTTGAGGACATTCGCATTTGTAGTGGTCGAGATCCACATGTAAAAATGTTCCGTGAGGGAGCTCACCTCATCCACCACCATGGCCTCGGCCCTAGAATCCACCATGGTATCATCGACCTCTATCACGACATCCTTCAAAGCACCTTACGCTCCTAACATCATAGCTGCGTTTAAGTGTGATCATGATCTCGGTGCTTAATTTTTCCTTTAGAATTATCTAATATTCTAGTCTTTCGCACACCAATATCTATGGCATCATGGATCTGACCAATCAACATGCCTTCTATATCGCAAGTCATGGACTGAAAATTTTACAATAGCAAGATACATTATTCCTTATCGCACATTGTAATAATGGATTTTGGCTTGCATCATGGTCCAAATGACATATCTCATAGTCCAACAACAATGAACACACTGATCTTTGAGGACAACTATCTTTGGTGTGCCCTTCCACTTCACAATCTGTACACCAAATCCTAGTGTGTGTCTCATGTGCTGAATTTGTAGATAGTTTCTCCAACTGCTTTTGCAATAGCTACAATATGTGCCTCCAAGAATGGGCTTACTCTAGTGTCTATACTTCCACCTACCTTAGTGCATAAAGTTACTTCAAGTGCTTCACATGGATCTATATAAGTCTTATGTGAAAGTGATGTCCTAAAAGGTGTGATCAAGCCCCTAATGAACCATTGTGCATGCTAGCTTGCATGAATATCATAAGAAATTTTAGACAACAGTTTCTTGAAATGAGCATCATATTCCCGAATGCTCTCAGTAGTGCCTGCTTAATATCCTTGAACGCGCTTATACTCTTATACTCAAACTCAGGGATATGAAACGCCCGAGGAAAACATCCTTTAATGTTGCATAATCTACATAAGTTTGATCAGGGTCAAACTTCCTATACCAACTATGTGTGCATCCCTGTAATGTAGTTGCAAACTAACTTGCCTTGCACTCAGAAGCCGTAACTCCTTTTGCGTGCCACAATATCTCACACATGTGCACATGTTTAACAACATCTTCTATGCCCCTATACTCTAGAAGACAAAGAGACATCTCCATGTAAATATTTTGGGGTTGATGAGGACCCTGCCCACCTGATCCAAAACCTCCTGTGTTACCTATGCCTCTAGAACCTAGATCCACCGAACTAGAGCCACCTATGCCCCCGATCCTCCACCAGAACTAAGTAGACCGGTGGATGTATTTCCCTATGTCCCAATAAGTGGTACTAAACTGAACTCCTACAGTCTGCAAAGTGGTACTACTCCCAAAAGTGAGTCCAAAATTTTGTGCACTTGAGTTCTGTGTTAATGATGCACCTGAAAAGGTACCTCCAAACAACAAAGAAGACATTTGTCCTACCATAGATGTACTTTCTATCGACTTACTCCTCGCTTCTTCTACTACCCAAACTAGCTTGCTAACTACTGGATGTACTAGATACTGGAAATCTAAGTGCAAGGTCTAGGTTGTTAGGTAGATTCGTATGCACACTCGTGGCCCGTGTCGTCTCTGCTGGCAAGACGCTCCCATGTGAGTCTCGAGGAGGGTTCCCTATTACGTTTTCCAAATGGGGAGTTCTATATGCTCTAGCTCTATGCCTCCTATGTGAGCTTCAAATCCTTCATGAGCCATCTCTCTCCTCAACACCATCCACTCTACAATATCATGTTGCTTCTTTATCTCCCTCTCGCGCACCTCATTATACTTAAGCCACCTTTCTTCTCTCTCTCTTCTATCGCCATGTCTATCATCTTTCACCAAACCTGTTCCTACCCCCGCGCATGGTGGGGTTTAGCTAGCCATCGTTTTTTCTTCTAAGTTCAAGGTTACCATCAAGATTTTGATCGCTAATGGAATGCCTTGCAAATAAGTTCCCCTTAAATAATGTAAAACTGGAACTCAGCTACCTCTGGGTAAGAATAAGTGGAAATTGAGTACTCCAAAATATAGATATTTAACACACCACTAACCAAGTATCCACAGAGTGTGTCCAAATCAGATCAACATTATAAAGGGCCTTAAATTCTTCGTACGTCCAAACAAGCATGTGATACCTCCAATTATTTTTAGATGCATAAGCAACCAGCCACTCATAAAGCTCTACTAGAAAGATAGCAAAGAAGCTCTCATACAGACAATCATACAAATTCTACTCCACCCACACGTGTGCATCAAACTCAGATCCAGTGCTAAACCTCCAAGCGTACTCTTCTTCTAGATCCTTTATCCACTCCTCAACACTTGCTAAGGTCAACTGGTATGTCTTCATTGTGAAACATCCGAAAATAGTTGAAAAAGAGGTCCTAACAATGGAACCAATGATGCAGCCTAGAATCTACTATATAAAACCTAGAAAAACCGAAACACACCGATGCATCACCCGGCCCGAGCCGAGTGCTCACCCAAGCACACAAAGGTACAGCCCTCTTTAGAGTTTCTTGTGTAGGATGTTAGTGTAATGAAGATATAGCATATTCATAACCATAAATAAGCATAAACATTCCACAGAGCATATTCCAGATCTAGATCTTAGAGAATCATGAATTAAACAATAACTATAATAAGATTAACCATGCAAGAACCAGTTACAATCATGTTTAAAACCATTATCCATCCAATATACTCCATTATATTAAACATTGAATTACATAGAATCTTCTTACATTACAAAGCATCACCATAAGTTATGCATGCGATCAGATCCAACAACATAACTCTACAATAATTCACTATTTAGCATCTCTCTCTTAACTACACAGTTCACTACATATTTATAGGGGTGGGGACTTGCCCTTCACCGCCTACACACTTCCCAAAATAGGTCACATGCTGATAATAGCCATGTGCCTTTACAATAACATGCACACATGCAAGTGTGCTAATAATAGACATCCTATAGTTAATTGGAAGAAGTAATCCTATTATTATCTTGAACTCATGCATGGCGCTTATCAGTCACTCGTTCCCAAAATAGCATTTGTGTGTCACACAAGTCTCCATCCCAATGTGTGCTTCGCACATTATCTTCCAAAAATAGCCCGCATCCATGAAAATGGCTAAGTCCGAATCAGGCTTTGTCCTAGTACGCATTTCCTTCCCTATCTTTCCATGCCTTCAAGTACACCTTGTCTCCAAAGACGCGCATCCTATGTGTGTCTTCTCCTTAGGACAATATTGTCTACTCAACACCAACATTCCTTGGGTTTCCCTTGGAAGCTCCATCAAAATTGAGCTTATACCACCCTTCAGGAGGGGGGATCCATTGGATAAGAGACCTGTCCACACTTGGAGTTTGACTGTTAGCACTACCAATCTCAATATTCTAGTTGTTTAGAAACCTCTCCTCCTCTTTGGGGAACTTGGAGTTCTTGTGAGGCTTAAACTTCAAGATGTTCTCTTTGACATCAATTGTGATTTCATTGAGAAGTCTCTTACAGTATTTATTGATGTTTATAAAAATATTAGAGTTTCTAGCCTTCCATATCCTCCAAAGAGTATGAGGAAAGATGAGCCTCTAGAGCCTTCTGAGTAAATTGTGTTTAAAGGGAGGTTGCCAAAGTTCCCAAGCCTGAACAATGTCATTCAAGAAGGTCCAGACAATGTCAAATCTCTCAAAAATAAGATTCCAAAGATTTAAAGTCAAAGCAGGGCATTGCAAAAAGAGATGTTGAATGGATTCAAATTTGAGTTTGCACTAAAGAACATCTATTAGGAAGGGTAGATCCCCTTTTAGTAAGATTATCAATGGTGAGGATGCTCTTGTTCAAAACAAGCTAAAGGAAATGGTTTATTTTGGGTGTGATCTCCTTATACCATATTTTCCCCAATCAAAGGTGCAAGAGATGTTGTTTGTGAGCAAAAGATACCCTGTTTTGACAGTGTAATCACCATCGAAAGATTGAATCCATAAGAATTCATCTTGAGCTTGAGATTGACTTATAGGAATGTGATTAAGAATTTTTGATGTCCTCAATAAGATCCTCAAAGCAAGGAAGAATAGAGTTGAGTTATCTTCACATATTATTCATATTTTGTGTTATCTTGTTATTATCTCAGCTTTGTGTTATCTTCTCGCATATTATTCCTTTATTACATGCAAAGGTATTATCACCGTTATGATAATTCTAAGTCAAAATGATTCAACCCCAAGTTTAGTCCATAAAAATGGAAAGTGTTCAAAAAAACACAATTACCTATGCTTGATAATTATGAAGGCACAAAGTATCAAGTACTATGAGCTCAAATGGTGAAATTGTTGGGGATTTTGTGATGAATCCATGGGTTCTAAAATCAAAAATTTTCTTTTCTATAACAGTAATTAAAAACATGAACCGTAGGTATTGCTTATATTAAAATACACAGAAACACCCGCAACATGACAAACCTCTAACTTTTAATTAAAAGGATAATAATAAATTAATGGAGAAGCCAAACATGGCTTCAGTATCTCTAAAGAAGACAACCCAAGTTCATGATATTCCCTCAACAAGAACAATTATATTATTATTGGTTTTAAGGAATACCCATTGGTCACTTTGAAGCTTAATAGCAACCTTCTTAACACTAGGTAGGTTTCAATTCCATGCATATTAATTTTATAGTCAAAGTGACCAATAATGAAAATAATGACATTTTCCTTTATTTTCCTCATGTGATGATTGACCATGAATATCCTTATTACCCATGGTGGTAAAAAGATATAAATAATTTTTAAGCAATCCCTTTGAGGTAAAAATAGGGATAACCTTCCTTGAGGACATGTAAAGCACAAATTACATCTATCTCTCTTACAATAACCTAGCTCCAATATCATTCATGGCTCCAACACAACCCTTTCCAACATCTCCATATCCACAAACAATAAAGAACCTTGCATTTGACAATCATCACATCAATGGGCTCTCATCAAACCATATGGACAGATTGCTTACATCCATACAAGTTATCAAATCGTAAAATTAAACAAGAAAGCAATTAGGTATAAAAATATCTAGGTAACAAATCAAATGTAATAGCATGAAATTATTCGCTTTTAAATAAGACCTATGTTCTCAAATCAAATGTGATGCCATGGAAAATTTTTCATGCCTTGGATTTTTTTGCATTACTTGAAAGTAGGATTGACCTTCCTTATTTAATCTAAATATGAATCAAACACACTATATCAAAATAAATACAATCTAGATCTAACTAGGATTGATTTCAACATCAATTCATAGAAATGAGCAATATAAAAATCGACAAGAAGAAATGAATTCTCACATCCAAATTGTAGTTCAAGTTTCCATAAATCCCATAATCCGATATGAATCGAACATGCAAAATAAAATAAAATATATCTAGATCTAGTTTAGAACAATTTCAAAATTAGATCACACAAGGAGTATAAGCATTAATTAATATAATACAATAATTCCCAAATCAAAACCCCAAGAGTATCTGACCGGTAAAGATACATAATTCGTGGGGTTTAAAAGCATCGATTTGAGTCTACTTGATTAAAATTACCCCCGTGAGATCGGTCCTCCTAGAAGTGTTGAGGTTATAATGACAAGGTGTCTCAAACTCATGAGCTTCAAAGAAGAGGGCTTCAATGATGGACTTGGTTACCAATTTCCTCATAATAAAAAAACAATGCCCAAATAAAAATTAATTACTCATAAAACTTAAATATGAATAAATAGATAACTAAATCTACATAGTATACCTTGTTCTTGGTAAAAAATTAATTTACATTAATAACAAGGAAGAGTAGAAATCCATTAGGGTACATTTGGTATGGCATGTGAACACTAGTAATGGTGTCCTCGATACATCAACAAACATATCCTTCATCTAATGATATTCGGGGGTATTTTGTATCAATCCCAAAACAATTAAACTTGGTAGTTATAGGTGAAGTCAAGTTGGAAATTCCCGAACTGACAAACTCTTCCCCAGCCTTGACCCTCTTGTGAATCAATAGTGTAATGTCCTCTCCATCATCAACAATCATGTTTGATCGCCATCATGACCCCAATTTAGAACCCTTTCAATGCATCACAAGTACTCTAAAAGGGTCTCTCCTTTCCATATAAACACAATTGTGCTCTCATATGAAGTGGCTATATTTGCATGAATTTACAAAAATTAAAAACATGTTAATTAAGTTAATAATTAGCATGGTTATAATACAATGATAACTAAGGACACTTTAAATGATAAATGCATTTAAACATATGACCTAAGTTTAATAAGGAGGATACAAGCCTAAGGTTACCAAAATAAATCCACGCCTTTGATCTAAGGATTTTGAACATGAATATTGTTTAGTCCCTACCTCACACCTTCAGATCCAAAGCTTAACCAACACAAATATAGTTCAAACTTACTCCATACCTTAGATCTAAGCTTAAAGATGCGGTCTTAGTTTTTTCGCACACACCATGGATCAAACTTCATCCATACTTTCAGTATCCAAGATCATCGAGCTCAAAATAACAAGATTATAAGTAATCACCTCACCTTGGATCAAGACTCATCTATATTTTGGATACAAGGTTACCAAAAAGGCAATTCTAAATTATTCCACACACTATGAATCGAACTTCATGTATAATTGGATCGTAGGTTACCTAGTGAAAAAAACATAGTTTTAAATTACTCCATACCTCTACTCGATCTTAAATAACAACCAAAAGTACTTTAATTCAAAGAGTAATTTAGGACAAACCTCTTAACAGGTTATTTTATAAGCAATTTGGGTTTATTCCTTCTTGGTTTAAACTACCTATTTTGTGCTTAGTGCACACTTTGGATCCAAGATTTCCTAAAAAAATGTAATCTAAACTTACTTTACACCTCAAATCCAAGTTTATAAAACAAAAATATGCAATTTAAAATTAGTCTAGATATAACCCACACTTCAAATCTAAACCCGCATTTACTATAAAGATGCGTCTAAGCAAACTCCACATAAACTTACTTAGTTCAAGAATATATTTGAAATTATCTCGCACTCACTAAATAGATCCAAACTTCTCCAACATAATAATACTCATCAAAAACTTTTAAAATCTCATAAATTCATCCATCGTAAGGTTCACCAACCAAAATGAGCATTAAATCCTACACAAATAATTAAAAATCGACATAAGTAGATTTTTTTGCAAAAGCATCATCTAACTTTAGCTCTAAGGTTAATAAGGGTCTCAATAAACACAATGGTCTGACAATAATATGGAGGGTGCTAGTGATGTAGGTTACCCTTGAAAGGCCGCAAGGGCCCATACTTTCTTACAGTGTCACGAGCCCTAATATTTTCCACCTCTTTGATTAACTAAAATATAAATATTCTAGCCTAATCGATGTTATGCAAAGTAGTTTCTAATAGCTAAATAAATAAAGGAAACGACAAATGTAACTAACTAAATAGAATGTGAAACCCTAAGATACAAGAAAGGGTTAAGAAATCCTTCGTTGATTCGAAAAAGTTGTGGGACTTTGTGTGTAGTGTGTACTAGGAAAATATGAGGAGAAAACGATCACACTGCTTGAAGCCTAAGAAAGTGCGGAGATCGAGCCCTCGACTGACCGGGGTGCCTAGAAAGGGATAGGGGTGCCCGTGGGCGCCCTACCGAGATCTAGGCACCCCGGTCTATGGAAATGGGTGAAAACCTCCCATGAGGTGTCGCTAAATATTCACTTGTGTTCACTTCCTATCACGTGAATTTTTACACTATGATTGATGTCGTTGTAAATAAGAGATGTAGGAAACACCTAAAAAGCCCCAAACAAAGCATCAAAACCCTAAAAAAGAAAGATGCATACGAAGGGGGTCGACTAACCTCGGTAGCCACAATGGTGGAATTACTAATCGAGTGTTACACTACATCTCAGACTCCAATGAAGTTTTAGATGTGTGTGTGTAAATTGGTCATAGGTTGCTTTTGTGCATGTACCACACTTTCAGAAGTAATGAGCAATAACTAGATGTATAATGTAATAAATGTGTACATGGAAACAATAGACTCTCCTCCTATGAAGTGTGATGTAGATGAACTAGCCTTGTGTGCCTTGTGATGGAGCTAGATGGATGCAAATGTAGCTTTATATTCCTTTAATAGATGTAACTCTAAATGGTGATAGTAGATGCTTAGTGCTTGGTCCCTCATTATGGTCTCATAACTTTATATTTATATGGTTCTCTTGTTCTAATTTTGTAATTAACCCTGAAAAGGTCGACCACTAAAAAGATAGAAAGCTCAAATGGCTAGAAAGTGCCCAAAAGGTGAGAATAAAGTGCAAAGAGGATCAGGGCGCCCCGGGGACTAGGGTGCAGGGCACCCCGGTCCCCTAGCTAGGCACCCTAATCAAAAATATGAAAAATGTAGAATGACAATACAGACTGGGCAAGTGTAGGTGTAAGATCAAAAATACAACAACAAAAATGTAAAAATGGCCAAAGACATGGGTTAATTATTACTCTCTTCACTCAAGAACCATATGAATAGTAGTATGAGATCGACTAAATATTGGCTACGCCCTTAATCATATATCTTACTTTGGATGTATCTAGCTGAATTATGGTTATCATAACTTCTTATAATGATGTATCTCTTTCACATATGTTATATTATCATTAGTGGGTCAGCCTTGGTGATGGCCATAACATATGAATAATATATATATAGGGGTTAGTAAGTAGTAGTTGATCATCATATTGAGCATTTGAGTCTTTTTGTATGGTTTTGAGGTTGCCCCCTCGAAGTGGCTAAGCTATTATACTTGCATATTTATCTCGCAATATTGTGTTCTTTGGTGTTGTATTGCTACTAATAATCGATTTATACAAGAACTTCTATTACAGTGGTATCGAGTTCGAACTCGGGTAGCATTGCGTCAAACTCTAAATTGTGAAGGTTCAACTATATCTCAAAATTGGTATCAAATTTTTGTAATTTTTTTGTGGTGTGGCAAAATCAGTCAAGTAAGCTCCTCTCTGAATTTCAAGCATTTTGGACTTGTTTTGAAAATGTTATAGCGGTTTAATGTTTTTTAATAATTCGACTACCTAGGTACAATTTGTGGAATTTTTCCAAGTTCTTTACATTTCCAAAAAGAGGATAAAAAATTAGTTTAAGTTCGGTCTTTGAGTTTCTCATATTTATCCGAATTCCTATTGAAATAAGAAACCCTAAATTTTGACCTTGATCCCTAAATCCTACCATTTTGGGTCATCATGGTGGGGCCTTCCACACGAGGGCAAAAAGAATCCCATCACTCTGGGTAAAACCCCTAACAAGGATGAGATAATAGTTGAGGAGTTAGATTCATAAGGGTAACTACATAGTCCTCGTGGTCGGGTTTACTTCAACCGACAATAAGGTAAGCCAACTTGAGTTTGAGTTGCGAAACCTCGAGGTTAGAGTGACTAGAAAGAAGATGTAGAAAATATGGGACAATAATTGAAGGATTTCATTCACCAATTTAGTTTCAATATAATGGGTCATCACATCCTTCCTAATCACCAAAACTCAATCATACTCATATCAACCAAGGTGGATCTTGTGTCAAAGTAATAGATAAACTAGCCAAAGTGGATCTTTGAGCATGCCCAATCCAAATAAAAACACTTTCAGGCCCGTAACATGATTCCAAAAGTTGAAATGTGTAAGTTAGATGGAAAAGATCCACTCAATTGGATTAACCATGACATCCTTTTATCTCAAACTCGACCAATTCGTTTGGTATTGATGGTTATGTGCTCATAGGAAAAAGAGTGGTCTCAAAGTTACATGGTCAGTCTTCACCATTTAGAGTTGTAATTACACTATAGTTATAGTGTTTCAAAGAATTACTTTAGTCAATTAGCAAAGCTAAGAAAACATGAATATTCAAAGATTACATTCACCAATTCCAAAACCTTTCCTTACGAGTGGAAAATATTACTAAAGAGAATCTGAATGAATTATTTCTAAGGGGTCTTAAAGAACACACTTTGAGGCGAGGTGTGTATGTTTAATCCTCATAAGGTTTGATTCTATGATCATAACACATGAGGCGAGTAAAAATTTATTTCAAGATAAAACAAATGGCAGCTCGGTAATATCATAGATCGTAGCACCTTTCCACCATCATTCCTTGGTTATTTAGACCAACACCTCAACAAATTGAAGAAAAGAGAGCCAAAGGGTTATGTTTTAATTGTGACAACAAATTTTTACTAGGATGTAAGTGTCTTTGAAAAGAAGTTGCTCTACATTCATGGGCCTAATGAAAAAGAAGAAGATGAAGAGTTAGAGCCA
The DNA here is from genome assembly GCA_018340775.1 of Taxus wallichiana var. yunnanensis. Lineage (NCBI taxonomy): Eukaryota > Viridiplantae > Streptophyta > Pinopsida > Cupressales > Taxaceae > Taxus > Taxus wallichiana. Next base: position 67,772,744 of record CM031237.1, on the reverse strand, counting down.
AAAATGAATTTGAGATCCCTAGCCAATGATATCATGTCATGTAATTTCAGGTATTATCACCCCAAACTCTCAAAGTAGCTTCCTATACGAATGAACCTGCGAAAAGAGAAGACAATTTAGTAGTCAAATACTCATGTATATGTGTAAAAATTGTGCATATAGTAAAAAGATTGTAAATGAAAGTACACAAATGAAAAAGGAACATGTGCACCTGATTTGTGATAAGACAAAAGGGTGTAGAAAGGATATCATGTAACTATTGGTGAAGTGTGAGTTTTTTGGGATCTCATGCCACTTTGTGGCCGAAGAAGTGTAGGGAGAAAGTTGTGTTATTCTCCAACCTCGTAATTGTTTCCGATATTGGTGAAGAGATCTTTGATCTTGCTTGGTTTTTTGGGAGATCCGATGCCACTAGCCAAGTAGTTTAGGAGAAAAGTTTGTTGTGTCCTCTAGCCAGAACTAATCCCCATAATGTTAAGGACAACTTGTCCTGTAAAATCCACCATGTATCGAGTTCATAGACTAGCCAACCCCTCGATGTAAACTAAAATGTGCCAAGGACGAAGACTAGACTAAACTGTGGATTAAACCATAGACTAAACTATAGAATGAAATGTAGTGGTACCATGTATAAACCCCAAATGATGCCCCCTCTTTGGGGGTGCATGCGACGTTGTGGATAGAAGAATGCGGCCCTAAAAGAGGACCGACGATGTAATCAAACTCATCCCTACAAGGGGAGGGACTGTATTTAATAAAGACCAAGGCATACATAAATAAGTGGCTAGAAAACAAGTGTTAGTATGAATAAACATGCATGTAGAGAAAAAGTATAAGCCAAACAAATAATGTATGAGCAAATAATGTAAACATCTAAGAAGACAAACATAGACCAGTGAAAATGGATTGCAAACATAGGACACCACTCACGGTGTCGCAAGACGTTCAAGGCCGCAACAACCACAAACAAAAAAGTGTGTACACACAACAAAGGAAAATCCCATAAACAATAACAAACAAACAAACAAGTATGGAAGCAAATATCCCTACATAACAAATTTTGCACATGAAGCACTTGTTAGCATGTTAGAAAAATAACAAGTATGTAAAAACATGTATAAACCAAAGTAGTGTGTTATGAACAAAAATGACACAATAGCACTGTAGCATATGAATGTAGATGCCCCCAATAGGTGGTGTGTCAAACATCCATGTTGTGTGTAGAATTTTGTATCTATGATCACAACTAGAAAAGAATGTGAACATGCATGTGTGTATGGTAAATATAATGACATACAAGAGATCTTTCTAGCATGTGTAGTAAAGCGTACATGTGAAAGCAACTATAAACAAGAGTAAATGAAACCATAAAATGTAGTATGTTATGGATGGATGGAATGGAATGTAAAGTGGATGATAGGATCTGCGTGTCCCAGGGTGAATGGGGTTGTATGTAGCAAATTTCATTTAGTATGCCCCTTAGTAGTCAAGAATGAACCAAAAACAAGAGTGTGTCATCGGAAATGGTCAAATTATGTGTGGTGTGTAATGTCCGTGTGATGAGTGTAATGTCTTTGTGATGAGTGTAATGTGTAGTGATGATATGTGACATAGAGATGAACTATGTGTGACCCTATAGCCTAAGTGTATATCACAACAAGATGAGTAGAAAGGAGTGGTGATTTAGCCTAAAGTGTATACCACTAAACAATGTAAGTGAAAGTGATGATGTAGCCTATCACGAGATGATGCTAGAAGAAGTGACCCTATAGCCTAAGGCGTATATCACTAATCCTAGGAATCACATGAGAAAAATAAGATTGAACGATTGAATGCACAAATGTGATTTGGTCCATTTATAATGTACACCCTCAATAGTCCACTATGGACTGTGAAACTAGAGTGTGTCATAGGGTAGTGAGTGCAATGAGTAGAAGTAAATATGCAAAACGTGTACTATGTGTGTACTAGGGTTTGTGGAATGCAATGCAAGATGCGTATATGACCTAAGAATTGTAGCATAGTGGATGTAAGATGCGAGATGTAAAACATAAGGATGTATAATGTAAGAAGGTGTGTATGATGTGTGAAAAATGTGCAACATGTGATAGCTATGGTGTATTAGGTGTGATTCATGTGGACGTGTATGATGTATGTAAGACAAGATGTAGAAGCCTCACAATGCCTATAACCTATGATGTAGTGTGCAATATGTAGATGATATAGGATCGTGTGATGATATGTGATGCTTAAGGTGTAGTGACTAATATGCAAATGCGTGGGGTTCATGTGTGTAGAATGCCCTCAATAGTCAAGTGTGAATCGAAACACAAGAGTGTGTCATCAGGAAATGATGATGTATGTAGTGTAGATGATTATGCTAATGTGAGAATGTGGACATGTGTAAATGCAAGTATGAGACATGCGTTGATGTTAGGATGGGGTGTAATAGATGTCATGTGTCCCCTAGTGTGTGGTGATGATCATAATCATGTGACACTATCTAATAGATCATCATTGTTGTGATCAAAGCCTACTGGATCAACATTAGAGACACGATAAACAATAAAATGAGGTGGATCATATAAAGAGCCATTATGTCATAGTGTGTACACGCTCATTACATACTCTTCATCGGTGAAGGGCACTACTTGGACAGGTCATGTGTGTACCAACGAAAAATATTATGAGAATAAGTAGGAGATGAGTCATTACCAATGGAAATGTTGCCAAATGGCATAGGAAATGTGAGATAAGTGTGGTCTCTATCTAAAGTACCACCAATATAGTCAAGCCAAGATTTCCCTAGTGTCAATGGAGAAGAGTGATGAGTGCGCGATAAATAGATAGTAAGATGAAAGACACGCAAAACCATAAATAACAGTAATAGTAATGAAGTCGTAATATAGATGAGGATTATGAGTAGGAGGATAAAGGTCCTCAAAAGTGAAACCAAGTCAAGCTAGACCATCATGTGAACATATAGTGACATCACAAGTAGGATCAAATAGAATATGTTCCCAATATGAATCATTCATGAAAAACATGCAAGTAAATGGTGGGCATGCTAATGGAGGTGGCACATGTGAAGGTGTGAGAGATAGAGCAATGTTCGTGGATTGGACAAGCCCCCGATAAAGGATCATAACAATGGTAGTAGAAGGCGGTGAAGAAGAGACTCGCATCTATCACACAAATAACACCGTTAAGTGGCAAAAGAAATGAGGCGGTGCATCCATGGGTTGAGGATCATCTACATTATCAAAGACGTGGAATAGGAAGACTAGTGTTAGGATCCTAATCATAATATTGGAATGGATTGCGGTCATGAAAAATAGTATATTCAATGCCTTCATGTAGGAATTTTAGACAATGATGCATAACAATAGCTTACATGGCGTAAAGCCACATATTTCCAAGCAAACAATTATACGGGACTAGGAAATTGACGATGAAGAACATGGAGTTAACGAGGTTTTGGCCATGTAGTAATGGGTAATGTAATGAGATCGATGCATGGATGAACCGAACCATCAGATGCACATAGTGAAAGACAAGATGGACTAACATGGCGAGTGGAAAGTCCTAAGTTCTCAATGAATGACATGGGATATAAATTGAGCTCATATTCATTGTAAACTAAAGTATGCTTGATGCCCATATTATTAATGTGAATCATGATATAAAGTATGGGTCACTAACATTAGATGGGAATGTTATGGATTGAGAAAATGCATGTCAAATGCTTGATATAACAAGTTAGAGTGCATACGAATGCGAGAAGTAACGAGAAGATGTTGAAATCTATGCATTAAATCATGATGCTAAAGCAAGTAATCATTAAGAGAAATACTCATGATGACTAGACTCTAAGAAAGAAATGAGGATCCTAAAAGCGTGAAGATTGAGGTCGGGTTCACCAAAATGATTAAACTAAAATAGAAATATTCTAGCCTAATATGATGTTATGCAAAGCAATAAATAACAACTAAATAAATAAAGGAAATGACCCAAGCAACTAAGTAAATAGAATTTGAAACCCTAATATGCAAGAGAGGGTTAATAAGTCCTTAGTTAATTTGATGAAGGTTTGGGACCGTGTTTAATGTGAATCACGCAAACCAGAGGAGGAAACGACCACACAGAAGCTTGAGAAAGTGCAGATCTGAGCCCCTTTAGATCTGGATTGGGGTGCCTGGAAAGGGATAGGGGTGCCCGTGGGTGCCATGGTTTACGTAAATAATGGTGAAAACCTCCTCTGAGGTGTCGCTGGATGTTTTCCTATGTTTGCTTCCTATCGTGTGAATGTCGCTACACTATGTTGGATATCATTGTAAATCGAGATGTGTGAAACACTTGCAAAGCCCCAAGCAAAGCATCAAAACCCCAAAAAGAAATATGCAAATGAAGGGGTCGATAATCCTCAACGGCCATAATGGTGGACTTTCTAATCGAGCGCCAGCACTACATCTCATACCCAATGTAGTTCTAGTGTGTGTGTGTGTGTGTGTGTGTGTGTGTGTGTGTGTGTGTGTGTGTGTGTGTGTGTGTGTAAATCGTGCCTAGGTTGCTCTTGTGCCAGTTGCACTTTGTGAAGTAGCGAGCAATAACTAGATGTAAAATGTAATAAATGTGTGCATGGAAACAACATACTCCCCTCCTATGAAGTGTGATGCAGATGAACTAGCCTTGTGTGCCTTGTGATGGAGCTAGATGGATGTAAATGTAGCTTTAGGTGCCTTTGATGGATGTAACTCTAGATGGTGATAGTAGATGCTTAGTGCTTAGTCCCTCATTATGGTCTCATAACTTTATATTTATATGGTTCTCTTGTTTTAATTTCGTAATTAACCCCGAAAAAGTGACCACCAAAAATATAGAAAGCTCAAACGGCTAGAAAGTGCCCAAAAGGTGAGAGTAAAGTGTAAAGAGGATCAGGGTGCCCTAGAGGGGACCGGTCCTGATTAGGCTCCAACGTAAATAGGAAAAATGTAGAATGTTAATATAGACTGGGCAAATGCAGTGTAAGATCAAAAATACGACAACAAGTAATGTAAAAATGGCCAAAGACATGGGTTAATTATTACTCTCTTCACTCAAGAACCATATGAATAGTAGTATGAGACCGAGACTAATAATTGACTTTAAGTGTGTGATTTAGTGACTACACTCTTTATGTGACTAAAGTCTACTTATGACATGTCCTTTACCTTGTATTCTCTCCCCGCCACAATCCAAAAGCAACATTATTCAAAAGTGAATATAGAAAGTAGACATATAAAGTGTGTGTAGATAAGATCAAAATGGATTCAGATTGCTAACATACGAAATCAAGATTTCTTTGATCGATGCAAGTTCGATGCACAAGGGACAATGTAAGGAAATACAACACAAAGGAAACTTATATGTTTGTGAGCATATCTCGATTGTTAATGACCACAATTTTTAGATCATATAGACCTAGAGTAGTTTTTCCCCAAAAATGAATTGATAATTATTTATGCTTAACTTAAGGCTATAAAACCTTGTTTTAAATAAGAGTTTCACCAAATGTAACCATTCAATGAAGGTTTACATGTGCTTCCACATATTTTACAACACGAAAGAAAAACCTCTTCTAATGATTATTTTTTGGATATGTTAGCTTTCCTCTTTCATGTTATTTATAAGTCCTTCAAGCATAACTAAAATATAAGATTAATTTACTATTAATGAAGCCCAACCAACATACAAGGTGGTCTCCAAGAAATTCCCATTTACTTATCTTATTATCCATGTATAATCAACAACTAAAGAGGGAGTTTTATTAATAAAGTTCATAGGAGAGGATTGAGCAAAGAAACTTGAAATGGCATTCCACGAGCAGACAAAAATGGTTATCTACGAATATGATTCAACAAGTATCCATAACAAGTAAATGGAATTCTATTAAATACTAATGAGATGACTTATCAAGTTCAAAATGATAAAACACCTACTATTATGAAGTGCGAGACATGGCATCCTCGCACAAGTTGTAGTTACTTCAATTTTAATTGCAATCATCGATCCGTTGGCCCAAGTGCCCCTCCTATGACTTTTTGTAGTTGAAGTTCAAACTATAATACATAGACATTTGCCCCTCGAAGAATCTACACCCCATGTAATGTAGAATGTATTTGATCCCTTCATTTTTATTAAACACCAAGAAAACCTTTTGGACCTTATGATACAAAACCCCGTAAACACCCTCTACACTCCATTCATGACCTTCGTCTCTCGCATTAAAATATGCTTCAAGAGAATAACAAAGCACACACATCGGAGGTGTTGGTACCCGATTTAATCTCCTTCACAACTCGAGCAAAGATCATGGATTTTACAAGACACTCAGAGCGGATAAATGATTTATATGTCATTTGTAGTGGGAAGCAATTTATTAGACTTGTTAGCACTCGTGCTTTGAAGAAGTGGGTAGCACCTTGAAAGGATTTTGATCTAACCTCACCATTTTAGGTTGTGCCTTTCAACCAAGGTAAGAGAACCTATATTGCAGCCTCTATTTTGTGAAGGAGGTGGAGATATCGTTACACTATGCATATTGTATGGAGATGGCCTTGGGAAACACATGATCAATTTTCCATTATTCAAACTCAACAGAGTATCACTACTAAATGATGGAAATGCATTCAAGAAAAGTTGAGGTCTTTAGAGACATGGTATGGTCTTGATTTGCTTTGTGCATTTTTGTAAATGGATTGTATTCTTTTGTTGACACACAATGCAATGCAGGGGTAGTATGGGGTAGGATTAGTTATTCTGAATGAATTTTTGGTGGGAGATTTTAGACAAGACTAACCAGAATTTTCCAAATTCTTTGAGGACCTTTGTAAGAAATTTGTAAGACCCACACAATAGAATGCTTCAAAAGGGTTGAGATACTCCTTCAACCAGGATATGTGCACCAAATGGAAGCCCAGATCTACACTCTTCCACACAATATTTGATAACCTGCCATAAAAGCTTGAAGCAGATGAACCAACAAAGCATCTAGAAATCTCTATTTTATCATGACCTAAGGTGCACCCAAAGGTTTACAACAATCTCTAAATTCAAGGAAGGTAAAGTGATTTTAAATTTGTTTATCTCTTTATCAGATGAAAGCTCTTCTAAATGTGAGATTGTAGATGCCACTAAACTATCAACAAGAAATGAGACCATGTATGATCAAAAGAGTTTTTCAAACACAAGACTACAACAAGAGCAAGAAACACAAATTAAAAACATTCTGGAACATAAGTGCATGCAAATTTTGCCAAGAGACAACACAAAATAATCCTAGAAATGATCAAATCTATTAGCAGGGAATGTTATAAGAACAATCTCAGAGCTTGTTGATGGATTTACAATTGAAACCAACTCAACATGATACAAATCTGATGCAAAAGGAATTAGAAATGGTTCTCAGGCGGTTTCTCAGAGAATGGGCTTCTTCCTAGATTTTCTCGTGAAATTATAAGTTTCTCCGACCTTTTGCATGTCTCAAAACATGCATTATATAACTTTCAATTACATTTGATCCTTCTTTCCCAAGAAAAGAATATGCCCAACATCAAGTTTGTTACAAAATTCCAACATGATTCGCAGATAGGGACATTTAACAAATTTGCAACAAGAGTTTTGAGTGTTTCTAAAATGGCGAATCATTACAAATCCTTCATCATTATCCATTATGGAGACACGTTTTTATTCTCAAGCATGTAGACCCCTTTCATTTCATCATTTCATCCTTATCATTCCAAAATTTGATTCTACAACTTTATAATTTGATATTTCACGTTTTGCCAGACGGCCTCGAGTAAAAATTATTTCAAAAACACCTCAAATTTGCAAATTAATCCCTAAAACCACTTGCATTGATCTTTATAGGCACAAAGGACACAAATTCACCAAAAATTCGATCAAAATTGATGCAAAATTCACATTTCCAAGCTTCCTGGAGAAAAAATGGTGGCCAAAAATGAAAATGTACAGTTACCCTTGATCTGCTCTTTCTCCTTCAATCTAGGCCCTCCACGTGTCAGAATATGATTGGGAATGAATTTGGGCTCATTTTTGACTTTTTAACATTTTTGGAAAAATGGAAAAATTGACTTTTTTCTCCGCCTCCGCCCTTGAAATTTGGTGATGACACGTGGCATATGGTGGGTCCCATTGGGATCACGGCTCAATTCTACACATTTTGACCCTTTTTGGAATTTGGAAAAAAATCACTTTTTTCCCCGTGGGCCCGCACTTCGCCTCTATCCTTGACACGTGTCATGCTCTCTATCGCTAAAATTCCGTGGGCTTATTTCATGTTTAAACCCCTTTTTTCGCCAAGGGAAAATTTTCCATTTTTCTTCTATGGGCCCGCGCCTCCAATTTCTCCCTACCACATGTCTCCTTTTGATTTGTCGTGGAGCCACGCCTCAAATTTTCATTCTAAGTCTTTTTACAAAAAGGGAAAAAAATTCCCTTTTGCCTCCATCGGCCGCCGACCCACTCTGCCCACCACGTGTCTCCTTTTGCGCCATTGCGGACCCGCGGTTCCATTTGCAACTTTCACCCCTTTCACCAAAAAAGGCAAAAATGCCTAAGTCTTCGCATCCATGCTCCCTTCTGACCCCGCTCTGCCACGTGTCCACCCCCTACTCCATGGTAGACCCACGGGCCTTTCCACACCATTTTTTCCTTTCGCCAAAAAGGCAAAACTTGCCTAAGTCCCCTGCCAACCTCCCACTCCACCTTCACATGAAAATGAGACACGTGTCCTCCTCTTGGGACCTGCGGAGTTGTGGGGAATATTTACAATTTTTCCAAAAATAAAAACACTAAGTTTTTAGAAAAAACCCGCCGAATCTCATCCAACTAGAAGTGGCCCATGTGTGAGGGATGGCTTGATCTTAATTTTGACGGGCAAATGACACCCGTATAACCGTAAAAAACACAAAATTTACCAAAGATGCCTGAATTTGATTTTTCTTCATGGGTGAGGGATTTTTTGCTCAAAAAACAAGGGGAAATTGATTTTATGCAAGTTTCGACCATGGGGATAGATATTTTGAGGGCAAAGAGCAAAAAATGAGCAACTACGAGCTCCATAGGCCAAAAAAATAGAAAAAATGACAAAGGCTCGTGGATTTAGAAATTAGGGAACACAGTAAGGCAGACATGTATTTTTCCTTCAAAATGTGGCAAAATAATAAGTTTACGAGCCTTTGAAAGCATTCAATCTGAACAACAAAGTTTACAGACCACCAAGTTTGAAGAAAAACATTTTAGAGCATGCAAACCAATGGGGAAAGATGAGAAAATAACAGAGGATCAAAATGGACACCAACATCGACTGCTGGGACATGCACTCCCGGTGAGTGCCACAAGAACAATGTAGACCAAGTGCCAAAATAATCCATTGGGCAAACGGAGTCATGAGCCTAAATCACCAAAAACCGATTGAGAACTGACAAAAATGGTCGCCACACACAAGGCAAACCACAAATCGACAAAACACCAAAAATAGAGTGAAAAACCAAACACTATACACTGTACAAGTGGTGCATACCTCAAATTTGGGGATTAATCCAAGAAATACTTTAGATGCCTGCCATTAATAGGTAGTTCAAGCAATTCCCCATCTAAATCTTTGAGAAAAAAGGTAATCTCACCAATTTTGATATCAATGGAGTAAGGGCCCATCTATAATGCATCAAATTTTCCATGTTTGCCCTTATCTTCATTTTTGTTGTCCCATAACAAAACCAGATCTCCAATATTGAAGGCCCTAGGAGTAACCTTCTTGTCAAACAATCTTTTCAACTTCTCTCTAAATTTGACATGCCTCTGGTGGGATGCTCTTCTCTCTTCATCTAGCTCCATAATCTGATTAATCCTTGCTTCATATGGACTAACCTCTTAATCCTCAAGCTATTGAACAAATTGAAATGAAGATAAATACAGATGTAAGGGCAACAGAGCTTGAGTTCCATACACCAACTCAAATGGGCTCTTACCAAGTAGCTCTCTTCGTAGTGATTCTATCACCCAAACTACAAATTTCATTGTTCACCCCATTTTCTCTTGTTTAACTCCAAGGTCCTCCTAATGATCTTAAACAAATTCTTATTCTTGGCTGGACTTAGCTTGTCCATTTCCTGGGGATTATAGTTTAAAGAATAAGTCGATTGGTTCCATACTCCTTGCACATTGTCATCAAAGGTTTAGCTCGAAACACATGGCATTATCAACCACAATTTGGCACACCAAATCTGCATATGATATTGTTCAACAAGAAGTCCATAACAACTTGGTTTGTTGCTTTCTTGGTGGGTATTGCCTCTACCCACTTGGTGAAGTAATCGTGGCTACAAGGATCCATTTATGTCCAAAGACTAGAAGGGTCTCGAGATCTCACCAATGAATTCCATCCCCATTGCTTGAAAGGAGCTTAATTGATACAGATCTATGCAAAGGAAGGGGCTCGAAGCTTTCATTCTTCCAGAGAAATGCTAACAACTTTCACATTTTCTAATCAACATGGTTGCATCTTTCAAGAGAGTAGGCCACCAATAACTAGCTCTCAAAACTTTGTGTGTTTTAACCCTTCCAACAAAGTGTCCTCCATGAACTCCCCCATGGAAATCAACAATTACTTTGGGAGCTTCATCTTGATTACACATTTCAAGAGGACACCTTGTGGTTTTTCCAAGCCACCCCAAAGTCAATGATGATGTATTTTTGAGAAGCCAGCTTGAGGGCTCTTTTCGATTTTTATTTAATGATCAGACAACATAGGTGTCTGAGGTAAGAGATTATATCCTTATACCACTCGAGAACTTACCAATTTCCCAAGAACATCCGCCCTTTCTTCTTCTACTTCATTCACTTCCATACCGCAAGTTGCTCTCACCATGAGCTTAGCAAGACCCAAACCTCTTACCAACTTTGTGGTTTGGATGTCCATATCATACTCCTGCATTTTGTTCACCCATCTACATCTTTTACTTGAGATCTCCATCTCTGATAAGATGTATTTTACCATGGTGTGGGGAACATAAGAAACAACTTTTGAACTTAAAATATAAGGCCTAAAAACCTTTGTTGCTTTCACCAAGGTAAATGCTTGTTTTTCCATGATTGTATATTTTAACTCAACAACTTGTAAAGCCTTGCTAAAGAAGGCAATAGGCCTCTCAACCCCATCTTCATCCTTTTGGAGCAAAACAGATGCAATAGTATTTTTAAGCAAAAGAGAAGATTGGAAAGGCTTTCTTGTAATTGGAGCTGCCAAAACAGTGCATGTTTAAGTGCCTCTTTGATTCTTTCAAAATCCTGAATAGCAAGCCTCCTCCCACTTGATAACTTGATCTTTCTTTAACATGCATGTGGTAGGAAGAGTCAACTCAAGCAAAATTAGACACAAACCTTCTAATGAAATTGATTTACCCAAAGAAAGATTGGATGCTCTTCTTCATTCTTGGAATTGGCACCATTTGATTGCTTCTACTCTCTCTCGGATCAATCATGACACCAACCTTTGAAACAATATGACCAAGTAGCTTGGCCTTTTGCACCCCAAAGTGAAACTTCTTTGGATTGAGAGAGTCTCCACATTCTCTACATCCGATCAACATTTTATTCCAGTGATGCAAGTGATCTTTTCTGCTCCTTGAAAATATAGTCACATCATCCCGATAAATCGCAATGAAGTCATTTATATAACCAAAGCAAAATCAACATCCATTGCTCTTTGGAAGGTAGCTTCCGCATTCATGAGACCAAAAGGCATTCTCACATAAACATATGTTCTCCGAGGAGTGGTAAAGGCAATTTTAAATATTTCTCGACTTCGACAACAACCCGATTGTAGCTAGAGAAACCATCCAAGGTGGACAACAATTCAGATCTAGTCACTAACTACAAGATGTTCTCCACGTTTGGCAAATGATAATTGTCTTTCAACGAAGCTCTATTCAGATTTCTAAAGTCTACACAAAGTCCGATATCTCCATTCTTCTTCTCGACCGCACAAGGTTTGCAACCCAAGATGAATACCTTGTGGGTGAATGATCCCCTCCTCCTTCTGGGATTTCTTCAATTCATCTTGCATTTTCATGGAGAGGAGTGGATTAATTAGCCATTTGCTTCTATTCGAATGGTTTGGCATTTTTGTCAAGAGGGATCTCATGCTGAAACAAGTCCTCTCTATATGCTTTCAACTTTGAATATGACCAAGCAAGGCAGTCTTGATATTGTTTCAACAATTGGAGGTAGGACTGTTTTTCTTCCTTGCTTAAACTATTGCCCAACCAAACTCTCCTTGGTTTGTCCTTTGTTCCCAAGTCATGCTCTTCCACATCCCTTGAGGTAGATATGTTTCTATTGATGATGCAATCAACATTGCTAAAATTTGACTCAAGAGCAACAAGACCTCTAGGAATGGTGTTAGTTTTCAATTCGATAATATCTTTTCCAAACAAAGTCTCTCTCCCTTGATCATACACACCATTGGTTCCCAATCAATATGTCGATCCACAAACTCACCTTGATTTTGTAAGAACCTTTTCACTTGAGCATCATCATCAAAAACTTGCCAATGCTTGATGTTGTCGGGGACAATGGCCAAAGTTCCAAGGTAACAATGCTATAACCGGTGATCAACATCTCAAACCAGCCCGCCACGTGTCTCCTTTTGTGCCATTGTGGACCCATGGTTCCATTTGCAACTTTCACCCCTTTTGCCAAAAAAGGAAAAAATGCCTAAGTCTTCCGCCGGTCCATGCTCCCTCTCGACCCGCTTTGCCACGTGTCCACCCCCTGCTCCATGGTGGACCCGCGGCCTTTCCACACCATTTTTTCCTTTCGCCAAAAAGGAAAAACTTGCCTAAGTCCCCCGCCAACCTCCCACTCTGCCTTCACATGAAAATGAGACACGTGTCCTCCTCTGGGACTTGTGGAGCTACGGGGAATATTTGTAATTTTTTCCAAAAATAAAAAACACTAAGTTTTTAGAAAAAACCCGCCGAATCTCATCCAACCAGAAGAGGCCACGTGTGAGGGACGACTTGATCTTAATTTTGACGGGCAAATGACACCCGTATAACCGTCAAAAAACAGAATTTACAGAGATGCCCGAATTTGATTTTTTCTTCGTGGGTGAGGGATTTTTTGCTCAAAAACAAGGGGAAATTGATTTTATGCAAGTTTCAACCATGGGGATAGATATTTTGAGGGCAAAGAGCAAAAAATGAGCAACTACGAGCTCCACAGGCCGAAAAAATGGAAAAATGATGAGGCCCGTGGATTTGGAAATTTAGGGCACACAGTAAGGCACACATGTATTTTTCCTTCAAAATGTGGCAAAATAATAAGTTTATGAGCCTTTGAAAGCATTCAATCTGGAGAACAAAGTTTGTAGACCACCAAGTTCGAAGAAAAATGTTTTAGAGCATGCAAACCAATGGGGAAAGATGGGAAAATAACAGAGGATCAAAATGGACACCAACGGGAGGATTCCACAAAATTTTTATGATCGAAGAAAATGGGAGTCATCAATGTCTATACATATTACTCTCCACTATCACCAATAGCTACAACAAATGCCTCATACATTTCATAATGTTGAGGTTTAGACATTACCATGTATGCAAATTAATATTGTACATCAACAACATTTTTACTAATCTAATTAACCTCGATGAAGTCCCACTCTAGGGGTTGATGAGGAATAGGAAGCATAGGGTCAACTATACTAGACATACACAATTTTTTTAATAATTATTGAACATACTTACTAGGTTATTGAGAAACACATAGTGGAAGGTTAATCATCCAATGGTGCAATTTATCTATAGTTACAAGTCATAACATACTTTTTACCAATATGCAAATAAATTATGGCCATCAATACATCCAATACTTAATTTAGAAAAAAAAAAAAAAATACAATATATTTTTTTCAAAATTATTATTTATTATTTATTATTTTTATATTTTGTGGTGGAAAAATCACATCCCATAATACACGTCTCATTTTATTTTTGAAATTTTTGTTAGAATGACAACCAATGGGATAAAAATGCCTATTACCCCGCAAAATAAAAACAGTCATGTTGGACCCACCAAGTCCACGGAAAAATGGCTAGCGTTAAAGATAAAAACACCATAGATTCATAACCTCCATTCCACGTTGGAAAACGTATTTTCCGAATACCAGTATGTTATCTCGATACACGCTAAAGAAACGCTTTCATTCTTTTCCCATTATATTTCTTCCATTTTAAGATTTAGTTCTATGACAGACAATTTAAAAATATTCAGGGTTTCAAAACCCGAGCCTCGCATTATATAATTTGCTAACCCTTTCAGCATTTTTCAAAAACATTTGATTTTATGGTCGTTTGACGAGTTTAGATCGCATCTCCAATTCTTTCCAGGCGATTTTTGGCGATCCTTTCTTCTAATTGCCAGGTTTGAGATTACAAACCCTAAAAAGTAAATTCTCTCCAAGTTAAGTGATTAAATTCCTCGGGAAAATGACGGCAATATTAGTTACATGAGTTCATTTTCGAGACTTGTAAAAATTCTGTTGAGTAGTTATTTTTCAACATATAATTCTTCCATATAGGGATTAATTAAGTGCGTTAAATGCCTCGTCAGGTTTCTGAAACTTTTCAAACCAATTTTATAAGTAGTTGAGGGATTCTGTCAAAAGTAAACCGGGCTGCTGGATAAGCCACTGAAATAACAGAGTTTGGAAGGTAACTTGAGTGTAGGTTCTTGTACAAGTTTTTGGTTGTGGTGGTAAAATCGGTTGAATTACGCCAGTTGACGGAAATTTATGTTTGAAACGGAGGAGAATGTTTGTGATTCTAGCAAAGCTTTTGGAGAATTGGCGGACAGCAGCCGTATTTTCACGGATTGTTGATTACTTTTTCAGATAAGTACACTGAAATTTTTCTGGTGGGGTTTTTTCTCAAAACTCTGACTTACGGCACAATCCTCTACAATACAGTGTAGAATCTGTGAAGACTTTCCTGATTCCCTGGGTACAAGACAAATCTAGTCGCATTTTGGGAAATTTATGTCGCAATCCTCTGAAATGTCGTGAAGTATTTGTAAATTGAGCAAAAATTTTGGAGCTTGCTAAAAGTAAGGGTAAGACAATGGGAAACGTGAAGAAACAATCGAGTAATTAATAAAATTCTCTCAAAAATCTACAAGAGTCACTAGAAAGGGTACGGAATTAGCTTAAGCGATATTGCAGGCTTTCAAGGTTGGACGATTACTGGATAATTGAGTCGGTTGAAGACAGAAGGCGAGAAAGAGAGTTTTTGATTGCAATAGCAGCAGGTATTTATGAGAAGCATTTAACAAGCAATTCCTTAGGGATTGCTGTCGGCAGATATGTTGCTTTATGTTTTTGTTTCTGTAGAGCTTTTGGCGGCTTCATACTTTTGTTCTATTTAAATTTTAAACATTCTACTGGAAATGCACTAGGCACTCTCATTGTTATGTACTTTTGGACTGTGCTCTTTCTTTGGTGTCGTTGGCAATCCTTGGCAATCCCTGACTACTACTGGACATTAATCTGTAAATAAAATAAAACAACTCTTAGTCTGATTACAATCATGAAATATTCTTTTATGAAAGAAATTAGTTTTTTTTTTCAAAATGGCGCTTGAAGCAATCGCTAGCCAACTTGCTAGGACAACAATTATTTCTGTATCTTGCATTTTTCTGTGTGAAGATGCTGGTTGTTGCTTGTACAAGTCAAATTGATTGAGCACATCAGAAGTTCTGATATCATATTTAAATCTATTCCTAAAATATTGGATGTTGCATCATTTGTTACAGATCAACAAATTTCTTGAATGGTTAGCTCTTCAGGGAATTGAATGGCTTCCATATATTATATTATTGTAGCATTTCCATGCACTATTGCGGCAATTTCCCTAGCAATATGGCATATCTACAGACACCTGTTGAACTATACAGAGCCAACATTCCAACGCTACATTGTTCGCATTATCTTCATGGTTCCGGTAAGTGGTGCATTCCCATTCAACCACATAGCAGGTGAAGTCTTTTTGAAATGGAAGTTTTGGTGTGCATGTGATATATTTTGTAGTTTCTAGTGAACCTGTTAAATTTTGGCCAGTAGGTAATTTCCATTGTTAAAATATATTTTGGATAAGCAAATTCTGTCAAATCTTGTTACAAAACTAGGAATATTGTTGGCCATTCTTTTATTCCTTTATATGCTCCCTTCTCTGTGAAAAGGAGAATTGAACTATAGAGGTGTTTTCAGCTGAATGATGTTTTGCAGCACTTCCATTGAGAAGCCTATTTTTCTCAACATTATCCATTGAAGAGTCTAGTGTTTTATTCATTTGATGTTACATGGTTTTTGCTGATATTTTTTTGTCATGGTTTCAATTCACTTTGAGCTAAAAATGAGCTTGAGATGAGCCATGCCTTGAGAGCACAATCTCCTTTCTCAACTGGAAGTCATTGGGAGACATTGCAAGGAATTGTGGGCCCTATATTTAGTTTTCAGAGTAGTTGTATGAGAAGTCAAGATTCTATATCTGGCATACTATGGGGAAGCCTTGCAAGCTACGCTGCAGTCTAAGAACAGTTAGCCATACAGGGAACTAGCTGCTGTGGACCTTCCCTTTTCTTTCCATAATTAAAAATTAGACGATTTTAAGGGCCTTTCAAATATTCGATCATTCAAATATTGTTGTTCTGTAAGAGATGAGATTTACTGTCCTAAATGCTTCTGTTGCACCATTTCATCTGCAAGTGGTCTTTGTTTAGTCTGTAAAGTCTTGAGAATTTAGACTGATACTCGAGTAAATACTAGAATTCAAAGTGGTGGTCCTGAATGATGGCCGAGTGTTGCACAATATGGCTATATCTGGTATGTTCAGTCTTTGAATGGCTAATATTATTGAGACTCAAATAAGATAGTTGACAATGGCTTGATTGTTATCTCTTTTACTACCCCAACTATATAAATATAATTGACAATTTAGTGACTGTTATCTGCTATATATGGCATGTTGTAAATTTCTATCTAACTTCTGAATTCATCCATTATCTTAGTTGATCTCCCAGCTATATAAATATAATTGACAATGTAGTGACTGTTATCTGTTATATACGGCATTTTGTAAATTTCTATCTGGCTTCTGACTTCATCCGCTATCTTAGTTGAAAGAGAGATCTTATATTAAAACAATTTATCAATGATTCAATGCAAAAACATAGCTAAAAAGATATTACAGATTCAGGAGACTATACCGTATGGGAATAGAACTTTCAATAAACAAGAGCACTGTTTAATGTACCGAGAGAGATAGAGATTCAAACTTATAAAATGGACCTTTCAAAAGCCCAACATGGTGATGCTTTGCAACCTTACAACTTTTATTGTTCAAATCAATTCAGGCTTCAACCACTGTAATTCTCCTTTCAACAACCTTTATGCGATGTCTGTTATCTGTTTTATGTAGCTAAATGTTTTCTGCACTTTGTAGATCAGGTTCCAAATCTTGGATTGAATTGTTTTTAATCAAAACAGATTTCTTATATTAAAACCATATAATCAAGAGAATGTTTTTATATAAAAACCATTTTTCAAAAAACAAGAGCATTGCTTAACCCAACAAGAGAGGAACTCAAACTTAAACAAAACATGGCCTCCAAAACCAGTTAACATACTCAACTTTCAAATTTTATAATGCAAAACCATGCATACTTTCACTACCTCAGCCTGTAATGCTTCTTTCAATCTTTAAATATATAACACTGGAACTACTGGAGAGAATGGTTGGTAAATCTCTATAATCAGAGTGAAAGAAAATATTAGAGACAAGCTCCCTACTGGATTTTAGATCTTATTTCTACCCCTGATGGAGATTTCCTTTGAAGTTGTTATGATCCTACTGTTCCTCACAAGCTGTAATATCACGCCATTTTTAAAATTACAAATAGAATTGATGCTCTGAATCTGAACCTAAGTCTATGGAAAAATGCTTCTCAAGGGCTGAGAAAAATAAACGAGTCTTTATCAAAATAGCATCAATTTTTAATCTTGTGGGATCGGTAGTTGTGTACTACTTTGGGGTTCCTTATCAAAACTCATAAACAAGAACCAATGAAATAGTGTTTATCACTTCTGAAGTATTGAAAATATTGACAGCATTGAATCTACCGAAAGTGTCTAAAAGCAATCCATTAAAGCAATCATTCCTGAAAAAAATCTTCAATGGAAAATATCGAGGGCAGATCAGGAGGTAACACTAAATGCTTGAACAAATTAAGAGAAAAACTACAATCTCTCCAGGTTGAGAAAAGCTAGTGTAATAATATCAACTATGCTTGCAAATAATGAACAAAAATACTAGACCCCGCCCTTTACAGCTTTTACAGCTTCTGTGAAAACTAAAAATAAAATTTTCCCGGAGAATGTTTCTCCTTGTATTGACTCTTCTGATGGTCTTCACCATGAAAACAGAATAGTAATCATACTTTTAAAGAGAAACGTGAAAATGCTTACAAGATAATACTGTATTGCCATGAAAAGACTTGAGCTTCTTCATTAAAACAGCTTTGAATTTGATTAGGGATGATAGTTTCAAACAGAGCCGCAAACCTCTCATCCACAAACTTAACCAGAAATTAGTTATAGAATAAGTTAAACATCAATTAATTAATGAAATTAGTTATTGATTTCTTAGACTATTAAACTAATTAATTGGTTATTAATTAGTGAATTATTTAAGTAATTGCTATTACTTAATTACAAAAGTAATCAATTAATCTAAATATATCTACCTCCTTTTATCTAAGTCTCAGCCAAAGCATAGTTAGATTGGGTTAAACATTAATTATTTTTTGAAGTTGGTATTTCAAACTAATTAACTGATTAAATGGTATTGTAGTTAGCTAATGAAATAATTAATTAATTATTGACATAATCAAGTAATTAATGTTCGGAAGTTTGGGGTCCATCTCTTTTGGACTCAGATTGGGCCACTATCGAGCGCGTTCAGATCCTCATGCTGAGACGTATTATCAGGTGCAAAGAATCTGTTCCTCACAACATTATCCTTGCTGAGTTTGGGGCTTGTCCTTTTCGCTTGGAGACCATCTTCAGCCTTGTGTTATTGTTGCACCCTATTTGGGGGTACTCTAGTTCTTTAGTTGACAAGGACAGGTACACTTATCTTGCCTACTGCTCCTTCCGAAGCTATTGCATCCTCGGATCACAATAGACGATCTCGCTGCTGGTATACCTGCGTTTCACACCTCATCGAGTCCATTGACATTCAGATGGACCGTCTCCCACCCTTCGGCCTATTCTCTGGAATGCCCCCGCCCACTACTACCCAACCAACAAGATCTTCACAGGATAATCAGAGATGATATCTACAGACAATTCATCCAACACACATGGACTAACCCTCCGGGGGGTTGCGTCGAAGATGTCTCTATATGTTACACACTTTCTTGAGATCCGTGATGGGGTCATTTTAGACCCATGTACATTTCCCGGCATTGGTTGCGAGCCCTTCGTATCTCTCAGGTCGGGCTGAGTGGGGTCTCGACTCCGTGATTGAGACCGATCATCATTTAGACCGCTCGGAGCGGACTTGCCTGCTTTGCTCTCTCCAGGAGGTTGAGAGCGAAGAACACTTCATTTTCAGATGTCCTATTTACTATGAGATTTGTGGGCGATTCCATTGCTTGTTTCCGCGAGCTTCTTCCTTCACAACTTTCTTCGACATCTGTGATCGAGAGATGTCTTGCTCTCTACCTTCAGGAGGCCATCAGGCTTCGGGCAAGCTCCTCCATCCTCCCCCGACGGATGGCTACTAGACTGATCACTTCCTTCTTCCCGTTGCTCTCCCGGTGAGGGGTGCTAAGCGGCATTTGGTCACGTGTTTGGACCCCGGCCCAAGTCCGTCAGTCTCATGACTCCGTTCCTTCCACCCGAGGCTCCCTATCTCAGGCACGTCCCAGGGCCCCTCCGCATAGACAATGATCCACCGGGCCTACTTTGAGGCACCGCCTTCCTCCCGGACGCCGGCTCCCCAGGCATTCCACAGTCTCTGCTTCTTGTCATCGGCGCACTGCGAGTTACTCCCATCCGGCCTTGAGTGCTAGGTGATGTTGTTGGGGATGTTGCTCCTTCTTCCGCTCCCTCCCCACACAATCATCTCTCTTCTTCATGTTTCTGGTCTCTCGGCCTCTGTTGTTTCCTTCTCCTCCTCTCCTTCTCTCATTGTATTTCGGGTGACCCATTTGGGTCCTCTTCTTGCTCGGGTTTGTTTGCTTTGTACTCTGCAGTCCCATTGACCTACTTTTGTGGTCATTTGTTGGACATTAATAACATTATCTTATCTTATTCCTTTTCTTCTTGTTCTTTTTAAAGGACTTCCTTTCTTCTCCTCGCCCCCACCTCCTCCTTTCTTAGTCTTTTTCATTTATTTATGTATATTCAATCAATATTTTTGTTGGCAAGCATTGGCTTCGACTCATTTATCCCTGATGATAGGCCCAAGCAGAGACACTGGAATGTTTGAGTTTGAAACTCGGCAGTTGTATCCAGAAACCTCTTATACATTGAATCTCTGCAAACAAACTCTCGAAGACATAAATCCTAACTTGTTCTTTTATAATAATCTCAAATATATTAAAAACTCATTTAACATCCCTCCATGAAAATGCACATAACTTCTATAAACTACATCCTAAACAAGATGAACACTAAGAAATCAATCTGCAATAAACAGTTGAATCAAGATCACATCTATTTGGAAACAAAAACAAGACAAATCCTCTTCTTTCAAGTGCAAGGTCATATTTCAAGATACCCATGAGCACTCAGTGCTGCAGGTATAATCTAATTGTTCGCAGTTGAATTCCAGAATCTCATCTACCAATATGAGTTTGTTCAAATCTAAAGAAAATTATAAGTTAGACCACGAAACCAACACACCGTTAACACCATTCATGAAAAAAGGAACCATAGGACATGAACCCCTGCACTGGCCTTCAACAGTAAACTTTTCTTTTTATCTTAAACTCTTTCTAGATTTTAGGTGTTTTTTTTTTTTTTGGAATTGAGGGTTTTTTTGAAAGGACCCACATCCTTGTACAATTGAGGATTTTTGAGAGGATCCACAACCTGGTTACAATGAAGGGGACCACTATTAGGTACCCAATTGAAGCAACCATGAAACCATAGTGAAGATGCATGCCATCGACAAAAAAGTGGGACAACTATTAGGACATCCACCGGCGTTGGCGCGGCGAGAGAGAGCAACCACCGTGGTGAGCCACCCCTGCGAGAGGAGAAGGAACCACCTCGGCAACGAGAGGAGCAACCACCTTCGGTGGCGAGAGTAACCAACTTTTCAACATTGCCTCTAGCGGCGAAACCACGCCGAGGAGGATCGTGCCTCGGGGGATTTGAATATGGGTGGGTGCACACAACCATGTGACTTGACCGCAGCACCACTCCCACCCCATCGGCAGATTTTTGTTGAACAATTATTCCTTTTGAACTTCTTTGCAGATTGAGATTGATTGTACTATTACCTGAAGGCTTATGGCTGTAAATTTAATGATAATAAAGAATCAAGATTGTGTACTGTATGTGCTTTGTATTTTTCTGTGCTGTATTTTTTTCTTATCTTTTATGGCGGGTTGTTTTTACTGTATCTGAGCCGGTACTAATTTTTAGTTCCATTGATTGAATTTGGTTTGGCAGGGATGTGAATATAGTTTCTCATATTTTCTTGTCTTTATGTTGCAGGTATATGCATCAATGTCATTCATGTCTCTTGTGTTGGACGATAAATCAATTTATTTTAATTCTATTCGTGAAATGTGAGTATATTTACCATGAGTATGGGCTTCTGGTTTCTAGTCTTTTTGAGGAAGTCACTGTTTCTGTTCTTTTAGGACACATTTCAAGGGAATAAAAGCATGTGCCTCAATTCTATGTGTTTGCATCCAATTCCACTTTGCAAATTGTTATTTGTTGTTGACTGTTGAGAATTTATATTGAGACATTGAAAATCCTAGTTCTGGCTTTATTTTTCACCTTTGTTTTCATAGGTTGACAAGTCTCTCCCATATATGTTTGATATTAAGCTGATACTAGATAGAAAATATATGATTAAACTGTAAACATGTCTAATATTAGATAGAAAATATATGGTTAAACTGTAAACATGTCTTCTTCATGCTAGGGAATATTAAACACACTATTTGTGTTGGGTCAGAGCTGGATTACAATATATTTCATGCAATCTGGTGTCAGCAACTCAGCAGCACTGTAAAGAATCAAAATGCCAAAATAGATTGAATTACATTATAGATCCAGTAATATCTAACCAATTGGAGAAAATAACCAATTTGATAGAAGAATACAAGAGATTTTCACAACAATTGACAATGAAATATGAAAGATGAAGTAGTAGTATTATGTTTAAAGTAGGTTTCTCACTTTCACAACTATCCTTCTAGACAATTATCCATAAGTCAGGATGGACTCCATAAGCTGCTTTAATAGAGGAATACAAATACAATCTAAGATGTAACATTGGTACCCTTGATGTGACTGACCTGAGATCCTTGTGAGTAGCCTTAGCTTAATAAGACACGTATGTAATATCCCCGATAAATAATTTCTTACAAATCTGGTTTTTTTATAAAACCCTAGGGTAGTGTTGTCACCTGTATGCACCCGATAGAGAATGGTGTGTGTATTCTCTCTTCTGTTGACAAAATTGGAACACCTCAAGGTTGTGGGTAACCTATGACTGAGGTGAACCTCCAGAGTGGGCTGGTTCCCTTGTGAATCACCTAAAACTAACAAATTTGACAAGGAAAAGGGAGAAGGAATGCGGGAAATGGAAAATTGAGGTGATACACCAATGATTTGACACACATACGTACTATTGCATACAAAAATACAAAGATCCACACACCTGCACAACTCTAAGCTAATTTGCAAAATTAATTCAAAGGTTTGGGTTAAAGGGACAGTAGAGGGAAGAATTTCCACACCAAAGCAATACAATACCCTGCTAAACACGATGAAAACTCAGAAAACCAGCAATATGAGAAGGCAAAATGAAGTTTTTATTTAGAGATGCAAGTACAAGCTAGGATTACAATAGCAAAACAGTTGGAAGTAGTGTGTCCCGATTTTCATGATAAAAATCTGCATATATGGACTGCTGCGTCCTATTTTCAGCCCTCCCGTTGCATGCTAAATATTTATTATATTTAATTCATCACCCCTTGGCCTGAAGAGCATGCATGAAGATGAAAATAATAAAATAATTGACTTCTTCAGCCTGCTGCGCCAATTTCGGGGTCTGCTGCACCTTATTTTATTAATATAATTCTCCAACTCCCTCTTTCAACCCTTGGTGCCAACTCTGCATGGTATACTTTATTTATTAAATGCTTTTCCTATCTTCCCTTGGCACCTAGGCCCTGCTAGCAGCATGCAATGAATAAAATAAATATTCAACTCCTCTACATGGCGTCCAAACTTGACTTATAACAGCATGCTATTCTTTTCAATAAACTTTATGTCCTATTTTTAGCAAATCACTAACAATAGCTGAGTTTGCTTTTCTTTTGTGCGCTATATTCCTCTATATTTAGCATGCTTTTTCCCTCTTTATTTTGGCGTCCAAACCAGATGTTAACAGCTGCTTTAAACAATTTAAAAATAGCACAAGCTGTTGTTGCTAAATTTAGCTTCAATCATGCTTCCTTGGCATCCATTCTAGCTGCTATTTTTAGCATGCTTTTGTGTCCAAACTGGCTGCTATGTTTAGCACTTATCATGCTTCCTTTTTGGCGCCAACTTCTGTTGTACATGTTGCCTTTTAGCATAAAAATATCATCAACACTCAGCTGCTATTTTAGCACTACCTTTGGCGTCCACCTTCAGCTGAGCATGCACACTTTTATTTATTAAAAATAAATAAAAACCTTCTGCTGAAACTTGCCTTTCATGCTGCCACAATAATTTGTGGTAATGGACAACAGTATAAAAAGTTGAACTTTTATGACAGCAGCAATAAATTGATTTTTATAAAAACATCAAACCCCAATGTGTAGAAAATGGATTTTTACTTATTTATTTCAAATCAGCTTTAATGAAAATATCAAAATGTCTGAATACAATTATTTTTTTACAACTGTTGAACCAAATGGAAAGATGAACATAAGATAAAAGCGTGCAAACTGATTTGACTGAAATCTGCCCCTACACATGGTGCTAGCATTGTATTTTGTTCCCAAAGGGGGACACCTAGCTGTACTTGTTCGGATGCTAAAACAACCTTGAATATGATGCCCTAGCTAAACTAGATGAATATTTGTACTCTAAATGATCACTGCAACCCCTAGAATGGAATTGCCAAGCTTAGATATGAGGGTTTCCGTCCTCAAATCTGTGTGTAAATGAGGGTTTTCGTCCTCTATTACTGATGTAGAAGCAAAAGCTACTTGCAGACAATGAAGTAGTTGATAAATTTCCAAGATGATATAATAATAATCCCCAAAATCTGCTTTTATAACTTTTAAGGCCTTCTCCCAAAGTTGGTGCCACCTTTTGGAGTTACATGCATGCTTTAAAATAATTAAAAATCATTTAATTGGCATATCCAAAGTTGGCACTCCATCCTAAAAATATAAGCTTGATGCCCATGCAAACACTTCTATCTTTGGCGCCCCATGTTGGAAATTCATTATTTAATTCCTCATGCACTCTTTCATTATTTTATTATTATTTCACTCCTCATGCACTCACATATTGAAATATAGTATTTTATTCTCCTTTTGGCGCCCTTAACCATGATAATGCTGAACTTACAAAGATATTGGAAATATCCATAAAAAACTGAAATAGTATTTTATTCCACTTCCGCTTTGTGGCCCCACTTATTAAAAATATAATTTAAGTGTTAGACTAGATGTGTAGTAACATAATCTGCATTTCATTAGTATTGTCACCTCAATGCAATAGGGTACTTAACCATGATAATGCTGAACTTACAAAGAGGCCTTATCTCCATCAATATTACCGAGCCCTTATCATGATCCTTTTTGCAGCTCTGGAAATCGATACATACAAATTTAAATGGTACTTGTGGGACTTTAATTTAACACTCCAATGGAAGGATATTCCAGCCACAAGAGAGATCCACTTTTCCAAAGAAACATATTTTTTCGAAAGTCAAATTTTGGTTAGTAACTGTAAATGCATTTAGTAGGTTTTATTCTTATTAAAGCAATAAACAATTTTGTAAAAATGAAACAAGATCAGATTACAGTAAATATTAGCAAACATACAGATCTGAAATCATGTCTAGATAAAATACGCAACAACTACATCTTCTTGGCATGAATAATCTAAGTAAAGAAAGTAAAAACTAGGGTTAGAGAGGATGGCGCCAATTTAGGATTGAGATGTGATGACAGTGATATGAAAATGTGCCGGAAGGGTGTGCAGGTTGTCATCAAGTTGTGCCAAAAAGCTCAAAGTGTAATTTTGAATGCATGACAAAGTTGGTTATCTTAGTCACCCAGATCAGATTACAGTTAATTATAGCAAACATGCAGATCTGAAATCATGTCTAGATAAAATACGACAACTACAGCGGCATGAATGACTTTGTCTTATATGGACAGCTTTGTTCTCTGTGGCTCTGATCTGTATCTCGCTTCTGGCGCCATGGTAATTTTTTGTGTCTTAGTAGCTTCACCTTTTGTGGTTGAAATTCCACGATGTGCTTCACCAATTGTGCAACTGATTAGGGCTTCTTTTTTATTCTTATTTGTTTGGGAACTTAAAAAGGGTTAGCACTTTTGGGTTGAGTGGCACCCACTATGCTTATGTAGCAATACTCCAAATAGGCATCAAATCACTTTAGTTCCCCATCAGACGTATGTGTGCTAGATGTATATTGCAATGTGTTTGACAATGAAGACCCTATTAGGAACTCCGACACTTGGCAACAAATATTTGGTGTGTAAGATATAGCTTTGCAAATTGCTTAGGGCAGCTTTGTAAGATGTGTACAAACTTAGAGTTGACTGATTATGCTTGAGAGGTTGATATAGCAATTGGGTGCTTTATTGTGATCTCCTAGGTAGCTCAAAAATATGAGGTGCAAGACACTTAGAATTTGCTTTTATAACTGGTTTTTGTGACAAGATTTCCGCTCAAATGACACGACCGACTTGGGTAAACTTGTGAATTTGAAAACGTGGCTCTTAGGGCTTTGGAGGATGACGTTGTTGGCTCAGGTCAAAGTCGGCCAAATGGCTTTGTTTATCATGGCCGGTTTCATCTAGGCACAATGCACAATTCAAATTGTCAGTTGGAGATGGTGGCCAAATGTTTGAAGATGTGTTTGATATATATACACACACACACATAATATATATATATATATATGTATGTATGTATGTATGTATGTATGTATGTATGAACATATCCAAGATGCATTATACCCAAGAGTTTTTAAAATCGATGCATCTGCGTATCGAACCCGTACCCGTATCATGACAACATAGATTAAAACAGAGGCTGAAAGTAAAGGATAAGACAATGAGAAGTGTGAATGCATAACCGAGTAATCAATTAAAATTTCTCTCAAAATTCTGCAAGAGTTGCTGGAAAGGGAGCAGAATTAGCTTAAGCAACTTTGCAGGCTGTCAGAATTAGAAAAACACTGGATTTAACAATAAAAGAAAAGTTCTTGATTGCAATTGCATGAGGTATTTATGAGAAGCATTTAACAATAAGGTTTTAAGGAAGCATTTCAAGGGAGTAATAACACATGCCTTGATTCTATGGGTTTGCATCCATTCCTTTCTGCAAATTATTAATTCAGTTATCTGGAGAAATTTTATTTTGACACATTGAAAATCCCAGTTTTGGCTTTTTTCACCTCTGTTTCAATAGTTTGCCACATTCTACCAAATATTTTTGATATTGAACTAATTTAGATGGAAAATTTATGGTTAAACTGTAAAATGCCAGCTTATATTGAACTCACTATCTGCGTTGGGTCAGAATTGGACTGAAAATACATTTACAATATATTTCATACTATCTCCTGTTAGAAACACTGTAAAGAATCAAAGCCAAAGTAGATTGAATTACAATATAGATATGATAAAATATCTAACCAATGGAAGAAAATAACCAACATGATAGAAGTATGCAAGAGATTTGCACAATTCTTGACTATGAAAGATGAAAGACGAAAGATGATGTAATAGTATGATGTTGAAGGTAGGGTTTCACAATACAACTATGCTTAAGAAATACAATACAATCTAAGATGTAACATATGCACCCTTGATGTGACATGAGATGTGTGAATAGCCTTGGCTTAATAAGACACATTGGATTAATAAACCCATAGTGTATTAGTGTTGGTGTGACTCAAGCCCTAACTTAAACAACCACACATGGAACACAATTGACTATAATTCAGCTTAAGCACACTACATGTTGGCGGTTTTATAACCTCAATTGAACATAATGAAGATAATGCATCAAGTAACCTGCTTCCACAATCTAACTACTAATATTGCCTCAATACATTGTATGTACAACATATGGCATCATGATTATGAATGTAGGTGCATATTTTGCCAACCATCTTGAAGTGCTCGGCCGTCTAAGAACAAGAAGAAATCAAATTCTATGGCTTCCTCACCTTTGAAGTGCTCGGCCATTTAAGACCAAGGTGAAATCAAGTGGTATGGCTTCCCATATTTTCATACACTTGGTACACATGATCATCTCTTCATCGATATCCATATTTAATTGGCACTAGTATAAAAACATGTCAGGTTCCATACATGATACGGATAGTCTTTTGATTCTATTTATATCTATGGCTTTGTTGTTGCTCAACTTCATGTTACCTTGAGTATTGCCTCTCATGGTGATGTGGGTGTCCATGGGCTTAACCCCATGTTTTATTTCATGTTTTATTTCTTTTGAATCTTCAACCTTATTCTTGGGCTCTTGAGCAGGTGGGGGTTAATGCTGCTTGTACATTATACCGTGCCTTCTGTTGCCTTTATAATGCATGAGTATCATTTTTGTTGTCGTTCTCCTTAATTTCCTTTTCATTATTTCCCCTTATCCGGATGAAGATTCCCCCTTGTAATCCCTTGAGTTTGACTTAATTTTTTAATTCCAATTCTTCATAAATTTCTTTTGCGTATGGAAAATTCACATGTTTTCAACCAAGATGATCCAAGAACACTGGCTGAACTGCCTACATTTATGGCATGAAAGTTAAGATGCAAAACATACTTGTTCTTGGTGAGTTTTATTTAAGTCTTGGACCTTTTCACAATCTGTGTGTTTCCATGACATTTTTAGCATGGACCTGTAACCTAGTTCCCAAACTCGTATTTATGAGGTATACTTGCTACTTGGGCCTATTGAGACCCTAAGGATCTCCATCTGAATGTTTTCTTGTACCTGCAAAATCTGAGATATCATTTAAATGTTTTTTTTTGTTTCTTTAAAGTTAAAAGGCTTGTTGATATGCTTGCGACCCCTTATGGCGAGAAATTCTCCCTTTGAATGTTTTCTTGTACTTGCAAAATTTGAGATTCCTTGAATGAAGATGTTTTATTGTGTTTTCTTAAAGTTAAAAGGCTTCTTGATTTGCTTCTGCAACTTTTACCACTTGCCTTTTGGCTTGAAATGGTCCATCTTCTTCCCAAGTCAATTTATCACCGCTTCACTTCCATCATGGATTTTCCAACAAGAAAAGTGTTGTAATGTATGTGTAAAGTAATTGTCATTAAACATTCTCAAAAACATATGATCGGGGCCATGAGTTGTGGATTTAGATGTGTTATATGCATATGCAAATGTTATTTAGAGATATGCAGAGTATTGAGAGAGAGATAATATAATTGAAAAAGTCGACGTGTTTATTTATTTGTGCAATCTATACTTCGCATACTCTTGAGAAAGATGTATGGATGTCTATCTTCTACTTTGATTGCTATCTAAGCTATAGATGTGTATACATATATAGATTAAAATTCTGTAAAGGCGAGAAGAACAATTATGGAAGTTGAACTGTTTTAGGCATTCCATTTGTGTGCTTCACCTTGTGGTTATGTGGCTAGAAAGATGCACAATATGCAAAGAGACATTGGCATAATGACATCCCTTGGAGTGCCATGTGGTGTGGGCGCGGAGTTGAGCTATAGTAGGTAAGGATTGTTGTTTTGTATATTGTAGTATCATGTGGTTTGAGTTGTCCTTTGTGGTTTGGCATGGAGGTGTGCAACACCCTAGTGAAAGGCAATGGTGTGTTCCACATAAGGTTTGGTGCATGCTTGGGTGGTGCCATGAGCGATCTGCACAAATTGCATTGTGTGCACCATTGCATTGTGTGTGCGGGAGTGTATGCAACATCGGTTGGAGATAGATGGATGCATTGCGCATTGGTACAGTGTGTGCGACATTTGTTGGAGATGGATGTGTGCGACATTTGTTAGATGGTCTAAGAAGATGATCGGGCCAATAGTGTGTTCCACTAAAGGTTTGGTGCATGCTTGGGTGGCACCATGGCCGATCTATACAAATTGCATCATGTCATTGTAGGAGTTTGTGCAACATCTATTGGAGATAGATTGATTCATGTGCGCATTGGTAGAGCGTGTGTGGCATTTGTTGGAGATGGATGGTGATCTTGGAGATACTTCTAACTTGTGGGTGAGATTTTGGAGTACTACAATCTATTGAAGTCATACCACATGAGCTATAAGCTGTGAAAATGGGCTTGGCGTTGTGCTGGGATCTGTCGTTGGTAGATCCTCTTGGATTTGTTGCCCCTCCTTGTAAGGCAATAGTTCCAATTGTGTTAAGTTTTTTAAGCAGGTGTAGAACCTTGGCTTCTAGTTGATACCTTGTGAACCATTTGGCTTACTGTGGAGCTGACCTGCTTTGATGACTTTGTACACTGAAAAAGCAATTTTGTGTACTCATGGTTTCCAAACTGTGATTTGTCTTTGCTGGTGGAGGTCACGTGTCAGTAGCAAGCAAGTTTTGAATGTTGAATATGCATAGTAGTATGATGCAATCTTCTTGGGAGTTGGCGTGACATGTTTTGAGCATGGATTCAATTTGGGAATTGAGTATCCCTTATTCCCACTTATACAATTATGCTGCAAGGATTGGGATGTGTGTTGTATACACACTAATGACTATGTATATATGGATGCCCAAAAAGATTATAGAAAGGATATGAGAAGCCGCATTTTGAGAGTGAGCTGTATACCTTTGTTGTGTAGCAAGAGAGCCATCCCTATTTGTATGTTGTAGGTGAGGCATGGTTGGAAGATTCAGTTGCTTGATGGTTGCTTCAGAGATGAGGTTCTTCATGCTATCACCATCGATCAGAAAATCTAGTGGCTGCCCTTGCACCCACATTTGTGAATGGAATAGATGTTCTGCTTCAACATCTTGTGCTATTGGTGTTTGCTTGTGCAATGCTTACCAAAATGCTGGATTGTGTCAATGATTTTCATGAGGGATCAACTCCATAATCCTCTGTTTTTGCCTATGTAAGCAAAGTCTTTTGAGCATGGCACTTTGCGTTGGAGTGGCTGCTACTTTTGTGCTTGTCACACCATTTGCATGTCTTGGACGGTTGTTTCTTGTCTAGAAGTAGGTGTCTTCCTTGGTGCAGACAATGTGTCTTGCTTGACCTTCATATTGGACTACTCAATGATTGCGCATAGCATAGGTTTCCCATCATCTTGACCTTAGCTAACTTCAGTTTGGATTGAATGAATGGTCGTAGGCCATGCAGTACTTGAGAACTCTATGCTCCTTTGACTCGAATGAGCCTAGCTTTGCATAAAGGTCATGGAAGGCATCAATGTAGGCTTGGATTGACTAGTCATGTCCTTGCCGCAGTTGTTGCCACTGAATGTAGTGGATCTTCATAAACATCTTCATGATAGTATTCATCTTTGAAAGCTTCTAGGAAAGTCCCATGTTGGTTCAAGCTTTCCTTCTTTTGGTCTTCTTCCCAAGGACTATGGGCTTGTCACCACTTCTTGACAAGTGAAGAGACTTTCAAAAGTGCAATCTTGATTTTCTCTTCATCAAAAAAATCATTCATAGAAAAATATGAATCTAATTGATCTAATCAATTATCTATTATTTCTACACCAATTTTTCCTTCAAACACATGAACGTCTAAATTTACTTGAAACTTGGGGGACTTGACTACTAAAAGCTTTTATTTGATGATGAGGTCGATAGGACTGCCTGTTTGAGGACTTTTGCAAATTGGTTGAATAGGAATCTCCTTTGTTCTATGAGTGCTTTTGAGATTTCATCTTTCATCATCGCGTGTAGCTCATCTTGTGTTTGATTGTTCTTTTCCATTTGATCTTTGTTGAAGGGCATGGAAGATGCTTTGATGGGTTTTGTGGTTAGGACGTTAAGGCTCAGATACTCTGACCTTGTTTGATGGGTCATACAAGATGATGAACCAATTTGATACATTGGTACTGGGGCCTAAGAGGTAACCAGTGGATGATACCCTAAATACGGATTTAGATGTGTTATATGCATATGTGGAAGCTATTTAGAGATGTGCAAAGAATCGAGAGAGAGAGAGAGAGAATAGAATTGGATCAATAAATGTATTTATTTATTTGCACGTCTTGTACATGGCATATTCTTGAGAAAGATGTATGGCTGTGTATCTTACCAAATGATTGTTATCTAAACTCTATATGTTTATACATATATATAGATTAGAGGCCCAAGATGTAACCCGGTGGATGATACCCTAAATATGGATTTAGATGTGTTTTACGCATATGTGTAAGCTATTTAGAGATGTGCAAAGAATCGAGAGAGAGATAATAGAATTGGAACAATAAATGTATTTATTTATTTGCATGTCTTGTACATGGCATATTCTTGAGAAAGATGTATGACTGTCTATCTTACCAATATGATTGTTATCTAACTATATATGTTTATACACATATATATAGATTACAATGCTGTGAAGGTGGGAAGAGCCGTTATGAAATTTGAACTGTTTTGAGGATTCTGTGTGTGATGCTTCACCATCTGACTATTATGTGGCTAGAAAGATTTGTGGTTCTATACAAAGACACTTTAGCCTAATGGAAGCCGTGGGGTGTGCCATGTGTGGTGTGGTGTGGAGTTGTGTTGGATGGCATCATTGAGATTATAGGTAGCAGGTTGTTGGCACCTCACATTACTGTGTGATATGAGTTGTCCTTTGCAGTTTGGCATGGAAGTGTGGAACACAGCAAAGGCCAATGGTGTGTTCCATAGAAGGTTTGCTGCATGCTTACGTGGGTCCATGGTTGATTTGCACAGATTGCATTGCGCCAATGCAAGAGTGTGTACGAAATCTACTGGAGATGGATGGATGCATTATGCCACTTCTGGAGTGTGTACAACATTCATATGTACGAAATCTACTAGAGATGCATGGATGCATTATGCCACTTCTGGAGTGTGCACAACATTCGTTGAAGATGGATGGATGGTCTTGGAGATATTGTGAACTTGTGAGTGAGGTTTTGGAGTATTGCAATTTATTGAAGTGGCACCACAAGCTGTGAAGACAGGCTTGGTGTTGTACTGTCGGAACTGATGTTGGCAAATCCTCGTGGATGAACATATTTTCAAATCTAGTATTTGTTAAAATCAATAATATCTTTCTTTCTATAAAATAAATGGATCTCCATGAATAATAGCTTACATTCCTCCCAACAGGCCACTATTTTCCACCAGAAGAACGCATATTTGGAAGGTTAACTTGCAAAGAGGCCTCATCTCTATCAACATTATTCAATCCTCAGTGTGACCCCTCTTGAGAAAGCTCTGGAAATTGTCTTTCAAATGGTACTTGTGACTTTAATTATATTTTCCATCAGAAAGATATTCCAGCCATGAGAGATCCTCTTTTCCCAAAAAAATTAACAAATATAGTTTTGTAAGGTCAACTTTTAAAGGCTGTCTCTCCCTCAATACTGTTTAGATGGGTTGGACAGTGTAGTGGCATAATCCACTAGTATTGTCCCATCAATGTTATAGGGCACTTCTCCATGATAATGCTTCCTTGAAACTCCTTCAGTCCCTGACCTAGTATAAAGGTCTCTTGTCTTTGAAACTTGTGCTCTTATATGATGCTGTGGACACCCAGGGCACACTTTTCTCCTTTATCTTGCTTGAATGATGAGGGGGACTTGACTTTAAATGAACTGCAGATCAGAGCACCAACAATCAATTTTTACCTAAACCTTATCCAACAAGTATGAAAGCAAACAAACCTCAAACAAAGGTTTTCCTTAATCATGTTTGAAAGTACTTATTTCAAACTATTTTTTTCCCGTGTGGCCTATGAAGTACTTTGTACAAAATAACAATGTTTTGGATTTATTTTGTGCTCTCTGGAGAAGCTCTTGGACCCTGGAATTCAATTCCAGTTGATTCTTCAAACGGAGATCTATAGGGAGGCAAGAAGTATTTCTGTTTTGGTGACCCCCAAATATCCTCCTCCAAGTCCTGTATTTTAACATTGAACATGTGTTACTTGGTCAAATCTCTCCATCACTTCTGGATTTCCTCTTATGGGTGTTTCAAGGAAAGCCATGAGATCCTTTAACAAGAAATTCCAAAACTACGTGTTCCGAGTTCCTGAACAACGGTTAAACAAATTTGCAACAAGATCATGGAACTCTTAAATTGGAAGACGACAAATGAGTTTTTAGTAATATTTAACTTACAGTTTACTTTCATGATAATGATAATATATTAAATAGGAAGACAACAGCGATTCTTTATTAATATTACCTTTGAAATAATGTGAGGTAAAGAACTCTGCACTGAGCTCTTAATTTCTAAACACCACCCAATTCAGATTTTGTGAACTGAACTGCTAGCTTGATGCTTTGCTTTCCAATTATAGGTATCTCTTTCTAGACCACCAATCCCAAGCTTGTGCCTTAAACCTCATGATCAAACTTTCTCAGTATGACCAACACCTTTGTGGTTTGCCATTTTGGAAAATCTGATTGTAAGCTAGTTTTCGGTCGTCTCTGCAGCTTGTAGTCACTGCGATCAGGTGATCTGTTCCTTATCTAAGCCTCAAACTTGTGCTGGTTAGCTAGGCCATGTTGTTTAGTTTCACAGATTGTGCATTGCTCATCTAGGGCACATAAACTTTGCTGACTTGAGCTGTGGAAGGTGAGAGGAAGTATCTTATGGATCTTGATAGTTGACCTAATTTTGTGTGCAAAACCTCTCAATGCTACAAGGGGATGCCCTTAACAAACTCCTAATGGTTGCGATCGCTTCTTTTTCTGCCTGGCTTTGTGATTGGCTCTTGATTCTGATTCGTATGTAGAGTACAGAGTCATTGTAAAAGAACTGAATTGTGTTGAGAACCCAAAAGCCATGTTGAAAGTGTTGCCTCCCGCTTCACTCCTCAATAAGTGAGAGAATCTGTTATAAAGTGGAATGCATTAAAGCACAATGTTTTAGTTTTTGAAAATTTCAGATTTTTGCATTTTTTAGCCGTTGGACCATATTTCCAGAAATGCGACATCCTCAGTGAACGAGAATTTCTTAGAGAAAAGCTCAAGCTTTACGACGCATTGAACAGTTTGAATGTCAAGAAATGCAAAAACTGTGATCATGTCAAGATGACCGTATCAAGGGGATTCTATCCCGATTTGCTACCTGGATCAGAAATGCATTTCATTATTTTGCTTATAATTTCTTTACTGAGAAGCATTTTTCCAAGGATAAACAGAATCAATTCATTTATTTCATCTTTTGATTTCAGACGTTTGCATCAAAATCTCCCATAGCATCAGTATATTGGATATCTAGTAGTGAAGTCTCATTGCGTGTTAACCACAAAAGCCTTCCCTTCTAGCATCTTACTGATTGGAGTCTTGCCATGGAGTCCATGCTCTCGCATACCCAGATCTCCTACGGAAGTAGCGTATGTTATCCCAAGCAGACTCTGTGACTTTATGAACTTGCCAATCCTCCGTAGGCCAGATGTTTGAAATAATACTGTTTATTTACTAATAACTTTCTATGTGTTTTTCTTTTTTACATTCCATGGATTTTAATACTTGTTCGATAGCATGGGAATTCTTGAGGGTTGGAAAACATTTTTGAATGCTTTCCACAGGTCATTAGCCTGACAGTTGATCAGTAGCTATTCTGTTCGAGTTTACAGCAGATAAAACATTGTAAGCTTGAGCATGGACCTGTGTGCACAGCAGCCACTGTTTAGAATTGACTTCAATAGAGGTAAAATAGGAAATGCATAAATTCAAACATGCAGAAGGTTAATACCTGAGCAATCCACTGCAAGAGAAAAAGCGCAGAACTATTTGAATAGAGGTCATCTAGGAAACAAAGCAGCTACAATTTTGGCTTTGATCTTCTATAGGTCCTGATCAGAAGGCCTTGCCAAATTTGTTAATACCTGATGTTCTGCCATAGCACCTGGGACACTGCTGTACGTGCTGCTACCAATAATTACGCATGTAGAGTACCAGCTATTAGAGCACTTTCTACTATTGCTACAGTGCCCATGTTGCTGACTCCCAATTGGATAATTTGAATTTCGATTACTTAGAATTTAAAAAAAAAAAACTGTTGTCTGGGAAGGAAGGCTATTTGATTGTCAATTTGGGAATGGAGTAAGGCTAAGGCTAAAAACAAAGACGGAGGCAAGGACATTGTGAAGCGTGTCATAGAAATGGGCATCTGATTATACAAAGCACATTAAGATCGATTCTCATGCTCGAAACAGGAAAATGCTTTGTTGTTTTGGTCAATATAGAGAGCCACACCAACTCAAAATGATAAATATAAAGCTTGATTATAAGTCAGGAATTTGCTTGTAAGATACATATTCTTCATTATATAAGATGTGAGATTTGATTATCATTGATACAAAAAGTACAGTGTTTTTAAATTTTTGCTGCTTCTCACATGATATGGAATAAAATTCAAATGATATAGAAGACTTTAAATACACCACAGTAGATTAGGGAGCTAAACATAAACCAGAGTAATAACTGATCCCTTAAACTCAGAAGGAGAGAGCCTTTTGAAACTTTGATGCTTGTAATGGAAAAACACTTGCAACGAGATTGATTCAAACATTTCAAACATGTAATTTCAGCATAAGTGAGCTTTAAACATAAAGTGAGAATCTATTAATGATCTTATTAATGACAGTACCATTTGACATCTTTAAATAGCTGAATGTGATTAGCATATATTTAGAGTCTTTGTCACAGATGTGATGAATTTCTTATAAACTAATGATCTTGGATGCTAACTATCATTTTGTTGGAATATGGAAAGAGAAGAAAGAATACTGAAAGGATGTACAAATGAAACAGCAGAGGTTTATTTATTAACTCTTGAGCATACATAACTGATACATTCTATAAAGTGTTATAATTTTTTATTGACTGAAACACCAATCTTTAAATATCTGAATGTTTAGTATAATCTAATATAGTTCCATATATATCTCATCTCTTCTCTGCACCAGTCATTATGTGCTGTTCTATGCTACCAGATGCCGGACCGTGCCCTACTGTTTCTTGTTTCTGTCACCTTTTCCATTTCTTATAAACTACAAATACTTGGGCTATTTCAGTGTTGGAGCTGTGCTCATATGCCATTATCGTGTGAACCATGGAGTCTCCGTCCACTGACAGCCAGTTGTTATCGCAACCGCAACAGCAAAAATCTGGTCCCATGAACAAAGATATGGCAAGTGGTCCACTTTGGTTCTCTGTTTCGTGATTCATTGACTAGTGATGAATCACCAATGGCTAGTGTCAGCCCCATCCCTGCAGAGTGCTGAAATCAGAACCTCAAAGATGTGAATTGAAAAATCCATTCTCCATTATCCTTGATCACGCCCTTGCACCACCATGTGTGCTCATCCGACTTTTTCAAGAAGAAGAATGTGACCATCCGTGCAGGAGTTAGAACCAACTCCTCAATAGTAGGAGAAATAACCATCTCCGTCTCAGCAGTGTTCTCCATCTCATCAGGAGAAATAACCATCTCCGTCTTATCTATGTGCTCATCTATCCCCATCTCGTTGGGAAAGATCTTTCACAACACAATGAGCAAACTGCTCATGCTCTATGCAAGAACCTCCGAGTGAATCGCCGGGCATGCCATCTCACCATGCGCCGTCAATGCATCACGGAATAGTGGAGTCTGCGAATGAGGAAATCCATCCTCCCAAGGCATGTCCGCCTCCCGTACACCTAGTATAGTGGATATTCCCTCCACAATAGGTGCATGTTTCATTCAACAAAGCTGTGAAATGCTTCCTTTTCCGCACTTGGTGCTGTCCTGGAACGTGCATCATGTGATACGGATCAA
Source organism: Taxus wallichiana var. yunnanensis (assembly GCA_018340775.1). Taxonomy (NCBI): domain Eukaryota; kingdom Viridiplantae; phylum Streptophyta; class Pinopsida; order Cupressales; family Taxaceae; genus Taxus; species Taxus wallichiana. The sequence goes on along the minus strand of CM031237.1, from coordinate 67,735,192 downwards.
CAAGCCGGTACCCCAATCAAGGGCAATTATCCGTCCGGATCTGAGACAACACACTTCTTTCCACGGAAATCCAAATATTGGGATTTTCACCAATTGTGAATAGATAGAAGATTCTTTTTAAAGAAGGTACATATCTAAATTCCGTACAACAATTTATGAGCAATTCCAATGTCCAAGCGTTCTAGTACTACCGATTCAAAACCTGCAAGAAATGTTTTCGCTACGACATGAAAAGGAAATGCACCTAATTGAGTCAATAATTTTTACCACTATTTTGGCATGATGTTTTTTCATCCGAAAAAATCGCGCACATGTTCCTCATTACATGGCTTTTGGCTTCAAAAAAAATTTGCAATCCATCTTTTGTGGTAATAAATGTGGTCCGAGTGGAAGAAGATGTGCCACTTTCCCTTTGATTGAGTGCAAAAACTCTTGCATGTGCCATAACTTTCATTTTGTGGTTCTGCCTTTGACTTTGGAAGCACTCTCTGTCTCGCAAATTAGATCCTGATTTGTTGTCTTTGCAACAGTAGGAACTCACCTTGTCAAACGTGAGTGTTTGACTTTCAGCCATTAAATGGAGGTGTGAAGAAGGTAAGCTTTCAAAAAAGCCACCATATCATATTTTCTGATGGAAGATAAGCGGTCTCGGGGTCTTTCACGCATTGATGGCAATATTTTTTCGAGAAAGAGCATATTTTTCATAAAATCCACTTTTTGATATTTATCCCTCAGATTGGTCCACAACGTTTTGGACCACAAGTATCAAATCATCCGACACCGATAACTTGCAATCTATTTGAAAGAATCATTATCAGCCTTGATAATTTTATCACAATGAAATGATGTTAAAATTTTATGACTCCAAACATTGGAAATTAGATGGATGTCAAGTGTGATATTTTGCCATTTTATTATTTCAAATGAAAATAATAAAATAATAATTTACTCACACTTAATAAAATCTCCTTTTTTGCAAATATATATATATATATATATATATATATATATATATATATATATATATATAATGATATAGTATGAAATTATTTACAACAAATCTTATAAATAAATTCACCTTTGTTGAATTTAATCGATTTTTACTGCCCTAGTTATTTCGAATATTGCAAGAACCGGACCCGCGTCTGTCCCGCGCTGCCTGCCTGTCCGCGTCTTTTCGATTTTTGGTGGATTTTGCCCTTTTTCACGGATTTTGCCCTTCTTTCACAATCACGAATCCCTTCCACGATTTCCTCCAGCGAACTCGACCTCTCCTCTCGTCGACCTCTCACCGATGCCTTCGCTCTGATACCAATGTTGGAATATGCAAAGAGAAGAAAGAATACAGAAGGCAAAAACTTTTTGCAGGCCTTACCAACCGAACAACTACATAACTGATTTAATTCTATATAATGTGTTATATTTTAACACATTTCTTCCTTGATAACATAGATGCACACAGACATGTAGAAATTTTTTCATTAAAATGTTTTCTTTGCTTGGAGTAGTTCTATTGATGCAGACTTTTAATGTATTAGGTCATACTTGCAATTTATTCATTTAATATTTGTGCATTTTGGTAGCCTTTGCCTGTCTAAGCAGCAGGGTGTTTTTCAGTTCAATTGTTTCATACCTTCTTGACGATGATCAGCTATTTTTTGCAGAGCAGTTAAATTTATTTTTCATCCTTGATAGGTGATTGAATACCTTTCTGCTGGTAATCTTATGTGCAGATATGAAGCATGGGTCATATATAATTTCCTCTCTCTGTGTCTTGCTTGGGTGGGTGGCCCAGGTTCTGTGGTCACAAGCTTAAGTGGTCGAGTGTTGAAGCCATCATGGTATCTGATGACATGTTGTCTTCCTCCCATACCACTTGATGGGTTCGTATCATCTCTCATTATTTATTTCTATTCTGCCATTAAGTACTTTTTTAATTTTTGGTTCTATGGGTCATTTTTTATTTGAATATAGTTTGTTGGGTCCCAAATAAATTGTTTTCCATGTGCAGGCGTTTCATTCGACGATGCAAGCAGGGTGGGTTACAGTTTGTCATTCTGAAGCCCATACTTGTTGGAGCTACATTTATTTTGTATGCCAAAGGGAAATATGAGGATGGCAACTTCAGTGCAAACCAAGCCTACCTATATGTGACTATCATTTACACTATATCATACTCTTTGGCACTGTATGCGTTGGTTTTATTCTATGTGGCATGCAGAGATCTGCTTCGCCATTCAATCCAGTTCCAAAGTTTATAATCATAAAATCTGTTGTATTCCTCACGTACTGGCAGGTAATAATCTTTGATAACATCAAATTCCACATTGTCATTAATCTCATAATGTAATATAATTTATTCATTGGTAGTTTTTGCATGATCCTTTGGCTTTTGTATTCATGTTCTGCAATTCAAATATTTTACATTTTATATTGTTTCTTTATGTTAAGGTGATAGCCAAATATAGGCTTTGACAATTCTTTTATATCATCATTTAGATGGTTATACTTATAATGAGCGAAGTAAATAAATGCCGCACGTGTTATATGTTGCTTTACTATTCAAACTGTTACGAGCCTAATAATTTGTTGATGACTTCGTGATTCAAGTTTATGAAAGACCAATATCCATCACCACCCCAAATTTCATATATTTGAGCTTTACATATGTGCTATAGATTTAAAAAAGTTGTATTTCATCTTACCATCTGTTTATAAGCCTGTTTGCATACATCCTGTAGTGTCTATAGCATCATTTTCTACATGCAATTATTATATCACTTAATATGCAGGCAGTTTGGTAACAACCAGGTTTTTCCAGAGCTTTGTTACTAGGTGGAAACCTGAAGGTACACAATATTAGAATAAATTATGGGTTATGTGAATAAAATCCTCTTTTTCATGCACAGTGGGTCCAATACTCCAAACAGGGGCAGTAGCTAGGCCAGGACCTTTAAAAACTCTCGTACTCCTTTTAGCTTTTAGTGCCATAAATTTAACAAATAAGGGTCAAAGCGAAATAGTAATGTGTCCTTGTGATGCTTTGTAAGATGTATGCTTTTTTTTACTGGAAATACATCGACACACTTGTTAATAAAAAAATATAGAGTTAAAGTACAACATGGTTTACTTTAAAACGGTGGTTGGTTGGTATTCACAGCCTCAAAGCATCAACAGCTGATGAAAAACATGGTAAGTACCAAGAGTTAAAACAATTGATTAACACTAATCATACAAAAATGGTTGGAAAAGTCACACCCCAGAATGCAGATTTTAAATGTACGGTAGATTTAGTAAGATTTTAATTTAATATTGTACCTGTATTTAATATTTAATATAGTTTAGCATGCTTGCACTGGTGTTTTTATTTTTACATAAAATACTAAAAGTCAATAAAATTTGGACCTAAAGAATAACTAACCTTATATAATAGCCTTCTCTGAATGTAAGGTTCTTGTCTTACATAGGTGAGGACAATAAAAACCCATGTTCTGGAAATCATTTACTGCTGGTGTGTACTGGCATTTAAAAGAATGTGGTTCTAAAATTCTTTGGGTTTTATTTCTTATGATAATTTGAAGTATATCTACAAAAGTGGTTTTAGGGATTGTACATAAGATACGTGTATGTAATGCAGTTTACCTGTTCTTGTATGCAGGGAGTCTTAGTTTTTCTAGCAGCGAAGTCTGGAATCATAAAAAATGCAGAAGAGGCTGCTGATCTTCAGAACTTTATTATCTGTCTTGAGATGGCCATTGCTGCAATAGGACATTTATATGCATTCCCACACAAAGAGTATGCTGAAGCAAACATAGGCGCAACTGGTGGTTTAACGGGAAGTCTGACCCATGCCTTGAAGTTCAACGACTTTTATGATGATACAGTACATCAGGTAATGACTTAACTGAATTTCAGATAGTGATTATATTGTTCATGCACCACGAGTTGCCATGTGCACTTTGTGTGGACGGTCACTTTACTGCTGATTGTTTAATAAGAAGTTATTTTCTTTATACTGTCTCAGATGAGTTAGTTTTTATCTTTCTGGTTGTTCTACCCTCTTCATTGGATTTGAAATATATCCTTTCACATTTGACACTACTTGAAAAAGGCTCTTGCTAACTTAACTAGGAAGTTTGAACTTAATTATCAAAGCAATGGTGTTGTTCTGACATGGCAATTTTAGCTGCAATACGATGCCATCTTGAATATACTCTGGCTCTCAGACTCGAGACTCCTGTGAAATACTATTATAGCAAAAATCAAGATATTTAAATAGCAATATTGATTTGTGAAACGAATATTTAAATTGTTTTGGTTGGATGCTAACATTAGGCTGATTCAAGCTGTGCTAACTGAGCATAAACTTATATACTCACTATAATCAATTTCAAGCTTGTCGGGTCATTCAGATAGCTCAGCTTCTTTGGGAAACTCTCTTTCACGTTTTTGCTTTTGATCTGCATTCTTTATAAGCTTATACTATGCTTTTTGTTACTCTTACCCCATAAGGTGGCTCTTGCTTAATATTTCTAATATAATGGCCATTGTCGACCCTGGTGCTAAATTGGCACCTCCCAATAGTAATCCATAATATATTAGACAGCCAGAATTCTACATCATTTAGTTAACTTTTATTGATGGGCACATGAGCTAATTAAAAGCATATTTAAGTTTGGGATGAATAGTTTAATAGCCTCAGCAGCAACTTATTGACAGGCACATGAGCAAAATGTGCTTGCATTCCAAACAATCTGTATTATCTGCTGCAAAGTATTTGTGCTGTGTAAGCTAACAAGTATGCTTTATTTCTTAATTAAGATTTGTGATGTAATTTTCTTGTGACGTTTCAGTTTGCCCGACATATCATGATTATGTCCTTTACAGCAATGACGGTGAAGAAGGGACAAGGAAATATCGAGCACGCACATTTGTCCCTACTGGCCAGGAAATGGACACTGTACGGAAACATAGAAAAATGTTTGGAGCTGGAAAAACAGATGATTCATATTCGTTGGGGATACCTGCTTCTGATGTTGCAAGCCCTCGTATTGTGGAAGCTGGGCATAAATCTGTCAAGGATCCAGAATCCATGAAATCTTCTTTGCTTTTTGACCCAACAAATAATCTTTCCAAGCCTTATGACATTAATTTAATGGATTCTTCCCTAATTGAAAGAAATCCAACTGAGTTTAATCCAAGGAGGGTCTGACAAGTAGTGCAGAGAGTATAATCTCAGAGGCAAGTTGATAAGTAATGTGTGGGATTATGACAAAGCTTATCCAACTGAAATTTTGCTATCGTGCTTTTTCATGTGACGGCAGGAAAAAGTAGTTTGTTGTAATTCACATACATTTAGTGCTTGGAATGGGGTTTTGAGTACTGAATATGAACGTGTTCTCTTAGTTTCTTCTCTCAACATTGGTTTACACATATCTGGATGTCATTTGCTTCAGTTCATTCTAAAATTCATTCCTCAAATTATTGCTTCACAAAAGAAACTGAAGGACCGTTGGCTTCTTCTTTTTACAGGTAAATAAGAGTTCTTGAATATCTATATCCATGCCTTGTATGATAAAGTCAAGCTATTCATGCACAGTGTGGTAGTTACTGCATTTAATATTTTTACAGGAGCCACGTCTCCTCAATTTCAGTCTTGTAAGTTTAGTTTTCCATTGTAATGCTGTCAGTTTTTCCTGATATTGGAGCAGCTTGTGGTCTTCATTTCCAGATTAGATATTCAACAAGGTGTAAAATTTCAATTACTATGTAGCTCATAGATTAAGGAAGTATATTTGTCATTTCAAAGAATTATTTTCATTAAGAATCTATGTGACATTTTAACTCGGTTTTTATAAATACCACCTGTCGTGGCATGTGCTTGATAAAACTATGATTTTTTGAATAGTAATTTAAAAAAACTGGAAAAAATGAAAGCAAGTTGAAATTATGGACAGTCCTTTTATTGACGTAGTACTTTTGATTGAATTGTATTTAATAATGACCATTGAACATGTAATATTTGCAAATAAATAATTAAATGAAAATTTGTTCCCATCTTCTCTCAAAGATTCAGTTATAAACCTCTTTGTTGCTTGTATACATCTCAAATGGTGAATATTGCTCTTGTACAAGTTTCTAGAAAAGTGGCTTAAGTTTTCGTAGGTAGAGGGGAAATTAAACGAAGTGGCCACTTAAGAAAATTACCTTTATCTTTATAGTGAGTTGAAAACCTTGATTTCAGATGCAAGGTGAAACTAGTAAAGTGTCACTAGTTTCCTCTCAATTTGTCCCAGCGCCACTAGTTTCCTCTCAGTTTGTCCCAGCGCCACTAGTTTTATACTGGTTCTTCAAAAATTTTCCCTAGCTAACATTCAAGTTTGAGAGGGATTAGCATCTTCCACGGTATAATCTTGAGATTATAAAGAAGATTTGTCCATGTGGCTAAATCTATTCAATATATTTGAACTTTTTTGCAATTCCTATGGACAAGGGGTGTTCTTTGACAAGAAACCAAACCCTTTTGAGTAATTTGAGATGATTTTCCTTCAAGCTTTAAATCATGTTGGAATGTTTTGCTTGGATTCGCTCCAAAAAATTCTTCATATGAAAAAATGAGTGAGGCAAAACCAAATGATAATGGTACCCGTTGAAGTGTAGTTTGTCATGGTTAGTGGGTTTCGCTTGTGTGTGACATAGGGTAATTAAGTTTTACACAATCAATAACACAAATAAGAATAATTTAAAACTAACAAACACAACCCTAAAACAATATAGGATTATTTAAAGCTTAGAATTTTGGTATGTTAATGCTATTCACAATTTGACAATGTGCAATTAGGGGCATGTTATGTAATGAATTGGTATGTTAATGCTATTCACAATTTGACAATGTGCTATTAGGGGCATGCTATGTAATGTACTCACCAAATTATGTAGACAACAGATAAAATGGTGCTCAAATTGTGTGCAGAAGCAAGAAAGATTGTCATAAACATGTTCAGAAAATGTTAGGACCTAGAAATGTGACTTAAATGGGTTTGTGGTATGCTAGACAATAACATGGTTGAAATCATCTTGGAGGGCCATGAACTTGGGTCTATGTACTCGCTGAATGCAATGTTCAAATTAATCTAAGTTAATGAAATGAACTTCATACCAAGTAAATTCTAACTTAGTCTAATCTAAGCAAAAACATGTAAGGAAAGCTTAACTTAACTATGCATAAACATTAAATGCAAGCGTCATTTGATTGTTGGATGTGCTTTTGAATTGTAGATATTTCCTCTATATGAACTGCGATCAAGGATTTCTTCAATATGGTTTGATTGTCATTTTTGTTTCTTCTCTTACCACTCTTAGCTAAGTAGATAAGGGGGAAAGTTGCTTGATCAATAAGCCTTCTAAGTATGAAATGTTCTTATTATATGCAGATGTCTTATAAGGAAATGATGTAAATTGAAACATGGTGTACTAGGTTCTTTATATAACTTTCTATTTTTGGAGAAACTTGTATCCTAGTGAATGTGGTATAAAGACAAAGTAGAATTAGAAAGAGATAAGTAGACTAGAAGAGATTAATTAAAGATTATCAACTCATGGGAGTTGAAGTTGTCAAACAAATGTGCAACAAGAAAATTCTCAATTTTCAAGCATGACAACGGACCCCAATGTCGAAACTTTTGGTTGTAGGCCTTTCTAGACACTTTCCCAAGTCACCCTAATCCTTGTGTCAATCCTATTTCCCCCTCCCGTAAGCAGTTCAAGGTGTTGTGTCAGTATGTCCATAGGTGATTTAGGGTTACCCAGTCATTTCAAGTGCTTCCCAAGCAAAATTCATCAAGATAGTCTTTTTGGCAAGCTTGGGAAAGGTCAATTTTTGGCTTTTCTAAGGTTTGTGCGCACCTCGGGTGAAACGTGTTAGGAAATTAATCTAGTGCCCACGTGATTGTTATATAGTTATAACAATATACTTTGTTATTATGTTACCCGTGACTATTCCAAGGTATTTGTTCCTATTTACTAGGAGGTTGTTTTGCTACCTCCTTGGCTATATAATAGCCTATCTATTGTACGTTGAATATATTGAGCATATTGAATATCATTCCTTAACTCGTGATCCATTTCCTTTCATTTGGCATCAAAGTTGGTCACCTTGCTTGTGGTGTTGAATTTCATCTCGTAGCTCTGGATTGTTGTACATTGAAGATTTGAGAGTCTTGTGATGCATCTGCAACCCTCTGTAACCAATCTGTTGAATTTCTTCCTATTAGAATTCTTGACAATGCTTTCTGGAGGATTCGTGTGTCACATGGATTAATGCGAGGGTCCTGCGTGAGTATTGTTTTGTAATTCTGCTCTTCTCCTAGTCACGCTCATGTGGATACCGTGGATCTAACTTGTTGGCTTGATCATGTTGTAGCGTTTGAGATCCATAAAGGAAGTATTATACGCTTAATTTGAACACAACTCATAGCAAATCTAGTGATTGACTATTTCCATCGTTGTTTATGATGTGAGTTGTTTTGTAGCTTCAATCCTTTATTTTATAGGTAGTAAGTCAAAACAAACCTATGCATTGGATCTTCATCGAAGCTTTCAACTTCTCAACTGCTACCTGCCACGACTCCTCCATTCCATTGGCACCGGTTGTGAAACATGCATGAGATCTATTTGAGCAGAAATGAGAGAGACACCATTAAAACATTCCACGCAGGTTGCATCCTAATATTGCTATATTTTACATGTGATGAATTTGGATGATTGAGTCGTGTCTATAGTTTGTGGATCTTGATGTTCCATATAACTTGCACGAGCATTTCTTATAGCATGTCAAAGGAGTCTCTATGCATTAAAATTAATTTTGCATAATGCTTTGTGTGTTACTCTCCAATAAGCTAAGTGTCAATTATATGTCCCCATCAATTTTATTTTATTTTTGCTTTTATTTGTTGTAATAATGAAACAATTATGTAATATTCTTATGTCTATTCATTAGGTTTAATATTTTGAACATTTAGATTCACTAGTGTTTGTTGAGTTGTGAAAAATGATCTAATTTGAGTTTATTGTCTTTGTCATAGTTATTGTCAAAGTTAAAAACAAGAGTCAATAAAATTGTGTTTGGTCAAATATTGGAGTTAAAAGGTCATTAGTCTATTGTATTGCCAATTTTTTCATTTAAGTTTGTTTAATAAGTTTTTTAATTAGTTTTGAGTCATTATTGAAAGTCATCAAAAGAGGCAGAGTCATAATCATTTTTCAAGTTATTATTGTCTCGTCAAATGTCAAAAGAGGTGTGTGTAAAAGTTTGTAAAAATCAATAAAAATTGTAATTTTTTTGCCTTTGGATGCATTTTCGGATTTGGAATCTAAGTCTATTTAAGGCATTTTTGAGCTTCATGGTCAAATCCGGCTTAGGTAACAACATAACATTGGAGGCGGAGGAGGTTGGAGGTCAATCAACGACCTCTCGTCAGTCGCCAATGACGGGGCCGCATGAAGGTTTGGTAACATGTGTGTTTTAGTCTTGTGCATTGTGCTTTGCCATTTGTATTTTTAGAGTGCGTTTCTTAGTGTTCTGTTTGAATAAGTGGAAATTTCACATTGAGGGGGAACATGATCCCAATGTTCCATTTCCATTATGTCAGCATTTTTTTGTGTGTACGAGCAACAGATTTCAACAAAATTTCCTATGTTATTCCTTGTAGTGAGATGTGATGAGGGTGATAATAGTACTTGACACATCATGATGTGGTTGTAGGTAAACCACTTGAAAACCTTCATTTTTGGTTTGTGGTACTCCAATTGAAAACCACCATTTTTAGTTCGTGGTTAACCGTTTGAAAACCATACAACAGGTTTGTGATCATCCTGCAATAAAAATCACCTAATCATGAAAGTAGGTGCAAGTACAAAGACAAGTTTTCCCCATGTTCACACTAAGGGGGGAATGTTAGAAATTAATCTAGTGCTCACGTAATTGTTATATAGTTATAACAATATACTTTGTTATTATGTTACCTGTGACTATTCCGGGGTATTCGTTCCTATTTACTAGGAGGTTGTTTTGCTACCTCCTCGGCTATACAACAACCTATCTATTGTATGTTGAATATATTGGAGCATATTGAATATCATTCCCTGTAACTCTTGTGATCCATTTCCTTTAGAACGAAAGGACAAAATACATCATGGAGGTGTACCTAAGAGCTAGGAACATTGTGCAATCAGTTTGGAAGGTTTTGGGAAGTTTCACAAGTTTTGGAGCAAGTTCAAGCAAAAGTGGGTCTTGGAAGCCTTATCGATGCTTAATGCCAAAACATCCCCTAAGCTTCAGGAAGCAATTTCGGGAGCTCCAAAAGGAGTTAGGAGTCAAACAAAATATCATCAAAAAGGTATTTTAGAGCCCTAGAGGATGGTAAAATCATATTCTTCACAACACCTAGGCACACTATGTCCACATCCAGTTTTTTTCATGCACAACCTTGGAGCAGAACAAAATCCTACTTTTAGGTGCATCAAATTGCCAAGTTAAGAATGAGGTCCCCACCATTGGATTTATAAGGTCATTTCTAGGTGGAATCATATAAAATTTCATCAAAACTCCTCCTGGGAACTCAAGTTATGGTCTCGACAAGTCGCTCTCTAAGGCACAAGCTTTAATAGTTAGTCATTTTTTGGGTTGGAAATCCAACCAATGGGAGAGTGGCGCACTTTTTTGCACCAAGTGCACCAAATATTTGGTGCAACATGTGCAAGAAAATTCACCCCTACCCTATTTGGGCCCCTGGACCCTCCACATGACCACAGCTAACTCTTTTTGCTTTGGTTAAACCCCTCAGACTCCATTTCCCAGCACCCGCTCCGTGCAATCATGCTCCGCCGCTTGTCAAGCCAAGGTGAGGGTGCATTTTTGTGTCCTATGTGAAACAAAGCTTTGGGACAGTTGGGACACAAAACTCCCCAACCCTCCCATTTAAGCTCTCGGTTCACATCATGTAACGCCCGTAGACCAAAAAGTGCTTTTTCTAAGCCCCTTGCTCAAACCCAACGGAAAATCACGCTGCGACAAGTGAACAAATGGGGACGAGCACATTTTTTTGCACAAAGTGCACCAAAAATTTGGTGCAAGTGGTGTGAAAAATTGTGCTTCTCCCCAATGCATCAAAATATTGCAAAATTTCTAATTGTCTGCCGCCATTAGCTGCTTCCATTCTTCATGCATGTACGCACATGTTTTCTCCAATGGCCGAAATCTCTTCCTCTCCTCCATTGCTACTACTTCCAAAACCTTGCCACCACATCCAACATCATTTTTCAACCACTCCACGCTACTGCAACATGAAGAATGAAGATTTTAAAGCAAACTCCATGATCAAGAGCTGCTAGAAACCCTATGGCACAAAAATGAAGAATTGCTCGTATCTCTCGAATCGCGCATTAGTTCTCTATGAAAATTTGAGAAAATATCCCTTATCCAAACACCTTGGGGAAGAAAAAGACAAAAATATTCGATCTGATTTGGATTTTTACAACCACCATTCAAAAATTTCTTCCCTAGAATGCTCTTTCTCCATTTTCCACCAAACCGTGCAACAGACTGACCTGAAAATTTGAACAGAACATCTGAAGAGAAAACCCAGAAAAAATCCACAATTTTCTTGTCAATTCGACACAATGATTTTCATATTCTAAAAATAACAAGTGTCGCTAGTTCACACTTTCAATTTTTAGTAAGTTTCCAAAAATGACAAACTCCTCTAAGAAGAACAGACATTGAAAATCATATAGAGCAAAAACTAGGTACGTAGGAAAAAAACACAAAAAGCAACTTTCCAAAAATGGAAAGTGCTTCAAATTGACCCCAAGACACTTGTGGAAAACTCAGAACGTGAAGGAAACACTTCGGTGAAAGCAACAAACTAGAAAAGTAACTTGCTCGAAATAACAACCCCTGGGTCCTGATTTCCAAAAATAGTAGTTTTCGGTCTCAGTTGCAGAAATTTGCTGTCACCTCTGTAACAACATATATTGCTGCATTTGTTTGCCACCCTAAATCTCAAGTTCGTTTGTCAAGATCACTTACTCTCCCCTTTGTGAGTTGGTTCAAAACAAGCTAAGTCAGTGAGCTCAGTGAGTTGGAAGAGCGGTAAGTGAGCCAAGGAGAGTTAGTCAGATTGAGCTTCTTAGGACAAGAAGTAATCCATAGTAGTATCCTCCTCTGCAAAAACATTCGATTATGTCTTCTCAAGGTGATCAAGAGCTAGCTCCACGACAATCTTGTGCAAGCACCCCTACGAGGAGGTCGCGAGAGCTATTGCCACCCAAAAGTACAACCTGATAGAGAATGGTGTGTGTACTCTCTTCTCGTTGACAAAATTGGAATACCTCAAGGTTGTGGGGTAATGTATAATCGAGGTGAGCCTCTCAGAGAGGGCTAGTTCCCTTGTGAATCACCTAAAACTAACAAATTTGACAACGAAAAGGGAGAAGTAATGTGGGAAATATAAATTTGAGGTGATACACCAATGATTTGACACACACACATGTACTACTGCACACATGAAATACAAAGATCCACACACTTGCACAACTCTAAGCTAATATGCAAAATTAATTCAAAGGTTTGGGTGAAGGGAAAATAGTAGAGGGAAGAATTTCCACACCAAAGCAATACAATACCCTGCTAAACACGATGAAAAACTCAGAAAACCAGCAATATGAGAAGGCAAAATGGAGCTTTTTATTCAGAGATGCAAGTACAAGCTAGGATTACAATAGCAAAATAGTTGGAAGTAGTGTGTATGTTTGATTTCTTCACAAAAATACGATTATAATGATCTGTATGCGTCTTATTTCTAGCCCATTTGTGCATGCAAAATAAAATATTTTATTTAATTCATCTTCCTGGCGCCTAGGAAGCATGCAGGAGAGTAAAAATAATAAAATATTGCCCATTTTAGGTTGTTGCGCCAAAACTGGGTCTGCTGCTGCAATTTAATATATTTTAATACTCCAAACTCTTCACCCTTTGGCACCACAACTAGCTGCATGAAATTGTTTTCTCAATAAATTAATCACCTTCACTTGCTTGGCATAGACTTAGATCGGGGTAATAGCTTTATTTTTGTCTTTATCTATTTTTTCCGACTTTTTTTTTGCTTTTGTCTTTGCATAGACTTTATTGTTGTATGCTTTTTATTTTTATTTTATTTCCCTTATTCATCCTCATGTTTGGCACTGTCACTCTCTTCAACAACATGCAATTTATTTAATAAATAAATTGACCTTTCTCCCTCATGGCGCCAAATCTCTCTATATTTAGCAAGTTTTTTTGCATTCTATATTTGGCATAAGACTCATGTTAACAATGCTTTCAATATTTAAAAATAGAAAAAGATGTTGTTGTTATGTTTACCATTGACTTCTCCTCGTTTGGGCACCACACTTTTTCTAATTGTAGCACTTGATTTTGTGCCAAGTATCCTATATTTAGTTCTTTATTAATTTTGGTAATGATTTGTGCATGTTTTTCCCTTGCTTTGGCGCCACACTTCGCTAATTTAGGCATATCCTCTCATTTGGTGCCAAGATTCATATT